>PVLA01000347.1:0-346408 GCA_004027455.1 Hydrochoerus hydrochaeris | reverse complement strand
TTCAGGGCCAGCCTGGGCTACACAGTGAGTTCAAGGCCAGCCTGGGCTACACAGTGAGATCCTGTTTCAAAATAAATGAATAAAATAAGTTTAGGTTTCTTGGCACAAGTATGTATGCTTTCCATGTTACCACAGAAATCCAGGGAGCAAGGTCTTCATGCATTCATTTCCTGATTTAAAAGAAGCACTAGAGTCATCTGAAATCTGCATGGTTCCATTTAGAGAAAATTTCCCTGGATTAATTATTATTCTACCTGAATATACTATTCACATGATAAACATAATTTTAGACCTGGCAGTGAAGGTCCCTCCCGCTGTAAGGCAGTGGGAAATTGTCTTTTTTTAAAACTTTACAGACACTCCCTCCACGTAAAAGGCAAAAGGTGATAACAGTCCGGAGCCCCACCCATCACCCTCTTCTCTCTCCCATGGGGAGAAAATTGGTTCAACCTCAGCTCACAGATAAAGATGGACAGATGGCTGCCCAGAGGTGAGAACCAGCTGGTGCAAATGACATGATTTGAACTCAGGTCTCTGTCACTGAGTCAAGGCTCAGGGCTTTTCTCATAATTCACTGTAAACAGTGCTTCCTCAAAAACATGTCCTATTCTGAGGCATCCTTGTTTATCACAGATTTGTTTTACTCCCCTTTTTTACAGTCTTTTAAATTTCTTTTCTCATGTTCTCTCACTTATTTCCCAAAAGCCATTTGTTATGGAACAGATGCATATGTGCTCCCAATTATAAATATTCTACAGTAAGTGAATAAAATCTATGGAAATGAGGGTGGGGGGAGACTAAGAGAAATTTCAAACCCTCAAAATGAAAAAGTTGGGAATCTGTTTGCCAGGGCAAAGTTCCCAATAGGAAGACCACTGGGACACAGAATCTGGTCTTGGATAGGGGATTCCATCCCATCTGTTTTCCTCTGCATTATCACTCTATCCAAAATAGCATGTTTGGTGATATGGAGGATCACCTAGGGAAAATCACTGGGGTAGAGCATAACTTTGTGATGATATTACAGTAAGCAAGGAGCTTAAAATCAAATTCATTACCAGGGAATTGAATCCAGAGAACATGGCTTCATTAAAAAGTATGACTTTATAAATAACTACACGTAAACTGAGTGCTTTGCCTTAGAGACTAATATATTTCAAAATTATTATCTACTTAAAATATTTTACCTAAAAAAATTCACAATTAGCTTTCAATATTTAAACAGTACATTAGAAATGGAATGTTCATAAAAATCAGAAATAAAAGCCACTTCCTTATAGTTTGAACATATGGTAACACACCACATACCAGCTTTTGAATTTAATACTAATATGGTTCACTATATCTGCTTTTTCTTACTGACATAAGGGTTCAGATAACATAGACATAGCTAATATAGATATATAAAATGCCAAATGTAGAAGATAGTGCTTAAACATACTTCTTTTTGAGATTATTGTTAGACTTAACTTTTATTAACTCAGAATCAAAGAGAAATATGGCATTGTTAGTGAACCTTTAAAAATCTTTTATTTTATCACTTTTAATGCATGTTTAATATTGAACATTCATCTTATTACAGACAGCAATTGTGAAACGCTCGCTTGTGCTGTTTCTAAACAGTTTTAAAGTTCAATGCACAGTCACAATTCAGAGGGGAGATTCACACATTTATGGAAAATAAGCCCTTTTTGCAGTAAAGTTGCAAAGTGTGAAAGAATTCTTGTTTTATCTGCCTTCCTTATCATGTTTATGAGTTATTTTGCCTGGAAGTAAATTGACAAGTTGTCAATGAACAATAGACAGTGCCCTAGCTAGGCTTTTCACAGGTTCAGATGCCTCTGGGCGAAAGGGCTAAATCTGTAGCTGCAATCTAGCATATGGAGCCCTGAAAAAAAGTGGCAACAGGGTGAGAGACTGTGCCTGCAGAATGCGTGCGGCCCCTGCTCTCCAACCAATCTGCTCGGACCCGGGCTACATTATGAATTCATGTACCATCACCCTCCATCCCAGAATAGGTCTGCAGGGCCCCATCTACAAATGCATTTGTTTGATCCCAGGATACTTTGGCCCATTTTGTCATTTTTAAAGGATTTTATTCCTCTAAACTATTATGATTAAATATTCATCTTTGATAATAAAAGGTTATTTCCTCATTCTAGGTGATTGTCAGAGAAACTTTCTATACGATTCCATAGGAAGGAAAACAACCTCAGTACCTTTTCCAAGGGTTAAGAGTGGACTTTAACTTCCACCTTTGACCACTGCATATCAGAGCTGCCTTGGTAACACTTTATGCCTTTTTCTCCCATCTCATTTTTTTCCAGATGCTGTTTTGAGCCTATTTCATGGTAATAGGCATAGGGTAATAAATTACCAGAGAGGTAAGTGGTCTTTCAGTAGATGGCACTCTTTGTTCTGAATCAGCTCTATATTGTTTTTGCCACATCCTTCAAAAGCCACTTGTTCTTTGAGGCTCCTCCCACACTGCTATTCCACTGTATAAGACACATACAGAGGTATGGTTTGGGGTAAAAGCTAGGGCTGAGGTTTCTCACCCAAGAAACAAAGACTATCAAAAAGACACAGCTTTACAAGTGAGAGTGCACTAGAAAAATGATTTAATTTTGAATACAGAAAGATCAAGACCAGAGCCAGTGGCGTATGGTGTTTGGAGCAACAGAGTCAAGAGTTTAAATGCAGCCATAGAATCAGAGACAGGATGCTCCAGGATGAGGCAGTGGGACAGGTGCTGGGAGTTCACTGTGAAACCCAAAGTGGAATGCTGCCAGCCTTCGCAGGCCGCTACAAAGCCCATGGTCTGTCTAGACCTCTGCTTTCTAATGGCATCTGCATTTCCATGCAGCCTTTTCCCGTCCCTGTCTCCATAGCTGTGAACAATTTTGGCTCCTGGTTTGTCCATCACTCCAACCATCCCTTTGTGCTGCTTCTGCACTAAGAAGTAGGCCACCCCTTCAGTATTTGTAATATTCTTCCTACAAGAGCTTCTTGTAGGTCCTTATTTCCAGACCACAGCAACTCAATATCCTGGCTGTCTCCAGGTATCTGTCCTCCATTCTAAAGCGTGCTCTCAGAGAATGGGTCTCCTGTCCTCTCTACAGTGTTATAATCTACCTCTGCAGCTCTTGCGTTACCTCCCAACCCACTCTTCAAATCCAGCAAGCTCTCCAATACCTCAACCCCTGTCTAGTTTAGTTCCTACATCCGCCTGCCTGCTTGCATCTCACTGTTAATTTCAACAACAGTGTTAGCAAAATCTTTAATTAACTTCTTCCCTTATGCAAGATATAGATTCTCCTTGATTTACAAGGAGGTGCCTTAATAAATTCATCAGAAATGCAAAATGCTATTGAAGTTGAAAATGCATTCAGTGCACTCAGCCTCCCAAATACCCTATCTCAGTGGCACAGGGCACAGCCAAGTATCAGCTGTATACCTGCGTAGTGCTTAGGCACTGAGGAGCTGAGGTTGTCTGCTGCTCCCCTCATCTCTAGTGTCATGTGCATATCGCCAATCCAGGAAGAAGTTCAAAGTCAAAAGCTTGAAGTACTCTTTCCACTGACTGCATATTGCTTTCACCCATCAATCATAAAGTGGAAAAATCACAAATAAAGCCATTGTAAGTGGGAGTCCATTGGTTTAGTGGGAAAGAGCAGTCCTGGAACCAGAGAGACATGAGAATGACTACGTGTGGACTTTCACCACTTTTGACAGCTTCCTGTGGTTACCATTGCTCACCTGTAAGACGGAGGCCCAACATCTAATGAAAACTCTGTTTATTGAAAAACCGTTATTCAATGAGACAACACTGAATAATTTTCTTTATGTCCATCTCTTCCTTTCTGTCTACTTCTTTTTCTTCTGTTTTAGTTCTCCTACAAATTCATGGTCAGGAATTAGCCTCCCAGCTATTTCGATTTGCTTCTGTTTCTGGGCTGCTAAAGATACTTGGTGAAATCTCATAGCTGTGCCATTAATTTTGCAAATTTAGAAACACCTGCTAAGGCTCCAACACTACCCAACACTTACTGCATCTTAACTCCTCCTCTTCCTATTCCTTACACCAGCTGATCTAATTCCTTCCCATTCTCTCTAGCTTCCTCCTGCCTGACTCCCCTTGAGAAGATGGTTCTGTCTCACCTGTTTTAAAGATCTTTTTGTATCAGGATTCTGATTCAGATCATCCTCACTTTTGCTCCTTTTCAGAGCAAATAGAGCCCATCCACCATCAAATACCTCGATATCCGTCCCCTTCCTCTTGAGATACGGCTCTTTCATTATCCACTTGTACTGCTCCACTCCTTGTTTAGCAGTGGTACCCTACTTCTTCCCAAGACCAGCTCTTCCCCTTCGGTTCTCTACACCATTATCTAGCTATATACAGTCTCTATGTAGAGCTCATAAATATTTTAATGCACCCTCATTGCTATATGGGACCAATATTAAAGCACAAAAAATGGAAACGCCTTATCTCCTCTCGCCTTGAACTTAAACTTTACTTAGCTTTTGATTTCAACCTCTACCCTTTGCCACTTTTTGTAACAGTTTATAGAAAAGAAGTGATTTATATTTTATTTCTTCCTCTTATCTCCCCTCTCGAGATTGGTGCTAATAAATGGAGAAATGGCCAGGAGGGAGGAAAACGTCAAGCAAGGGAGGGAGAGCGGGTGAAGAAAGACCTATAAAATGAAATATTATACCAGATAAGCAAAAGCTTAGTGTTAATCTCCTTGAAAACAGATATACTCTGGTATGATGTCAAAATTAATTAAGACACAGAAAGCAAGTAAGATTATAAAAATATGCTCCTAATTATTTGAATCCTATTTCTCCACTAAAATGGTGTTACCCAAGGTGGATAAGTTACAAAAGAATTAAAAAGCTTATTTAATCTTTATGTCCAAA
Source organism: Hydrochoerus hydrochaeris (assembly GCA_004027455.1). Taxonomy (NCBI): domain Eukaryota; kingdom Metazoa; phylum Chordata; class Mammalia; order Rodentia; family Hydrochaeridae; genus Hydrochoerus; species Hydrochoerus hydrochaeris. The sequence continues at coordinate 341,482 of PVLA01000347.1, read as the reverse complement.
ATTCAAAAATGAATCATAATTTCAGTTGGGCCCTAAAAATGCAAGCAAAGTCCCATCTGACTCCCAGAAACCCACGCCGATAGGATAGCTCCTTCAGGGAACTGAGTGGGATATCCTTTGTATGTAATCACACCGAAATAGCTTTGTAGAAATGTAAGTGAAGAAAAACTGATTGTGCAAATGTGATACGGTTATATCTAGAGTATAAGGAAATATTTACATTTGCTTATTTTTCTTTCTTTATTTTTCTGCTTTTCTGCTTTTGTCCATTTCCATTCCTTTTTTATTTGCCTTTTCTTCTGCCTTCTCTTTCCTTCCTAATAACAACTTCATTTTCCTGTTGCTTTCACAAACTCCAAGAAAGAGAAAGAGAGAGTTAAGTGGAATCATATAGCTGACTACCTCATTTTACAAATGAAGAAATTGCAACCCAAAAGGTTAACTGGCTCGCTCACTATCTTCTGGTAGTTGAAAGCAAATCTCGAGGCTGAACTGCAAGTTTCTTCAAACCTGGATTCTATCCCACACACCCACAACCTGTGCTGTCTCCATCCATCACAGTGCGAACAAGGCATCACCAGAGGATTGCCAGCATGCTGAGAAGGAAAGCCTTGCGAGGCTGCAGTGGTGGCAAGCTGTGTGTCTCAGACATGTCTGATGAGCTCTATGACCTCCTGCTTCGGCCCACTCGGTCCTGCCATGAAACAATCCCATCTCTCCAACCAAGCACTTCTCTGCGACCCAGCTTGCATACGACTCCCTTTTCATTAGCCTCTCACTGCCCCATGGCTGTGTATAGTGACTGTCCACTCTTCTAAGCACTGCTCAGTACCACAAACACCCTTCCCTTCCTCAGGACCCCAGTTCCTGCTCTTAATTCTCCATAGCAGACAGTGCTTTGCAGCAGAATATGCGCATTATACATCCATTGTGTATATTGGTTATTGTTTGTCTCTTCGTGAAAGAATCTAAGCTTCATGAGGGCAGAGATATTTTTCTCTTTGTCAGTACTGCATTCCAAGCACCTAGAACAGTGTGTGATGCACAGGAAGTGCTCGATAGTTGCTAAATAAATGAATCAAATGAACAAACTCAACAAATGGTACAGATATTTCTTTATGATTCCTAGAAACTCAAGAGTGTGACCACAAAATAAACAAATCTAATAGTTTAATAAATTGTCTAACTTCTCAGCTCTGCTTTTCAAAGAGAGAGAGAATAGACAAAGAGAAAGAGGGGAAGAGAGGAGAGAGGGGAGAGATAGGAGAGAGAAGAGAAAGGGGAGACAGGAGAGGTAAAGCAAGAAGAGAGAAAGAGAAGAAAGGGGGAGAAAGGCAGAGGAGAGAGAGAGAAAGGGAGAGAAAAGGAGAAAAAGGTGAGAGAACAGAGTAAGAGACTGTGGGAAGAGGGAAAAAGACAAATGAAAAGAGATAGTAATAATAAATCATTTATATTGAAAATTAAGGCAATTTATAAGTGTTGCATTTTTAAATTTTGAATCATAAAAGTTAGATTTTTTTGGTGCAACTATTTTTAGTTCTCCCTGTCAAGATTTCTGATACTATTTCAAATCTCTGTCCAGAAGCAACTGAGATTTCTTATGTGGAAATTAAAAGATCATATTTCTTTCATTTTTATTGTTGATGGAGAAATATGTTGGAATGCAGCCTAGGACTAAAGCATAAATGAGTTTCCTGTTTCTTACCCTCTGTGTCACAGGGAGGGCAGCTGGGCAAGCCTTGGCCTTCTTTGTTGGACAGGGTCGCTTTCCAGGAAGCCATGTGGGTCACAGGAAGGAGAGTCCAGAGGAGACATGAACCACAGGTGCACATGCCCAGTGGTCTTTCTCTGGCCCTGTGGCAGAAGGTGCCTGGCCGCTTTCCACCAGATACTCCCAAGGGGGCAAAAGTTCTTACTTAATGGACCATAAATTCCTGAGCTTCCTTATGACATTTCACTGAGTCACAATTTCTAAAAATAAAAAAATAATTCTATAGTCATGAGGTGCCCAAGGTCACTTCAACAGTTGACCCAAGGTCACAGCTATACTAACCTCGCATGAGGTTCCGTCTTCAAAGGAGCAAAACAGAGCCAGAAAGCATCTTTACACAGACAGCCAGACAGACCCACCCAGGTCCAGTTAGGGAAGAGTTAGTTGGCCATGCACATGAGAATGGATAGTTGACACTCTCTTCCATAATCTCTAGAAGAAAACAAGGGTGAAAAGCAGATACAGCATTGCGTCTAAGAGAAAAACCACTGAGGAGGAGCAGGTGCAGAACTGAAAGTGTTAAAGCAAAGCTGAGAGATGAAAGTTTTAAAAGAAACAGTTTGCAATCATCGAGATCCTCTTTGTTCTTCTAGAACATCTCTTTAAAAATTCCTGGATCACAGTTTCTTGGTGACTTTTATGAGAAAGCAAGAGATCATTTTAGTCCACGGAATCTGACACATACGGCACTCTTGGAAGTCTTTTGAAGATCAGACTCAACTTCAGAACCAAGGACTGCTGTGTGAATTCACTCATGGTGCCAACTTCTGGATGACATTCTCTAGTAGGAAGTCACAGGAAAATATCAGTCTCTCCTTGAATTCTGAGGCTCAAGACAGGTCCCGTGTTCGCAGTGGAAGGGCGGGGAGGGCAGTGGGGAAAAAAGAATCAAAAAGTGAGATTATCTAATAAAATGTACTGGACTCCAAAACAATTAGCAATTTAGAATCATTTCTAAAAGTATCAACTGTTGTCCAGTCTAACAAAATATTTGTAAAGGTGTGGTAAGTTAAATAATGACCCCCAAAGATTCCCATGTGCCAATCAGCAGCACCGATAAATTGTTTCCTTATTTGAAAAGGGAAATATGTGTCTTGAGTAGAGCGAGTACTCTGGATTGCTCAGGTGAACTTGATGTGATCGCAAAAGTTCTCATAAGAGGAAATAAGAAATTGGAGATGGGCATTCCCATGGAATCAGATACCCGAGTAATGAGGCCATGAAACAAGAGGTACTCGCAATCTCACAGCGATGGCAAACTATTTAGAGCTTTCAGTGATAACAAAAAGCCCACAGTGGCATGTGTGTCATAGGTTCACCACCACTGCCAAAAGTATGAAGCCACAAGAAATGAGTTTCCCCTGGAACCTCAAACTGCACCAACACCTTGACTGTGACTTCTGCCAGGAGCTGTCAGAAGAAATGTGCACTGATTTAAGCCTATGTTTTTAGTACTTTGTTATAACACTAGTAGGAAATTAACACAACTGGAGAATAAAATTTAATAGCAAGCCTTTTACTGGGAAGAAATTATCGCAGAAAACGATCCCTTTCAGAGAAGCAAAACCTCATACAAATTTAAGCATTATAAGGTCTGAGGTTCATGTTTTGTGTTTTGTTAAAAATAAAAAAGGTAGTGTGTTGTGGAAGAAATTAATACACAGAAGATGACACATCTGTGATTTCCTGGCCTTAGTGTACAGATTTGGACACACCATACTGTCTTTCAATCACTTCCCATCTCTCAGTGAAGCAGCTCTGGAGAGAAAACCTGTGCAATGTCTACTTTATGGTCTCCCCCACTGTTAAGGTGGGTATTTCAGAGACTCTTATCTGAGCCTTATTTAAAGATCAGATTACACTTGATCAGAGCTCATGCTCAAATTTTTTTTACAAAGAGAAATATGTACATGAATAACCCTCAAATATGCAAGATACATGGCCATAAACCATGTCTCCTTAACATGTGCTGAATTTTTCTAGCCATATGACTGTTCTATGCACCACATGCAAACTAAATTCTTTGTATTAAAGGAAAAGGTATTTACAGGACCCCGGGAAGAAGCAATGTGCTTTGCAGGCCTTGCTGACTTGAAGAGCAAAGCCAACAGCTATTCCAAATCTCCTTTGGTGGAAAATCATGCAGCTATGTCTGACAATTGGGTTCTATTGCAATTGCAATTGATTGCAATTTTGCCTACGTGACCTATCTTAATATTGCAATGTTGATATTTCTAGGTAGGACTTGGAAATCATCTCATATCATCATAGTTCAGCTTCCTTGTATGGTGGTTCTTTCTAAAGTAAATTTGTGTATATTCTTGAATAGACCCAGGCAATATTGTAATTTCTTTTCCAGATTAAACACAGATTGGGGCAACTAAACTTAACCCAATTGTTTTCTGAAATATGTATTCCCTGGGTTTCTCTGACCCTTTTGTCTAGAATTTCTTGTCACTGCGCCTGTATTAAGACCAGCTCCTTTAATTTCTGGGATATGTACGGTTTCATAGCTTAGGAATGGCTTTTGTTGGGACTGTTTCAAAGTTCTAATTTAGTCCAGTCAAGAGTAGCATTGGGGGAATTCATCAGGAGCTCCAGATGGTGCGCTGTTCTACTTCACCCAAGAAATCCTCAATATTAGAGAGATCACATTGCTCCGAAACAAGCAGCTGTGTCTACATCCTACACATTCACATTCCTAAACAGTGATAATAAATATGTCAGCAACACAAAGACAGTGATCGACACTATCAGAGTTTATTTGAGCTCTACGTGATGTCAGGAGTTCAGCAGTCTTGAAGAGGTTTAGATGGAAACATTTTAGTAGTGTGTGTGTCCAAAAAAAAACTTATGGACTGGCATCAATCTCCCCTGTCACGTATTTGTTCAACAATTTTACTAGCAGTGTTTTTTCCTTATTCTTGCTTTTGTGACCTCTAATGATTTCCAAATTGCCTTCCCAAAGTAGAAGTAAATTCTTCATTTGCAAAGTTCAAAGCTTTCATTTCCAAATAGGAAATTTTCCAAAACATCCTTTCTTTAATACTTGATCCTATAGGTAAACCTAGTATTACTCATTGCACACCTCAGATTCACACACTCACAGGTCTTGTAGCATGATTTTGTGTGTTTGAAGATGTCTTACCCCAGCCTCTTATTCTCAGGCTCTCCCTTGTTCTGATATTTCCTAAAGCTTCCCTTCCCTTCCACTCACCCATGTGAGCTCCAAGTTTAGCCAGAGAATCACTTCAGCACTAACAGTGATGCAACACAGTGGTTGGTTGTACTTATATCATTACTTCTTTTCCTTCAATTTGTGGAAGAGTCCTCTTTCCTCAATCTAACTCTTGCCTTTTATATATTCTGTCATATAAAATATACACTGCTAAATACATCAGTGATAATAATAATGTGTAAAGTTTCACCTCAATTGTTTTTATTGAAATCTTACTAAAAATAAGTTGTAATATGGTGTAGATCTATACTGCTAAAAATAGTATTTGACGATTTTCCAGCTATTGAAAATGCCAACCTTATTTCTTAAGAAATATTTATGTAACTGTGAAGTAGAGAACATGGTAGTAATCAATTAATACAAGAATGATAACAGGGAACAGTAAGACTTATGATAAATACTTATGATAAATGATATATGAAAGAATACTAAATTAGACTTGTCAGACATAATTAGAAAACTATTGTGATGTTTCCTAATGTCAATATCTTAGATCTGACAAGGCTAAGACACCTTTATTAGTTGATACTATCTCAGCCGGAAAGAGTACACTTAAACAACTGGAATTATGTAATGCTCTCTGTAGACTTAAGGAAAATAATGAACACATTATATTTTAATGTCCTATAAACTACCAAATTATTAATGATCTGGAGAGACTATTTGCACTTTCTCATTTAGAAGTTGTTCCGACTTTAATTAAATATCTTCACGCAACAATGAAGCACTCTTTCTATTTCTCTGCTTTGTGCGTGTGGACTAATGGAAAGGATACCCAAAGAGTTCTGATGTGCTCCTTCATGGAAGTAGCTCAAATGGCTCCAGAGCGAAGTAAGTATGGTGACTGGGTAAGGCCTTGGAGGCAGGCTTAATGCTGAAGACATTTGAAAAGAGTAACAGGCAGCCAGCGGACTGCTTTCCTAGCAAGCTGTTCACGGAAGGTGCTCACAGACATACTTCTAAATAAAAGCCAGTAGTGTACAGGGTGTATTGTCTTCTAATTACTCTTGGCCGTGTTTCAGTGCCTGGAATTGTTAACAGTATGGACTCAGATTGTGTGTGTGTGTGTGTGTGATAATTTGTGTTATTTTCTAAAATCATGTGTCAGCCATTTCAAAAAATCTAAAACCCCAACCGTTGGCAGATTTTTAGACAATACTTTAAAAATATATTTCTGATTCTTCCAGAAATTAAGATCTCCTGGCTATCACTTTTCTTAGAAGTATTGAAATATTAAAACTTACTTCCTGAGAGTGCAAATTATAGATTTTAAAGAAAGACACTTAGTAATTTGATTAAACTACATTACTAAAATTAATTTCAAGCTACCAAAAATTATGAACATTTCTCTATAGCAATTATAGGGAATTGCATGCATCCCTTGACAAGTTTTCAAATTGAACAGAAATATCTGCCTTGTTAGAGATTTTTAAATGTCCTGGAGAAGTTTTCCTTAATTATTTCACCCCTTCTGTCAGCTGTGTTATTGCCTTACTGGTTTAAAGGTTAAACAAAGTACTAGATCTGTCAAAGTGAAAGAAACCAACTGGTGAGGAGCTATCAGAAGGTAATCAGGGCTAATAGGTACATAATGGCTAACAGGGTCCTGTTTGCCCTCAGATCCATCACACGGACACAACATAGCTTTCACTGACATCCCTGTTAAGGAAAACACGGAGGGATCCAGACACTGTGTAGTTAAAACGGAGAGAGCAAGCACTTGTCTCTCCCTTCCCCCAGCCGGGGATGAAAAACTGGTAAAACTCAAGCTCTAAAAAAAAAATTGGAGATTTGCACATGTGAGGAAAAGCCATTATCTCACAGCAGAAATTAACAACCTTGCCCTCTTTACCTGTGTTAATTTTACAATTAGAACACCCACAGGAGATAGGGACTTCCTTCGTGGGAAAGGGACAGTACCGCGTCTCTCACAGATGCTTTTCAAGCAGTTTTTATACCAACAACTGGTTTAAGCAAAGTAAATTACAGAGAAAGAGAGACACAAATGCCAAAGCAAAGTTAAGCTGCAGCCCTTGTAAGGTTCTTGGCTCTTAATAATTCTTCCTCTGACTAGCTTTTTCTTTTTGGTGTTTATGATACATTTTCATAAATTGGTGATTTTCTTAACAAACTCAGAAGAATCTCTAAACTTTACTAGCTGTTCCCTGGAACAACATCCGTACTATCACCGCTGCTGTGTTTGGTTTTATTACTTCACCATTTTGACAATTATCTGTTGTGGCTTAAGTGCTTGCAAAGCTCAGTGTAAACAGTAATGCAGGGCGTTAAAGCATTTATTTACTGTGCGGTGAAACTAATTCTTCTTTGTAGTTCTTGCAGTAGCTGACAGGAAATAAAATCTAAGATACATGCAGGAAACAGTGGGCTGCTTACTGTAATAGTTTAATCTTCCAGGGGCCACTGAGTAACCTTAGAGCAAAATTTTATTTTTCAATTATATGTATCCATGCATCTTGGAGTTTAACATCTCCCTCATGAAAAACAACCACAGTGTGTGTATCTTTGATTTAAATTAAGAAAGTTTGGTACAAATTGCTTCAACATTGAATTCAGAATGTACAGAGCTCACAGAGGAGCAGTCCAGTGCTTTTCAGCAAACACAGCATGGTGAGAGAACCTTTTTAAAACTCTCCCTCAAATAACAGGAAATCATGCTCAAATAAAATGATCTACATGGATCAGGAACCAAAACAAGTAAAGCAGAGAAATATCTAATAGTACAAACTCAAATCCTTCTCTACCCCATGCCACTGAATTTTTTAGATTACTGAGAACATAGGTGATCTTAAACCATTATCCCTGTAATTTGTCAGCCCACAGAATTAAATTCAGGTCATTGTTGAAGAAGTCAACAGGTATCCACGATTCTTATTTTCACAGATACTACTAGTTATTATTACACTTTATAATGGAATCAAAACCCTAAGGTTTGCTCAGCCTAGTTAAGCAAACTTTTATTACATATTTTATCTTGTTGTGTTTCTCAGAAATACATGCTTATTTCAAAATCTGATTTAAATGAGTTCTTTCATGCATTCTCAAACTCTCTCTCTCTCTCTCTCTCTCTCTCTCTCTCTCTCTTCCCTCTTTCTCTCCTCTCTTTCTCTGTCTCTCACCGGAAGTTTGTTTTTTTCTTATAGAGTTACTGACAATTTTACTTCATTAGCTCAAAACCCCAAAAGACAAATGACAGGTTGATTCTTCAAAGTATATACTTAATTTTCACCACTTAATTGTTTTAGATCTGATTAGAAATTACCAAATTTCTTCATAGGTAAGTGTTACAGGAAAACTTAAAATGTATTCTCTGGCACAAAAGAAACCTGTTTCCTGTCTTCCTTGGGTTAAAGAGAAAATCTAGATTCCCACAGATGGCTGGTTGGCCTATGCTGTCATTACTGAGAAGTGCATAAAGAGAAGGCCCTGGTCAGTTGGGAGGGTGCACTTCCAAATGGGGTGCATACACCTCTGTAGAAAGTCACATGAGTCACTGACTCATTGGAAACAAATTCTACTACTTCGGAATTTGCCCTATTATTACATATACTTTTTTCTTCTCACTTTCCCTCTGCATATGAATCAGTCTAGATATTCACATATATTAGTGAGATAATAAACCCATGAATATTTGTATTTTCATAATATTTTTTATTTTCATGATTACTATTTGCAAATATCTTTCTTGATTATACCTGTGAAGTAATTTATATGCAAATAGCAGTTACATTATGTAGTCCAATCTGTCTATTGTGTTCCTAAAATAATATGCAAGTTTATTCCTAGCCTTCTCTTCCTTTGGAAACAAAGTAGTTCTTACGTTATGTATGCCAGTCCTTATTGACATGAACAAAACTTTAGCAAAAGGAGTATGTTAGATAAGTACTATGCCCTTATTTAATTGTAAGTAATAATATTCAGTAAAACACTATCCACTAGAGATTTTTTCCTTGAAGCATATCACTACTTACTTTTAAATATTAAATTCTTGATTTAAAAGTCAAATATTAGACCATATCATGGGTTATTTGGTAAGATGTTAAAACTATCAAGGTTAGCCTAGCTTTGGTAATTATTTTAATTTAAAATAAGTTCTGATTACCCCACTAAAATTTTACTTTTTCCCATAAAGGGTTTCATTATGGAAAATCTTTTGATTTCTAAAATTCAGGAATGAGAGAGCACAAAGATCTCAGATAAGATGTCAGGTAGTTTTCCTTAGTGATAATGACAATGAAAATATTTCAACTAATATTATCACTGGATCTCACCCACTTCCACCACTACCAAGTGTTTAAAAAATGGGGCCCCTCAAACATACTGACATAATTTTAATACTAACCCAGGGGCCACATTATATCTTACAGAATTGATTGAGAACAGCTGGCACCTAGTATTTATTTTTTACTGGGCAAAACTGCTATGGAAAAAAGAAGCAAAATGAGGTTATTGACCCTCAAATCAATCCAATATACTTCACAGATAAGTCTTTCCTGAGTAACAGTCAGTTTATAATAGTTAAACAACTTCAAAATATCTAAGCTTTAAGTACAAAGAGACTAGAACAAATGAGCTCTAATAATAAATAGAATGGCTCCTACACCTCAAATAAAAGGAAAAGAGAATAGAATAATATTTTATGGAGCAAAACAAAGAGAGGATAAGGTTTCATTTATTTGTTTTTAAATTGTCCCTTCCCAAGCCAGAGATTTAGCTCAGTGGCTTAAGTACCTGCCTGGCAAGCACAAGGTCGTGAGTTCGATCCCTGTTTAAAAAAAAAATTCCCTTCCATATATATATGGAATATATATATATATGGGTAGGGTGTGTGTGTGTGTGTATATATATATACATATATATATATATATGTATATATATATAATGTTCTGGTTGGCATTACACATAGATAGACTTAGGAAAATGTTGTCATTGCAGGGAAAAAAAAGAAAACTTTTGCCACCTGTAAGCCATTAGGCCTGGGATGAAAATCAACTCTGAAAGCTGCCAACGACTCTACATTTAATTTTAGATGAGATGGGGAGAGGCAGAGGCAGAGAGTGATTCTATGTATCCAAAACCCAAAAGGGAACATTTGGGACTCCGTGCTTTTAATCAGCACCGCCACATTACTTGAGCCTACACCTGCGGAACGAGCTGTGTTTGTCACGTACTCTCCGGGAGAACAAATGGACCTTCTGCAAGTGAAGCATCAGGATTTGGAAGCATATTACCGTAGCAAAATTAATATTTAATCCACCAAAGTAGAATTATATCACCCTTTTCCAGGATGAGAAGATTGTTGTATTTAGAAAAATATACCAATTTGCCATCTCTAATTATTCAAGTTGGAAATTTCAGAATCAAAAATTTCCACATTTCTCCAGCAGACTGATATGGTAGGGGGAGGTGGCGTCTAATGTTAAGATTTTGATAGCTTCTGGAATGCTGAGTTTCTATGTGGGATAATTGCCCTTTCATCAACTACAATTGCTCGTGACTTGAAAAACAGTAAAAAGACTATTGTATAAAACAGTCATATAGAAATTAAAACAAGTCAGAGCAAAGAGCAATTTTATGGCTTCTCTCATGTCAAGCACTTCAAAAATTGCATTTGCACTTTAATTCTACCTTAGTTGCACTTAGAAATTATGAAATCAGCTTCCAGCCGTCCTTATTATCTACCATGAGGTCTCAGAGGTGTCCCAACAAAATGAATTGCAAAGCCTGCTAAGTGCATTGCAGGAAATTGATCCAAATTAAATGCCTCCATTAAGGAATGACCAGTATATTCATTGTATCTCTATTAATTTGTTAAAGAAGACTTTAGAAATACTTATGATCATTCTGGGGGTTTTGCCTTATTTATAGACAAATACTTCTAAGGTTTCCATCCGTGTTGATAAAGCAAAACACATTTAGAAGAGCTACTGTCTTTTTTAAAAGTAAAACATTCAGTGAAAGTGCAGTGTCTTAGTAGAGCTGATAACTACAATAGCATATTTCTTCCACTTCTCAAATCTCTGTCCAAGCCAATACCACACTTCACATTTACTTCTTTTTTCTCTTATGGAAATTATCTCCATCCATTATCCACTTATTGTTCATATCTTCTTCATCTCCACTGCCTTATTCCCCTTCAAATATAAATAACAACTAATTTCTCTCTTTAAACAAAAAGCATTGAAACCAGGTATTCAAACAAATGGCTGTACACAAATTTTTATGACAGTACTATTCGCAAAGGCTAAAATGTTGAAATAACTTAAGTAATTAATACGTAAAGACAATGCAGTATATCCAGAGAATGGATGTTCATCCTTTAAAATGAATGAAGCAGGCTGGGGATTTAGCTCAGCTGCATAAGCCCCTGGCTGGCAAGCGCAAGGTCGTGAGTTCAATCCCCGGGACCACAAAAATAAAAAATAAGAATAAAAATAAAAAATAAAATGAATAAAGCTACACATGGGTGAGCCTTTAAAATATGATGTTAGTGAAAAGAAATTAGACACAAATTTTATGGTTCCAATTTCATAACATACACAGAATAGGAGCATGTATAGAGTCAGAAAGCAGGTGAGAGGCTGTGGGCACCAGGAGAAGAAGGAAATGTGGAGAACAGAGTACAATGGATCCTTCGCCAGGGTTTACGAAAGTTTAGTGGAATATTTTTTTCTAGCTTTTTTTCTGAGTAGTTTTTGACCTTATTTAGCATTTACTTCCTTCTTAACTTCTATGACTTCCCTAATTCTGAGTTCTACTTCACCAGAAAGTGATTCCACACGATTCCACCCTCCCTGTGTACTTGTCTCGCTTTACTCCATGTGCCAACTCAAAGCAAACGCTTTCACTTCCTCAATTTTATCGAATCCTGATCTACCTCAAACCCATTGAAACTGTCTTCTTCTCTGGTCACTTTAATACATACTACTCGGCCCAATTGTAGCTTTCTCAGAAAAGTCAATTCTGAGTCCCACCTCCCTGTCCTTCAGTCTTGCAAGATCAGATGTCTTGTTTTTCCCTTTTAGTCAACATATACATTCCTTCTTGTAGAATAATATAGTGAAAAGTATTTGATTACTTGTCTTTCTCTCCAGCAAAGCTTCATGGGGTTAGGCACTGGAGAGTCCTTGTATATATGACATGTCATATGACTATATGTGGTAAGTTTTGAAAAGAATAGTTACCCAATACATACTCTGTTTATTTGAGAGCCTCTGGATGACTTTCAGATACTGCAAATTTGGAGATGAAATCGTGGTTACCACTCATACCTCTAGCAAACCTCCCAAATTCCTATCATAAGAATAACCTCGTACAACTTTTAACTGAAGAGGTATGTGTCATGATGATAATGTTTTCTCCTTCTGTTTTAATGCTTAAACTCTAGGTACCATTTAGTCTGTTTTCAAGTTCGTTCTCTATCCCCAGTCACTTTGTGTTAAATTAGTTCTGATTGTCATCTACCATATTTCCCTTGGATAACTAAGAGCTCTTGAAATATGTCTTCTTTTTCCTAGCATTTAGACTCCTTAATAGTCACCAGCATTATCTCTTTAAACAGATCACATTATATCACTGCCAATAAACTTCAGGGCCTCCCTGTCACCTAGAACATGACATACAAATACCTTCATATGCAGCAAAACATGCTCAAAAACCTAGCTCTTATTTACCCTTTTGACTGTATCTTCCATCCATTCCAGTCTAAACACTTTACTGGAAGTCAGTATTTAACAGCTATCCATTTAGAAAAACCACAGTCTTCTTTCATGTCTTTATACTTACTTATATTTTTACAAGATTTCTTGGTTTTCAAAGTCCAACACAAAAATGTTTCCTCTTTAAGGCATTTTGCAGCTTTTTCAGAAGAGTTCCTTCTTTTTTGTTCAATAATAGAGTTCCATCACAATGCATTCTAATTATCACTTTTACTGATCCCATTAAAATTATTTGTTTCTAAGCCTTTCTCCCCACCCCCTCTAAAGTCAGCTCATTTGGTGCATGTCTTCTTGGCTTCATTGCAGTTCTGGATATAGACTAGACACTCAATGAATGTTTGATGAATGAATGAGTGTATGTGTGTATACATTCTTGTATTTATTTACATATATACATATATATAATACATTGAATATGAAAGTAAATTTGATTATATTTGATTTAAAGTATATTTGTAATTTAATACATCTGTGAATTTCCAAGTAAATGTTACACATTCTGAAGTAGTTATTAAAGAATTCACACTATGGACAGATGGTAAAGAATAACTGAGAATCCTGAAGGATACATATGCGCTCACACATTCTCCTTCATTCTCTCTGCTTCACTTATGCCTTCCTGGCCCCACCAAGCCTGTCACTTTTCATCTTCTCACCCTGCCAATTCCCATGATCAGAGAAGGCAAACTGAAAAGGGTGACATTGGAGAGGGTAATGGGTACAGAAGGGCCATGTAGACTTGGATGCCTAGAGAGTATGCTATTCTATATAATAAAAGGCAAGTACTAAAAAAAGCTCCCCATTAGCCAATCCTGACAGCTAATGAATTTTCTGATCTCTGTACATAGTGTCAGATCATAGAATAAGATATGTCACAAATTCCACATCAAGAAATCACAAAGTAGTTCAGGTTTTGCATCTTATCCATGCTTGTTATATTGTAGAAGTGTGTTTTTATTCTTCTGTGTAGCATCTTTAGAAAGAGTGGTTGATTTTGTTTTTTCTACTTGTAATAGTTTGTTGCTCACAAGATAGTTGTTAATAATCAAAATGTAAATAAAGGGATATGTGTGATATCATCACAAATATCTGAACTCAAAGATGATATCTTCTTTTAAAATTAGATACCATAATAACCATTATAGATGATAAGACTATCCAAAAATATTAACGATCTGGGAGGATGAGGTTTACAATCACATAAAATATACCAGGAAAATAAAGCTCATTATTAGAGTCCTTAGTCAATTGTTTGTAATTGATATAAAAAATCTAAAATCACCTGGATTTGCATATCCAGTGGTTATTATGGAAGATGGAAACCAAGTTAAAATAATCAAACTATTAAGTGCTTATGAAAATATCGATCAAAAACTCCATTCATTTGTAAGTAATGGGGTATATCTGTAGAGGAAAAGTCCATACATTTATACCTTATACCAGAAATATATATATGTATATTACTTACAGTAAGAATATGGATGCCTAAATGAATATCTTGGGAAGCAATTTAGAAAAGCAAGGCAGAATTAATTGAATTGAAAGGTTTTCAATTCATTCTTAATTACTGTCTTTCCATTTGTCCTTGCATTTAATAACAGTGCCAACATTCACAGCAACAAAACCATCACAAAAATCATGGGGACCCTGTTCTCCTAATTCGGATGTTTCCCTGGAGTGACTCAGTCATACTGTAAGCCACCTGTGGATAGGGCCATAGATCAATGTGGCATAACTACTAAATAAGTTCCACAAATGAGGCTATTGAAACAAATAATAAAAGCAATAAAACTAGATTTATTTCAGAGCAGAGAGAATTGAAAGAAAGAATGAAAAGGAGAAAGGAGATGCTGTGAAGCTGAATTTCAGATAAACCTATTACAGATGGGGGCACTTGTTAGCACTGTGATCTTTCTTCAAACCCGTATGTCCTTAACTTCTATTACTGTGAACACTCCACTACTTTCGAATACAATCACACTGTTTTTTGCAAGATTAATATATAAAAGAATAAAAAATGGCTCCTGGGCTAGGATCCTGTATGCTAAGTTTCAGCCTGGAGCACATTTTTATAGCTGAGTTATAAACCTTTGGAAATGGATGTTTAGAATGGAAATGTTAAGAGACCCCTAACTATAGTGGCACAAATAGTACTGGCATCATTCATCTAGAAAAGGCACATAGGCAGCTGTAATATTAAAGTTTACACTTCAGATAAAGGAGGCTGAAAATGGTCAGCTTGTATTCCAGCAGAGTTTTAGTCACCCTTGAGAAAAAGTTATAGTGATGGAGGGGTAGGGAAACTGTCAGGAAAGAGAAAGGAAAGAAAGGGTGACATGTCACTTGGATTTCATTCTTAACATGCCGTGGCAATTTCTTTTGACAAACTGAACTAACTAAAACTGACAGCAGCAAATAATGACTGAAACCATTAAATTGTAATGAATTTTTATTGCCCCTCACATCATGCAATGTTATTCAATATATTCTTTCAATAAAGTTATGGTACATTGTGAAAAGTAATTTTTTATCCAGAACGCATTAGTCCATATACCTATATAAGAGGAAAACTGGAAAAAAATGAATTACCGATTTGCAGTAGCTGAGACTAAAATAGTAGAATCTAGTACATTGTATGTATATCTCTTGCTTCCATTTGGAAGTAACTTTTCTAAAAGTTAATGGTTCCTCAATAAGCTTTGCCTACTTTATACTGTGTATTTTGACATTTGGAATACATTTTGTGATACACTCTGTTGCTTTGAAATATTTTTTACCTCCAGTATAACTTATCTTCTCTCTATAGTTTCCACAGAGTCACAGAAAGTATAGTTCTTCCCTGGCATATTTGTTTTTTTGGCTAGATAATTTAATGTAGTTACCCAAAAGGTAAATCTATACAGAATATCTGAGAACATGATTACTTAGTAAACTTAATGTAAAGATAGTGTGTGGTGATATGGCCAAAATTAGCCATTAGAACTCAGATATTCAGACTAAGTAACTCACTTCCATACAAAGGGAGAAGGATAGGATGAAAGAGAGCAAGGAAGAAAATTCATCAATATTTCATGAGTTGGTTATTTCAGGTAGAATAAGTAGATGACAGAGAAGGATATCAAATAACTGCTTAAGTAGCTAGACACTCACACCTAAAGAGATGGCTCGTAATGTGTGGTAGTTCCTGTTGACGTGATAACAGGTTAATAGATCTGGTAGACCCCCTGAGTACAGTCTGTGCATGCAACTTCTGACTCAGTAGAGAAAATGTAAGTTTGTGAAGTCTTGTAAAATAAGATGTAGAGACTCTAAATTATGTGATTCCAGGTCATTATTTGGGCAGATTTTATAATATACTTCCTCAAGTTAGAGAAAATGTTATTAATCGTATTCTTCACATATTGAGTATTAATTTTTAGAGAGCATAATCAAGGCTGGAAAATCCACAAAGCCTTTATAAGTGAATATCACATATCTACACAACACATTAACATTTCCAATATTAAATTTTCAAATATTAGAAATGCACACTTGAAACACTTACATGATGCTGTACAAACAAAGCATCATACATGAGTTATTTTCCTTTTGAGTTTTTCTTTTTCTTCCTCATTGTTATATTATAAAGCTATAGAAACTCAAAATAATTAGGTTAATGTCTCACTTAACATACTGTTGGGTTAATACATATTTAAAATAGTAGCTTAACTATGATTCAGACATCTGAACTTCCTGAAGCAAAGACACATTATTTGTGTTCATTGTTCTTTTTCCACTCTTGCTGCATGATTCAGTACAGTCTCCTTTAACAGACAGACAATGAACTCAGAGGAAGATTTTTTTTAAAAAAACTCATCCGGCTGTTCACCTCTAAAATATACTTGTCATTTTGAGGATTCCATATTTATCTGCTCCAGGTGTCTTAAATCGTTACAAACAAACAAAGGGAGCATTTTAAAGAATTATCTCAATTTTTCAATAATTGAACACGCTGTGGATTTTAGGAATGCAAAAATATATATTGTTGAAAGATTATTTTTGGGTCACATAATCATTCAACGGATCTATTTGTGGCTCTTAATATTTAATGATGTTGCTGCAGGGACTCATTCCTAATCAGGATATGTGTCATTTGCCCTTGAGCGTGATCTATGGAGTCTGAGAATAGTGCCAGGCACATTCCATGGGTCATGTAAGACGGCCACCTTGTGACTAGCTGTTATAAATAAGGGCTCTGGGGTCAAACCTGTCTGGTCTTTGAAGAGGTTGGGAGGCTTCACCCTGAAAGCTACACCAGCCCTGTCTGGAAACCAGGTCCCCAAGGAGTCCCTGGGCAAGCACTTTCAAATAGCTAAGAGTGAGAGAGAAGGCACAGAAAATGTCAACTTACATAAACCCGTAAGAGAAGAGATGAGAAAACAGTGTCCTTTCCACAAGGGCAGAAATACAACTTTCTTAGAAAAAAATGTGAAAAAATTTAAAAATGCAAAAAAAGTTGGAAAGTCTAGCAAATAAAGCCAGGTGTTGGCCTGAATTCTAGGTGATGAAGAGTTTGTCTGCCATAACCTAACAGAAAAAGAAAGGACATCTGAGTCTGGCTTTCTCTACCACTTGAGGAGTATTTGGGACAAGTTGTGGACTTCTTATGCAATGAGGTCAAGAGGAATCATCCTTCTTATTAAAGAAGGTACACTGAATAAGTAGATTTATTATAAAGACTTCCTGCAATGTCACTGATGTTTATGGGAAAATATAAACCAAGGAAAATGCATGAGTCTATACCCAAAGGATTATGAAATGTAGATTGCCCTCAAAGTTTAACCTTTTGATGCCTGCCCTGGCCAACCCTCTCTTGAAACTCTAAGGCCCAGGACATCATCTCCAGAGACCTCTTGGGGCCAGTCTTTCATTTCCATTTCATTGAGCTCATAAAATTACTGCCCTATCATCTCTTCCATTACCTGCCATTCTCATGTCTTATTCATTTGTGTACATAAGCATTTCTATATCTTTTCCCAGAAGAAACCAAAGTCTGTTAGACCTATTGTACACCCAAAGGATAGACAAGCTCACTGATGTTGTGACAACAACATTCTGTGCCATGGTCCCCAAATATTACACATTAGAAGACATGTTTTAACATAGGAAAGTTTGGATTATCCTTGAATGTCTGATGTTGCATTACTCTCCTGAGAAAGGAATAAAGTACCATATATGCTTTTATGTAGGTAAAATGTGTGTATAAATTCTATTTCAAATTCCATTGTTAATCACAATTCCATCTGCATACAGCTTGATAATATCATGATTTGTTGTTACTTTACTTATGAGCAACAGTTTAATATATATGGATTTTGGCCATTTGGATGAACTGCCCCCGGCATCACCACTTACCAGCACACAGCCTCCATGTGGAGAGGTGCAGCGCCAACCTGCTTGCATTTGCTCAGAGCAAAGGATAAAAGACTTGACTCAAATCATCACCCCCATCTAATAGAAATGTCTAACACAGAGCTTGTACAAAACAGCTGCACATCAGCACTAGCTGGGGACTGAGTTTCACCACTTCCACGGGTAACCTCTTCCTTGCCGTCTCAGGAATCCACATTACCCCTTGGCCATGCTGCCCTGCACCATTACACTGACCCAGCCTTACAAACTGCAGAATTTACCTGATGTGGGCCCATATTCCTCCAGGTTCTCTCATGGGAGAAAATTAAAGGGTCCTAATAGAGTTACGCAATATTGAAATAATCCTGTATCATACTAGGTGCAGGTAACACATCCCCTTCACTCTCTGTTTCTGCCAGAGCAGTATTTCTCCATCTAAGCAACACCAGGCCAACCTGAATACAGAAAATAATATAGCTAGATCTTAAATATTTTACAGTCATCCATCCTAGAAATCATACCCATTACTGGAAAGATTCCACTGTGCTGAATGAGGTAGTATTAAAAATCCAGTTTCCATGCTCTGGGAACCCAGACATCCTCCTGGAAAGAGCCAGAGAATTTCCATTTGCTTTAGAGTACTCCAAATGGGACACTGAACCTGCACGTTCACCCACCCTATGGCTTTACAGCTATAGTTCCAAAGTAATTGCAATCTCCTGAGGATAGTTAGAAGCAGGAAGGATCAACATTTACTTAGATTTCCCAGCATAGTCCTGGATTATAAACGTTGCCCTGAACACTCCATTTCATGCTAAACAGTCTCCTCGTTCATAGGATAAATCGTATATTCACTTTAATTATAAGATAATCTCCAAGTGTTAAACACTCCAGAACAGCGTATGGGATCACAATTTTTGCAACCTAACCCAAGCTTTCTTGGCTGATGGGAGTCCTCAGAGGTCTCTCTGCAATGCAGATTCCCATAGAGACAGCCGGGAATGCCTTTGTTTACTAAGTGCGGCCCCCAGTTCTTCTGAACAGCAGTCTGATCACTTCCATTCTCAAGAATTCCTGAGTTTTGTCCCACATGCTATATTCAGCTATGACTGTTTTCCCTTGCCTTAGGAAGATTTCTGTCCTAAACGAGTCCTAGCTTAATCTGGAGTCTGCAGTGCTTTTGCCCTTAACTCACTTCACTTCACCCTCACACAGACCTCCCCAAGCACAGATCTTGACCAGAATGGCCTGCAAGAGCCTGGTACACACTTCTCTTCCCCACTCGATGATGCCGAGTTGGTGGCATGAAACTGGCCATGGTGAGAATATCTATACCATTCAGTAAGCGCCACCCATAACACATTTCCTCTTTACCAGAACCATCTGTTAACATAACTACACACTACTGGGTAAACATTTACAGCCATTTATTCCACTAACCCTTTAGACAATCGAACCAAACAAATGAAACATCAAATATTCCCTGCAGTACAAATTCGGTCATTGTTTTGGATGTGTGGAGGTAAGCCAGAGAAAAAATTCCACCTTGGAAAAACACACCATTGTTCTTTATCAAAAATGATACTTTGATGGAAATTTGTCAGGGTCTAAGTAATTCAAAAAAGTAAACTGCAGAGTTTTTTTTGGGGGGTACTGAGAATCGAACTCAGAACCTGACATTTGCCAGGTAGGTGCTGTGCCACTGAATTATATTTCCCAGGCCCAAACTGCAGAATTTTGACTTCAAATTCAAACTATCTCCACCTGAAATTTAGGTTTGGATTTGAATATAGAAATTAAAGAATCACTATTATAAGAAATAGACTTCTTTTATTAATATAAGGCAAGGCCATTCATTACAGAAAAATCACAAAAAGCTCTCTGACTCCCATGTACCCCAAAACATCTCTCACTATCCTTTTTATTTTCCACTTAGTATTTCAGCATGAACATCAGTCCACATTAGGGAACAGGCTCTTACAGAAAAATATAAGACCTACGTAATAGTCTACTCTGTGTACAGAAGTGGATTATTTGATTTTTAAAAATTTAGATGTTTAAATTTGTGATGTTAACAATAGCTCTCCATGAGCACTGCTGAAGATTTTATTTATTTATTTTGGCTGCGCTTGGGGTTGAACTCAGGACCTTTGCATTGAAGTACATTTCCAGCGTGCCTCCCCTTACAATCGTGAGATGAGGTCTGGGCTGCTGGACTGGAACCTGTGATCCTCTCAGAGTGCTGAATTACAGACATGTGCCTCCGTGACCAGCACCTGTGCCATCTTTAAACAGTGTTGCTCTGTGAAAGGGTATTTACATTAGTACTTCTTAGTAAGCTGCACCTAACTGCTCTTTTTTTATTTTCAAGAGAGAAAAACAATAAAAACAATGATACAGAATTTCAAAACAAGGTAATAGGAAATTAACCATGGTTAATATATTGCATATTATTATTTTCAAAATAGTTGCTCAGATTACAAAATATAGGCATATAAAATTGATCACACAGTATAATCATAAACTGTTCTTTTTAATGAATAGAAGCTAGTAGTGTAGTTGTCTTAACTATCTTGAGTATATATATATATTTTTTTTCTTTTCCCTTCCTTCTTTTCTCTTTTCCCTCATCCCAGTTGTTCTTTCCTTTTGAGCAGACATTAAACTGTTCTTTCAGAAATGCTGCCCCAACCTGATAACCAAGGTCACCAGGAATAAATTGAGTATACTTGAATATCCATCTTCTGTCATTTGTGATAGTAAATACATTAAAATACGTGATTATGTATAATATATATTATCCAATCATCTTTATGTTTCTAGATTTAGGTTGTCTGTAACTCTATAATAATAATTTTTACACTGAAATAACCAACTCATAAAGAAAATAAAAATGCTGAAATTCCATGAGAGATTCATTAAAATAACTTTGGATTAAATTTGACCTTTTAAGTCTAAGCTTGAACCCCAAAGCAAATACAAAATTTTCTTACTGTCAGAAGTCCTGCACTTTTTAAAGAACATACCCTGTCTCCAGCAATAGAGTCATTTGCTATTAGTAATGTTGAAGTGGGAGAGAAAAAGAGATTGAGAGGGAGAGAAGGAGAGAGAGAGAGAAACGGAAACAGAAACAGAGAGAGAGGGAGAGACAGAGAGAGAGAGAAAGAGAAAGAAGAGAGAATTCTGTTTATTTAAGAGGGGAAAGGGGAATAGTTCACATTTTATAGAAGTTACAGCAGTGAACAATAGTTCAGCCTATAGTCACAGTCTAGTAAAAGCGCAGCTTGTTTTTCCCACAACACAAAACAACAGTGATCCATAAATTTTACAAAGATGGTTTAAAAGGCACTTAAGCACAATTAAGTTAACATAAATATTTTAATCTTTTCTATGTGTGCTTGACATTCCCTTGAATTTCAGCCCACTTCATTTCTTATATAGCACATCATTATTTTGCCTAGTTGAATTGTCATGTAAATACTGGTGTTGTATTTCAAAGAAGAATAAGATTGTTAATTTTGAGCATTAATATTCAAACATTTTGGATAGAGTTAGTATTTGTTCCAGTAGGTAAGCTCCACAGGTAAGAGTATTTCACATAATGTACCCAGTGATTAAAAAGCTGTCACATGTTCTTATTAGATGTTTCACATTTAAGCATTGAAGAACCAATATACCTCTCATGTCATCTAATTCCTACGACACAAGAGATTCTGCAATCTTGCCTGTTAGAGAACATTTTGTAGAAGAAAATAATATCCTAACTATAAAGAAGCATGACTCAAAACCTACGACCTTGTATATGCAATTATCAAATATTTCCTTTACCTCCTTATTTGACTATGACATTTTTGGACTGTTTATTTGAAAATGTTATGATTCTTAAAATAAAAATATGATTTTGCTTATTAATTTAAGAATTCTAAAAAAATCAACTCTTTCAATTAATGAAATTATTCATGCTGGAAGCAAACACCTTTGTATTTCATGTCAGAGACTAGTAGTAGTATTCAAATAGGAATACTAAGAAGAAATGTCTACTGATGATAACCCATTTTTTGAATGAATATCTAATGTTTTGTTTACAAAAAAGGAATGTCTTGCATATCAAGAAAAAGACCTGATCTTAAGCAGAACCCAATAATAGTTAGCACAGACCCAATTAGAAACCTTTGAAAAAAAACAGAAGAAAATGTATGATCTCTCTCTCTCCTCTCTCTTCCTCTCCCTTTCTGTCACATTCATGGGTGTATCTAAATTCAGACAGACATATTTTCCATCAGAATTAGTTCACACAGAATTTGGTAGATAAGACATATGCTGCAGCTTCAAAAACAATCAATTGTGTCTTTACCTTTGTTAAATAAAAAAATTGTGATCATGGATATTAAATTGAATAGGTTGTCTTGAGGTTTATAACTTGAAGTTTTTTAGGTTTATTTTACATAAGTGATTTTTTTCCTTTTTCTCTTTTCACTTGATTTTATTCAGCCACTACATTTTTGTTTATGATTACATGATAAATAAGTTAGCTAGAGGTTAAAAAATTATAGTTTGTTAAGTAAACTCAAAACCATTCAAGTAAATAATGGATGGCTCAAATAATGTAATGATTATGAAAATTATCTTCACAGGGCTTTTGTCTTTTCATTGATGAATGCTTTATTATTAGATTTACTATTACCATGGAAGCTTGCATTTCTTGTTATCAGTCTGTTCAGATTACCTATTTTTTTCAGTATATGTTCTATTAGTGCTTATTTGTTTTATCAAATGTTGGCTTTCATTAGTGGCACTTTTAGGCATGCACATAACATATTTTTGTCTCTTCCTAAACACAGAACTCTAACCATAGCCACCAGTAAATCTGAATTTCTTTTATATAGGTTCTCAAAACTGGTGGTAACACATAAGAAACAAACTTTGAAAATTTACAAGAAAGAACTGCTGCAGTTTCTGTGCTGGAGTAAATTCACAGAAAACCTTTTCTGCAACTCCCTGTAGAACACACAACCACGTGTTACTCCTTTCCATGTTTTGCTTTCATCTACATGATACACTCTGATGAAATGACCTAATCCAGTAAAATAAATGGGTAATACCTAACATCTTAAAGAGAGTCCTTCATACCTAAGGAGAGTGATTGAGGAAAGCCAGGGTTCAACCCGGATACTCACTAATAGGAAACTCTGCCAACTCACTGAGCAAGGTAGCAAAACAAGGCCACCACCCAAGAGTGTCACAGGTAGCCGGAGCACAGCGGGGATCCTCAAAAAGGGCAGATTCTAACATTGGACCCCTGAGTGTGCAGATTCCGGCTCCATTTCTGTTCTGTGTGTATTAAGTACCTTATACAACACTGAACTTACATTTTCTCAACTGTAAAATGTGAATCATAACAATATCACTTCTTAGAGCTGCGATGAGAACTAACTCAAAGTACATTTGGAATTACATTAGCATATATCTGAAATAATAGATGTGCCATCTGTTTTCAGCATTAAATGTCCACTTTAGAGTAGTGGACATGTTCAGATGATCAATCCAACTCATGCCTTTTGACACAGAAATAGTTTAGAAATGTTTTTCTTTTGTTTGTTTTTGAATTTTAAAAATTATTTTATGCTTATTTCTACAGTTTTTACTGCAACCATATTATTAGAAACAATTGAAGTTGTTTTAAAAGAGAATATTTATGGCAAACAATTGAATAATCACCTATCCCTCACAACCATACCCAACCGTGACAGTTGGTTCCACAGAGTTGGGATATCTGCAGAATGCTGAAAATTGGGAATCTGTGGAAAATTGGGCCTGAAATGTGCATCTCAGAGGCTCCAAAGTAGGTGATCTTGTGGTGGGCAGCTAGGCGTGGTGCGCTGTGGTCACAGAGGGCTTGAAAGGCCATCTGACCCTAGGTTATGTTTTCCATCACTTCCCATGCATATCATCAACTCTTTATGCTACAAAACACAGGAAGGATGTTTGTAACAGGTAATGACACCCAATAATTCAAAATATATGCCTATCCTACCCTGAATGGATCCCCAAGAGCAGATTAGCATTAATTCCTTTGTCCAGTTAGCCACATGACATTCAAAGCTCTAAGGCAAAGAACAGGAAGCATTCAGTGACTCATACAGCAGGGGAAGGGAATGTGTTCGGTCACATGGAGCAAAGAAAAGGATAGACGAGTTCAGAAAGGAGGAGAGGCAGAATCAGCAGTGCCAGAGAACACTGCCCACACTTGATACTAGGGGGAAACTTGTTCTACAGAGTTGTAAGAGACCTAACTAAATCCCCCGCAAAGCCTCAAAAGGAAAGAAGCGAATACTACCCTGAGAACAGAGTACCTGCTCATGATGAACCAACTTTGAGATTTTTTCTCCAAAGAAAGTGCTCTGCTTATATTTTTCCAGGGCTCTCTAGTAATATGAACTGGAATCAGTTATGGAAGAAAATGAGTTTTGTCAAAAAGGAAAATCCCATTGTGGAAAAATGAGAGAGAAATAGAGAATCCCATGCAGACAAATGCCTCAGAAACAATTATACATCAGATAGGACCATCTCCTTTTTACCCTCTTTGACATAGTTTTGGCCACTGACAATCCACATAATTCTAGGGAAGAGACAAGATGGTAGTACAAACTGAAAATCTAGAAAATATTTCACACAGTGGGTAAAATATTAAGGAATATTAAAAGAACCCCTTTAAAATACACAAATACATTTCCCAACTGAAATTCTGATCATTTTTCCAAATATAAATTTTTGTAACCATACCTATTTTGTATTATCTGATTTTTCTCAAGGAATTTAAAACCCTGAAGGTCATTACAGGCACTCATGCTGAGATATAAATATTTAAAACATGAGAAAATGCCCTCCCAGTTCTTAATGAGTTTATCACATGTTTCTAAAGCAAAAAGAAAATTAATATTTTGGAGCCTAAGAATCAAAAAATTGAGACAAAGAATCTGTTTCATAAGATCAAAATATATTTACTTACTTTTTTTCCTCATATATTATTTTCATAAAATAATCTTGGGTATACAGTACTATTTTCTCAGCAGGAAGAAAATATCTGATCTTTAGATATGAGCAAGTGACTAGTTCTGGGGTGACTAAGATGTAGTATTTGCATCTCTTTAAATATTTATTTATATATTTGTCATCATCCAGAAAGGCTTTGTCCATTTATCCAAAGCAAACTGAAGCAGAATTTGGGGAGTGAGTTAGGACATCCCCAGGAACCAAAAAGGCCATTTCCTCTCTTCATTTTTACACAGATGATTCAAGCATAATGAAAGGACAGCGGTCTCCTTCACTATTTCAATAAATAAACATGAGTGAAAGACACACGCAAAGAATTTAATCACTAAAAATTCTTTGCTGCCTTACATATTCAGCTTTGAGCTCAAGCTTTAAAAATACAGTTTAGGCTTGGGAGACATTAATTTTCAGACCATCCAGCCAATTTCCCACAAATCTTGAATGGCTAATCATAGAATAATTTTGTAGGGCTTTTCACTGAGTTATTGTTGTTTTCAACATGCAGTTAAATGATTTACCAATAGAGTCTGTGTTGAAAATTGTTATCCTTGGTATAAAACCTTTCTGTCTTTCATTGGGGAGCACAATTTTGTTATCTTTATACTCTCAGTTGGGTTGCTAATGAACACTGAAAATAATTGTTGTATAACCACAGTTATTCATCCCTACACACCAAATTCAAAAAACAAAAAGAAAAAGCCATCCCCTAAAAAGTCAAGGTCTGAGAAATAGACTGGAGGTGACATGGTTTTGTGGGTGAGCGTCTCTGCTGAAGTACATTCCACTTGGGTCATTAGGACACTAACTTCATGTCCAGTTCACATGGGTGCCCTGAAAGGGTTAATGAACTCCAGCAAAGTGAGTCCTGTGGCCCAATCTCACCAAGAAGATCAAGACAAATCCCTTTCCCAGGTAGTACCGAGTGGCAATGAACTTCATCATCCTTGTGAACAGAGCTTGACAGACATTGTCAGACTCTCACTCCTGAGGTATCATTGTCATTCACTCTGCATTAACCCCGCTAGGAGCTACTGCTGGATTTAGCCTTCAAAGTCTCCTCATTATTTGACAAGTTAGAAGAGGTAGTGGAACTACTAGTAATTGGGGAAGCTACAACTCCATCCCAGCAAGTGACCTTGTCCCCACACTAAGCTCCGGCTGGCCCCAGGTAGAACACCTTAATTGGCAGAGTAGTTATTATTGCGGCTCTTCAAGAGGCGTATTCCAGGGAAGGAATGGGTGAGAAGAATTTCAGCACAAGGCAGTGCAGAAGAAATGCTGATAGCTTCATCTGAGGCTGGCATATTGTGTGCAAGTGTCACTAGCTTTGGATTTGTCTCTGTCACGTATTTTCCATCTCAAAGAAAAATCTGATTTAGAGCTTCAAAAAAATCCAGTGCAAATGAATGAGAAAGAAACATATGCAAACAAAATTCTAAGGAGGCCAGGGTCTCTTCTGCCCAACTATTTTAAAATTCTGATCCCTCAGCAGAGAGTCAAACTGAGGCTAAGTTACTGTTCAAATCACTCTGGAAAAAATTTTTAATTAGTTTTTACATTTTTCCGACCTCTGTGTTCCCAAGTGTCATCTGAAGCTAGAAACTACAAATAATACAGAGGCTATTGCTTGATTTCTTGTAGTTTGTTTTCATGATCCAGTGGATTAACTATTTTAGATCTTGCTAGAAAGCTCTGAAAATGAAAAGGTTTGAATATTAATGAGATGATTTTCATAAATACCTTGAGATGCCTTGCTACAA
Organism: Hydrochoerus hydrochaeris; assembly: GCA_004027455.1. Classification (NCBI taxonomy): domain Eukaryota; kingdom Metazoa; phylum Chordata; class Mammalia; order Rodentia; family Hydrochaeridae; genus Hydrochoerus; species Hydrochoerus hydrochaeris. The sequence continues at coordinate 314,533 of PVLA01000347.1, read as the reverse complement.
TTAAAAATAAATTGGCATGCAGAAGTTTATTCTACACTTTAAGTAATGCAACATAACTCTGATTACATAGGTATGAAGCAACAATGGCTCACATTTTTTTTGGATTCCTAAGACAAAAGCATAATTGTGCTAATCTGACACACTAAAAAATGTGTATCTTCAACTTATTCCTAGATTTTAAGATATTTACTCATAATTTAGACCAAAGAGACATAATTCAGTGCTTTTCTCTTTACTGTTAAAGAAAAGAGGTTCAGTCTAGTCCATATACCTCATTATCATGTTACCATCCACAGAAGAGCAGGAGAGGAAGATCAGCCAAATAGATCCAAAATGTACAATAGACACTGTGAAAATGAAAGGGAAAGAAAGTGCTCAAAAGGGAAGAACTGGGAAGGAGAAAAGAAAAAAGGGAAAAGATTATATGTATATATGTATATATGTATACATATATATGTGGGTGTGTATATATATAGACAGAAGATAGATAACTGTACTACTAATCTCTGTTAGTTCATCAAAAAGAGTTTTCATTATTTCATTGTTTGATCATTTTTATGCCTAAATCTTGTAATCTGAACAACTACCTCAAAGATAACAATATGCAATATATTTACTTGCATTAATTGCCTATTACTTTGTTTTAAAATTCTGTATTGTTTTTATCCTTTTTTTGTTGCTAGAATAAAAACTGTTTATTTGTATTGCTGCTTCCAAAGATAGCAAGACAGGAAGGATTCATTTTCTGAAATATTTCCACATGCTATCTAAAGAAATATAATATTCTTTGTTGTATATAACTTACTGATCTAAGTAAAGTTTTTAAAAGGAGTAAAACTTCAGTATTTTCAAACATTACTTATATTCTATGTACAGAAAGCAAAGAAATCACAAAAGAGAACATAACCCTTTGAATCTGTATGCTGACTCTAAGGAGAAAATTCAAATTATTGATGCAAAAAATAAGTGATGAATATGGGTCCTAAAATTAGACTGTCAGATTATGTAAAGGTACAAGTATATGTCTACATTATCCATAGCCACAGGATTATTTCATAAATCCTGTTTTGCCACTGTCAGACAAAACATGAGCTAGATTAACTTTATCATGAGCAGATGCCTATGAAAAGCAGAACTTTCTGGCCCTGCTCTGAGATTCCAGATGTGACATATTTGAGATGCAATTCCAAACACAATAGCTTGAATTCTTCAGTCTTTGATAGCTTCTCCTGTTGGTTCAACCATACAAGAATTATCCTTAACTTTGCATGTGTTTTCTCCTTTGTGTTAGGATTATAGATCCAAATCTTCTCCAGGTACAGAGGAGAAAAGCTGTACTCTTCTGCATGCCCGGGGAAAACTTTGCCTCCTGAGACAGCAGCTGCAACAACCAACAAACCACGGGAATCCTGAGGAGTCAGAAGACAGTGGCCAGCAAACCCTCTCTGCTAGTGCTTATGAGGGACACTTGGGAACTAACATCCTGAGTTCATGGTGTAAAACCAAGAATGTCCTAGGCAAACCTTGGGCGCCCTATATAAGGAGAGAGCACCTTGGCTAAAGTCACACAGATACATTACATTCATCAGACTTCTCCACAAACTCATAACCAAGCCGAACACTGTTTAGCTTACAGGAATTAAACATGCAATAGAGTTCTTCCACTCTTGATTTTAAGAATATAGACAGTCACATATAGACAGTCACTACTATGCGGGAGTTTTGTACTCCTTTCAGCAGCCTTTTAAAAATGTTTTTAATACATCCCCCAAACTCCTATTCTTAAGTGTGCATTACCAAGTTTTCATTAAAAATATAAGCAATGCTGCTATGATAAGAAAGCTGTGTCTTGTTGAGAAATAATAGAAAATTAGATAGAGTTGTGCATATCTCGTGTTTTTAATCCCAATAAAACACAACTGCCAGCTATGTTATTTGCTTTAAAAGTCTCTTAAGATTCCATAGAAGGCAATGTCTGGAGGGATCTCGTGAGATGATGTGGCCTGAACTTCTACAAGGGAATATGTCAAAGTGCCAGGTAATGGCTGACAGATAGGTGAGGATAAAGGTTTGGGAGAACATCTAATAATCTCTTCTCAGTAGTCTTTCTAAAATAGCTGAGATCCTCAGCTATAGCCCCTGCTAAATTAAACATTTCAGCCCAGCTTACTAGTACCACAACACACAGGTAGAAGTAATAAGTAATAATGAGTTTTGGGCCATTGAACACTGTGAATTTTCCCAGTGTACTGCAATTATAGAAACATCTGTGCTAAACAAGTTCCTACTGAAAGCTAGGAGTGTTTAATAATCCTCACAATTGCTCATTATCGACCCTAATAGAAAAGAGAATAAACTCTGCAAAAGTTTACCATTTTCAAAGAAAATTGCCAGGAATGTGATCATTTCTGGTACCACATTTCCCTGGATGATAAAAACACCAGAGACAACCTCCTTGGAAGAGAACATTAAACAGCAGATTTAATAACATGTACCATAGCACAGGGTAAATTATGCCACTTTCTAAGCCAAACTGTTCTGGGGAGAGTACCCTGAGTGTTGGGACCTGCCAACCATGGCGCCCCTCAGCTTTCCCTGCTCCCTCTGACACAAGAGTGTGGCCTAAGAATAGTTCCCTTAGATGGCTCTGAACCGCCAAAGCCCCAGCTGAAAGACCTCCAGACCAGCTGATTGCTTCCCACATGGCTCATTCCAAAACAAATCTGGATTCCAGGGCCAAGATCTAAATAACAGTAACAACCACCAAGGGTCAGCTGTTGCTACTGAAGGGAATGTCACTGCTCAGGAGAAAGATGAGTGAGTTAAATGTAAGCATCAATGGCTGAAGAGGTGCCTTTTTAATTAGTCTGGGAACAAAATAGCAGTTATTACTTTGGTAGGGTGCAAGAGCCAGCGAAGGTCCACAGCTGGAAGTAGATTGTGAAGAAAAACTGATAAGCATTCCATCACAGGACATGCCTGCAAAGCACCACTAGCAAAGAAAGAGAAAAGGTGATTTGCATCCAATGCTGCCAAAATCATAGCTGTCTAAACTCTACATCTGAAATGATAATCTCAGTGATATTGGGCAAAATATTGACACCTTCTTTAAAGCATGGTTAAGGTGCTTTGGAACCATAATGATGAATTTCATGTATCAGCTTAGCTAAGCCAAGGTGCCAAGTCCGATATTTTGTCAAGCAATACTGTGAGTTTTTCTGTAAGGTTGATTTGGGATGAAATTAACATTTTAATCAGAGTACACCATGATGTGGGGGAGCCTATCCAATCAGTTGAAGGTGTAATCTCTTCCAAGTAAGGAGGAGCTCTGTAGCAGGTTGCTCTTGACCCAGAACAATGGCTCCTCCTTGGGTCCTCCACTTGCCAGCTCAGTAACCACCTAAGTCTGCTTTTCAACCTACAGTGAATCTCTGTTGGTTCTGTTTCTCTGGAGAACCCTAACTAATGCTTGCACAAAAGAGACATTCAACTTCTATCCCTTCCTTCTACTTTTCCTGCTAATTAACACAAGCAACTGCTAATATTTATTTTGGGTCAGGTGCTATGCTAAGGGGGTTACATCTGCAACCATAATGTACATCCATCTTCACTTGACAGAAAAAAAGATAGAAGAGATAGAACAAAGCCTGGCTCAGTTACCCCAGTCCACAAAGACATTAAGTGACAAAAGCAGAATGCAAGTTCAGATCTGGTTCCTCCTGAGTTCTCCACTGCAGGACAGAGGGACCCTCCAATAGAGTAATAGCAACAACAGAGAGATTATCATTCAAAATGTTTCAGAGTACACCTGCAGGGACAGGGTTTATCCTTGTCTGGTTTTGCTGTTTGTTTGACATGGAAGAAGCCTTAAGCTGGGTTACAGCCACCTACATGCTTAGTCCAGTTTTCTCAGCAATTGAATATATTACCTCACTCAAATTAACCTGCTCTTAGACCATTGTCTTACTCATAGATCGAATGTCCATGATCCTGGAAGAATCTCTAAACCTGCTTGGGATTCTGTAATTTATCTATTTTCAGCAAACCCATGAGTGGCCTTACTTACAGTTATTTAGCAAATTGATCAGTAGCCTTTCTTATAACTCAAGTGATATGGAGCTTCAGTTTGAATAACAAAATACTACTTGCCTAAATTTTATCCTAAGAACTAAATAAGAATAGATTTGATACTACAGGGGAAAGTACAGGGGAAAGACAATAGGCATATCATAGATCTAAAAGTCACTGATGAGGAAATGCTGGCTTGCTCAGTGTGAGAATGCAGGTAATAATTAGAATAAAGTTCTGATTCCTACAATTTTGACTCATGAAACATTTGTACAAAGAGGACTGGTAAGCTTGTGGACACACTGCATTCATGAAGTCCTGTTTTTACAACACATTTTCATGGGGTCTACATTTCAGGAAAACAGGATGATCTACGTATGACTATACCACACACTCCACTCCTCTAAATTGCCCTATCAGGCTCGGCCAATATGGAAAAATTTCTAGAACCACACATTTAGCTGCATTGTTTTATACATGCTTACCCACCAAACTTCATTCACATTTGATGCTACATGCATGAAGGCAGAGAGTATATCTTTTATTCTACTATTTTAACATCCTTGATCATTAATTCTGACATGCCCACTTCATTGCATTAAGAAGCACCTAGAAAATTAATAAAGTATATTCCTGGTTGTGGTTAGATGGGTTGTAGAGGCATCGTCTTGGGTATTAGATGATCTCATGCCAGTTCCTCTCTAGCGCTGTTCCCTTGCTCTGCTCCCTGGAAGCCATGAGTAAGGAACTGTATTATACCACATACTTCTACCATGTTATTCCTACCATGGAGCCAATTGACTATGGATAGACTTCTCCAGTCCATGTACCAAATTAAACCTTTCCTCTTTGAAGTTGTGATTGTCTGGTATTCTGTTAAGCAACAAGAAAACTAACTGGTACAGAAAATTGGTCTTGAAGAAGCAGAGTAATTACTGGAACTTTACCTGATCATGTGATTTAGAAGCCTTTGGAACTAGTTTACTAGAAGAGGCTGGGAAGGTTCAGAGAGGCAGGCTGGAGAAGTCCTAGAAGGCCTAAAACAGAGCTTGATGGACGATTCTGGTCACAGTCTATGGCTAGAAATGCAGACATTAAGAGGTGAGACAGTAGAATGTTTCAGTTGGGAGCAGACAGCATTAGCAATTTGTCTAGAAGGCATGCATATTGTACTCAGGCAGAAAATTTCTCTACTTTTTGCTCATATCCTGGGACTTTTCAGGAAACTGAAATGAATGGCAGTGGATTAATTAATCTGCTGAAGAAATTTTCAAGGCACCTCAACATTCAGGCTGCAGCATGAGCACTGATGGCTGCTTTTAGACAGATTTATAGAGAATTCATGGCAAAATGTAGAGTAGAAAAAAAAATGAAAAACTTAAATTTGGAAGTCACAGATGTCAGGAATATGGAATGTCAGCTATGGAAAGCTACAGGCTGTGCAGAAAGCCAGCCGAAGAAAGAGACCTCATGGGCCACACCAGCAAGGCCATGGTTCCTTTGGAAAGCATATCTCATCATCATATGCCACGGGTGTGAGGCATGAAGCTACAGGGCTTACAATTTGCCCTGCTAGATTTTGGTCTGGATTTGGTGCAAATCTTTCTATTTCTTTACTCCACTCTTTTAGAATGGGAATATTTGCCGTGTACTATTTTACCTTGGGATTTTGTAACTTGTTTTTAATTTTACATCAGGTCACATCTGAGTCTACATTAAACCTCAGAAGAGACTTGGACTTAGAAAGACTTTGGGGTAAAGGTTATGGCAAGCTATTTTCTAGTCAACCAAAATTTATTACTACTATTCTAGATAGTGGACCCAAAATTCATCTGGAAACATTAACTCTCTCTTATTCTGTAATAAAGTGATAAGTTAAAATGTCCAGCTTTTCCCCTAACCACAGAAAAGCACATGGCCCCAAGTCAGTCAATCAGGCTCTTTTTTAAAATATCTTTCCCTTGAGTGAAACAAAGGAGGAGGTGCAAGATGGTTGAAGCTCAGATCTTCTAGCTACACTAATCTCTGAAATATCTTGTATCAAACCCCAGAACCCTCCCCTATCCTTCCTGAATCTGGTTCATAAAATGTCGTTCCTACATAGGAGGTGTTGAAACATTTTCCCATAAATTTCCTTTTTGTTTCCTTTGAGAAAAATCAATTCTGTTGCTTACAACCACAGGATCCTACCTGAAAAATAACTGTTCCTAGAGACCAAAATCCTCTCCTCTACCCAATTGCCAGCTATCTCTTTTGTGGTGCATAGGGGAAAAGCAGAATAGAGCTGAAATTCACTTCCTGGGAAGTGTAATGCTGTGCGCAGAGGCCTTTTTTCCCAGTCAGGGTCTAAGACTACAATGAAGTCAATAAACTGAGTATTCTAAAAGTTGGCATCGTATGTGTCTCCTTGAGTCATCTGGTATGACCTCGCTTTCAAGCTAAGTTTAGAAACAGAATAGATTTATTTTATGGAAAATGTTTCTGGCAGTAGGTCCCTAGGACTTTGTAGGGTACCAGTTCCCTCCCAGATGCCAAAACTTCAAGGCTACTGAAGCAGTACTGCCCTGAGGCTCTGAAGATATTGAGGCATCACTGGACACCTGAGGGTCTTAGGAGATTGCCCAGTTAGATTCTTAGGTTCTGTTCACTGTCATTTCCCACTGCCATTACACAAGTCCCAAACCATGCCAGACCCAGAGTGCAAATGGCTCCATCAGCACAGTGTTGCACCATTGGGAAGGGAATGTGCTCCCCAAGTCATTTCAGAAGCACACAGTGTTTTAGCAGGACTGAGGCTTCACCAAAATCAGGAAGGAAAACGTAGCTGCTCCTTAGAGGTTTAATGAGAAAAGCAGCAGAAAAGATTTCCATGACACTTGGGCCGGAACTTCTTAATTAGGAGAATGATAAAACACAGGAGACTTTTTAAAAAGGTTGTAAGTCCTTGAACTCTTGAGGGCTTTATAAAGAGCATATAAAATCATCTTTCTGTTAGACATTCACTGACCTTAGTAGATGATTTTAATTCCATTGCTTAACACTCTTTTTTGGGTGGGTTATTCGCAGCCTGGTGAGAGTTCAGAAACATGATTAACACTAGAAAAGTAATAACATTAAAAATATATCTCTGTGTGCGTGCCTGTGTGTGTGTGTGTAGTTCCTATGATGCTGAATGGGCCGTTGGCCTCATATTTTTTAAAATCATGTTGGTGATAATGCCTATTTCATACATTATCAACTTTTATCTCTACTAAAAGAAGTCCTAAAGCTCAAATTTTCCATGGATCAACAGAGCACATATGGAAATCAAATATGTAGGTCTTGAATTTGTAATAAATAGTTTTGAAAGAAAGAGGTCATTTCTTCACTTGGTGCAGGCAGCTGGCACTGCAATAGTAGGAAAAATTAAATTACTTGCACTAGAACTTTGAAAATATGATTGTATTGCAATAGTTTTGTAGTAAAAGAGTAAGCACAAGCCTCTTAAGTAGGATATATATATATATATATATATATATATATATATATATATATAATAAAAAATTAGAGTAGTTGCTTTATCTGGAATTTCTATTTCTAGGAAGAACTGACTGTAATCCCTACACAAGCACATTCTTTTACCCCTTTGCCTTACTATATCTATTCGTCTTCCTGAATTTCCTTCCTACTGCAATCATTTTGCTTATCTCCCCAGGCCTCTCTTATCTCTTTCTTGCCCTTGTCCTCCCACTCAGTCTCTTGCAAAGGCGCATTCATTGTTTCACTATCTCTCCCAACCATCCTTTCTCTCCACTTCTGCTAAAGTGGACCTCCTTACCCCCCACTTGGACAGATTTACCATCCCTACCCATCTTAACTCACCTTAAACCCACTCACCACACCGTCTTCATGCCTCATGCTCCTGGATACATCACAGAAAACGATAAAACGACTTCAATAACTTTCAAGTACTTTCATGATCTGCCCGTCACTGACTGCATTTTTCTAAACTTATCTTTTAGTCCTTCTTTTCAAAAATAACGTGCTCTTCATTATTTTTAATTCTCATTTCTCTGCCTGCCTAACTTTACTCATGCTGTTTCCTAAAGCCTGCACAACCCTCGATTCACAGTTACAATATTACTTCTTCCACAGCACTTATTGATTATACCAGCCAGAAATTCTCTGAAATGGACATTATAATTGTTTATCTCATAGACTGTGTGCCTGGTAGTTCACATGTACATTATAGAGAATAGATGAATATTGATGGAATATTGATGAATATGGAATATTGATGGATATATGGCTGGTATTTAGTTCTTCTTTAAAGCTCCATTTTCTCCTTTGGTTTTAATTAAATTTTGAAATTGCAATTACATATTTGAGACAAATTACACATTCATTCTACTTGGTTCATGTATACCGTACAGGTCCTACATAGAATAATTCATCTATTTTTATAAGACCATAGAATAAAAGGAAAATCTGTCACCTCGTTCTCAGCTCTACCAGCACTTCTATCTTCCTGTGCAACCCCAGGATTGTTAGAAAGGTGTAGGATTCCAAGCCTGAGAATCTTATTCTCTCATTCGGAGGCTCATGAAGGCTGAGGAGTCCCGCACTCACCTGAACAAGTACAGCTGTGTGGCCCCTGCTGCTCAGTGCTGTGAGTGATCACAGATAAAGGACCTTACCGCCCAAAGACGCCACACATCTCAGCTTTCCAGCAGAAAAAAAAAATGTGGCAAAAATAAAATTTTTACTGTCTATTATACTAAGATTGCTTGAACCTCACCATTCCAACTTGAAAAGTAGAACAAAACAAAACAAAACTTGTTCCCTCACTTCTGTGACTCTGTTTCGTTAATGTTTAATGAATGACCCTGGGAATCTGTGAATATAACCTACCAGGCCCTGTAGTAAAAGACTAAAGAAGAGAAAATTTTGAATGGCAGCATCTCTTGAAACCTATTTAACTATGTTTTCAAAAGGATGGCTTTTTAGGGGAAATGTCTGATTTAGAAGGTAAAGCAGAAAGTGTGTATGTATGTACATATGTTTGTAAGTATGTACATATGTATGCAAGTACTTTGTTGAACTGGGAACTGAATTGTGAGCTTTTGCACTGAGCTAGATCCTTAGTCTGTTTTTGGAAGACAAGGTATTTCTAAGTCACTAAGTTGTCCAGGTTACCTAATGACTTGTGACCCTCTGGCTTCAGTCTCCCAGAGTGCTGAGATTACAAGTGTATGCCCCTACACCTGGCCAAGAAAAGTTTTTTTCCTTTTAATTTTAAAAATAAAAAAGAATAAAAGTGATGATACAGAATTTCAAAACAAAATAATAGGAAATGAACAGTGGTTAACATATTACATAGTGTTATTTTCAAAGTAGTTGCTCAGATTATGAGATACAGACAGAAAAATAGATTGAGCAAACTGTTCTTTCTGATGAACTAATAGAGATTGGTAGTACACTATCATCTATATATATATATATATATATATATATATATATATATTCTTTTCTCTTCCTTCTTTTCTCATTTCCCCCATCCCAGTTCTTCTTTCTTTTTGAGCAGTTTCTTTTTTCATTATTCACAATATCTATTGTACATTTTGGATCTTATTTACTCTTTCAGCTTCTTACACTAGGGAGACAATACAATGTTTATACATGCGTAGCCAAGAATAATCTTAATCAAAAAGTCTCCTGCAGTTTCAAAAATTCTCTATAAAATCTTTGCCTCACATTCTTTATTAAATTGTACAATATTATCTTTAAACAAATATAACTTGTGAACACTGAAAGCTATCTGTTCTTTGATAAAAAAAAAGCCTTTAGAAAATTAAAAATACTGTATACAGCATTTACCTGGATTGACCTAGATAAGGTGATAAAACAAAAGCAGAGACTTTCATGGGTTCGATGTGAGGTGACAGCATCAAAAATAATTGCTAAATGATTGTAATAGAAAAGTTGCAATGATTTATTGATGAATGAGAAGGAATTGACATGTATCACTTTATTATGTAACACCTGTAAACAAGCTGTTTGCTCTGATGACATAATATTTAATAAATAACATTTATTCAGTATCCTGTAAGGTAAAACAGTCCCAGTATATGACCATTTAATTGAGAATCAATTCTATTTAAATAAAGTATCATGTGAAATTTTGACCATTTTTAGGTTCAAAGTAGTTTAATAATGAAGTTCTTAATATTAGACTCAAATGGATCCAAAGTAGATGATTTATAATGAAATTATTCCCCTGTAAATTTTGTTCTGAAAATCATAACTTCCTCCTTTTAAGGTATGTCTCATAAGCAAGGAGTAAGTAATTTAGCACCATATTAATCAGAAGTATTTCTGTTGTGCTGTGCATGGTAGATAAACCCAGGAAAATCAGCTCTAACAAATGGGATTCATCATCTCCCATAGCTGCAAAACCCAGAGCATGACCTACTTTTGGCATGATCTGACACAGGGCTCAAACATCTGTCGTCTGGAGTCTCTCTCTCTCTCTCTCTCTCTCTCTCTCTCTCTCTCTCTCTGGCTTTTGCTGTGTTGATTCTTTTCCAACTATGAAGCTGGGCCTGCTTCACCACTTTGTGTCATAGAAGTCCCAGCAACAGTCTCACAGTGTCACTTTTGCTATGATGGTATCACATGCCCCCTCCTGAACTACTTGGTACTGTCTCAAGAATGTCTGAGGGTCTCCTCTGAGATTTACAGATCATCCTTGGGGCTGAGAAAGCAGCTCTACTAAAGGTATAGGAACTTGTTATAGTAAAGTAGATCTATTAATAGGTGGCAAACAGGATAATGGGGAGCTCATAAAATGCCTCCTTGCTACAGTTGAAAAGAACACTGTCTTGTTAATCAAGGAACTTAGATGCAATGCCAATTCTACCAAAGTTCTGTGGCCTTGGGTAGGTGACTAATGCTTTCCTTCAGGATTTTCACTGTTTTGGCCTCCTAATGCACATGCACTCCCTTCCAGTCCCTTTCTTGCATTGCTCTCAGGTTAAAGGTACAAAGTCTAGGATAGGCCCCTGCATAATTCGCCTCTACTGCCTTTCCCAGCCTCTTCTCAAAAATCTTTCCAGGTGGCTCTTACAGTTCCAAATATCCAGGTCTTTCATCAAACATGCTATGGTTTTCTTGAAACAGGGCCTTTGCACACACTGTGCAACCAGCCCACTGCCTTGGGCCATGTATCTTTTCCTCCTAGTTGCTTGGTGAATCCCTAATCAAGCCTTACATTACTTCAAAGAGGTTTTCTAACAGCACTGCTACTAAGGCCAAGTTCCCTTATAATACACTCATATAAGCATATTGATGACAGTTTATCATGGCTTTTGCTTTACACTTATTTGTGTGATCAGTTGATTAATGATTTTCTCAACCACTGAAATATAAGTACCATGAGGAACATATCTATTTTTTTAGCACTGAATTCCTGTACCATATACATAGTACATGTTCTGGAAATAATTGCCAAACAAATAAAGAAATAAATGAAGATACGTTTTTGACAATAGATCTCATTTTCTATCTGTAAAGTAATGAAGTTAAACTAAGAGACTCAAACTATGAGTTTTAACTTTAAAATTATCTGCTTCTAATTAAACCCCCTAAATATTTTATATTATGACTGGGCTAAGTATTGGTAAGTAATACTTCATGGGAAAAAAAATCTAAAGAAACCGGATGATTTAGCTAATAGACAACATAGGTAAATAAAAAGCCCTTTAAGCTGGTGACATATGGTCATCCAAATTATAATACATTTCTCCATTTCTGTCATTATGAGGTTAAGAAGACTCCTCCATCCTTGCATAAGAGAACTAATTGTTTAAAGTTGCTCTATGTGTTACTGTAGACACCAGGAACTTCTTTGGGAAGAGTCAGGTGAGGGTTAGCAAAGCTATTAAATACTAAATATTGCCCCACTAACATTTCTTTCTGTGTTTATTCATTTAGGGGCCACATACACCTCACTAGTACCAAAAAAAGAAAAATAACGTCTCATTACCTTCGTTCTCCCTGCTTATTATCCTTATTTTAAGGCCACTTCCCCAATAGGACCTGAGTAATAATACACACACATACACACACACACACACGCACGCACACGAATATGCACACACACATGCACGCACACACACAATGAATTCTCCATCTCCTCCATTAAAATGTACCTGCCCTTGCTTCTGTCTCTTCAGAGTCCTGATCTTTACTGGGTATCAATGGTTGTAATGGGTTATTAACAAGAAAACTCATCCATTCTAATATGTTATATAGTTAATTAATGTTACCTCCCTCAAGATAATAGGGCATATGTCCTCTTAAAGGCTTTTAAGAAATGACAGTAATGGTAGAAATTTCAGGCACCACTGCAGACTGACGAGGGAAATGGATTTTTAAGCATTGGGGCCTCTCACTGATCCTCAAATTATTCTATGTAGGCAGCTGCCGACTCTGCCCATGAGTAAGCCAGCCTCTCTCAGGAGAACTTTATAAGCAGCATGAATTTCACTGTTTGACGGGGTGAAGCATAGTTCCCCCTGCAAATAATCTCTTTGAAGGTGTCGCCTGTGTGTGCAGCCGTGGTTTAGATGTTCTCTCGACCAGATGATACCCCTTGCTCGAGGCTGAACAGGTCAGCCTGCCCTGTGAGACAGATGAATTAGAAGGCGTCTTGAGGTAGCCAGCTAATTTACTTATCATTTTCATTTTGGATTCCAATTCCAGCTGTATCCTCTGCTAGGAAAGAAGGCGAAAGCACAAGTCCCATTGCATGCCCTGTTCTCCCAGAACATAATTTTTCCCTCCATCTATGAGGCTCCTGTTGATATCACAGGGCGACACCACGTGCAGAGAGGGGAGACACAAGCCAGGCGAGGGAAGCCCATTATGTAGTTGGGAGCTAATTTTGTTTCATCTTCTTGATCTCCATAAAGAGCAATCTGAGGCCCCACAGGATTTGAGCAAAAAAGATAAAGACGAAGAGGGACTGTTCAAGCAGAGCCAGTGCAATACTTCTTTATTAATGTCGTCCATCACAGAGTGTTCACATGCCTAACCAAAATTTAAAACTGTCTGCTTGAGAACAGAGGGGGGAAACCGATTGCTGTATCAAATCTAAACACTCACTCTATCCAAACATGAATCTACTTGGAAAGTCAAGAGAAATAATATGAGCACCATCTTAAAGACTTGTGCTTCCATTTCAAATGAAGAAGGAGGTAAGTAAACATATAAGTTGTGACCCCAGATTCACCCTTGCATAGGAAGCTCATCCCAGGAAAGAAGCTCTCCATGGTTAGTGGCAAGATTAATTCTGAAAGAGCCTTATTGTCACTTGGCTCCAGTGCCTTCTGGGAAAAGAGGCCTGGGAGAGACAGCACAAAAGGACAAGGGATGATGGGATCTTGAAGCTTAGGAGATTGCCTTCAAAAGTAGAATGTATGAATGAGAACCTCAGCCTTAAAAAAAACCTTACAGGTCTCAGGGTTTGGGTGTTTTGTGCTTGAACTCATCCAGTGACAGGAAACTCATCACGCCTTGGGCAGCCCATTCTGGATCTGGGTAGCTGAAACATGGGGAACTTCACCTTTGCAACATTTTGCAGACCACGTCTTACTGTTTCCCTTTACTGTTCCTACTCTGCCTCTTGGAGACGCTCACACAGGATAAATGGATTCTATCTTAAACAACGTAAAACTTCAAACATAGGAAGACGGTTTTCTCAGTATGCTCATCTTTTTTCCTCGTGCCTCAGTCTGAAGCTTACAGCTATGATATCACTGAGAAAAGTTTTCCAGACTCCTTGAAGTCTTCCTCTCTCCAGAGCCACTTTCATGGAGTCAGGCACGAAATTGTCCTCATATTTGGGCAGCTAGTTTAATGAGAAGATTCTATAATTCAACTTACAATGTTGGATGTCATAAAATGAAAAGGCATCTGTTGAAGAGGAGGGCAAATGGGGCCCTTATGTGTCTTCGCATCCTCTGTGTCACCTAACCTGGCATTCTTTCACAACAGCTTGAAAATGTGTAGCTAATAAATAAAAGAATTGAATTCTAATACTTGCACAGGGTTTGATGCCTGCTAAAAGATTTTACTCCATTATTTGAGAGTCACAATAAACTTATAAGGTCAATGGAAAAGGTATGATTATCCTATCTTATAAATAAGAAAATAATCACTTGGAAACATGTGAAAGAAAAATCCTCTGTGAGTACAAAAGCAGCTTTGGACTTATTTTATTCTACATTACTGTAGGATAGGATCTCAAAAAAAAAAAAAAGCTCTCAAGATTTCCATAAAATGTATTTTGTGCTGTAGTCAAGTCACTGAGTTCTACAGTGCATTTTAATTTTACTATAACACATTTCTTGGCCAGAGGAGAAATACCCAAAAATATGATTTCTGATGTAATGAAAAATCCCCAATAGTGAATTATACCAACATTGAGATTTTCTTCTATAAATCTCAACTTTTAAAAAAATTAGCATTAAATTCATAATAAGAAAACCACTCTTTTTATATGACATATGTGAAGGAACAAAAAGTGCAATCTTATTTACCTGCTAAATAATTGTTGAGATTCTATTATTTCCAGAATAAACTGAAACAATAGAGAAAGACCCAAAGTACAAAAGATAGAACCCCAATCCATAGGGAAGAATTGCCAACAGGTAGAGTCATCTGAAGAAGAAAACAAAAGTAAATATGTGCTGAGTTATAAAAGCTTTTCAGGGAAAAACTTTAAAGAAATTCTGTTAGCAAATGTAACCTAAGTACATTCTAGGTGATCTAGAGTTGGCTGACCTTTGATAAACTAGGTAAGAGGGTTCCCAGTGCTCTGTACTCACTTCATTTTCCACCTCTCATCCTTTTCAGGAGACCTTGTCATGTCCACTGCCATGGTGCTTGAGGTTCATTGATAAAACACAATGGAGGAAGGATACATAATCCACAGTGCGGGAGACCTCTTCTGTTACTTCCCCCAGGTGCTAACACATGCACCAAGTTCACCTGACATTACTTTCCTGTGACATCTGCAATCAGCAGAGTTCATCTGGGAACATTTCTGATTACCCAGGATGAGTTCTTATTGCTGGGCCTTCTGGCCTGCCCAGCATCTTTGCCTTTCCTCCAGTCCTAGAGCAGCTGAAGGTCCAATAATCCAGGCTACTCAAACACTGGTCTCCTGCTCCCACTGTGCATGCCTACAAACGCGAGAGAACAGCCTCTTATACCTCTGGTCAGGCACAAAGAAACCCCTCCCAGGGATCCACTCCCATCCTGTCCCTCAGCGGCTGCAGTGAGGGAGGCCACAGTACATGCTTTCTGTTCAAACTACTATTACTAGACTATGCCTTACTATACATCCAAGGAGCCCAATGCATTTTTTTCAGTTTTTAATTATTGTTATTGTTATTTTAATTATTTTACAACTCTTAAATTCATTTGTGTCTATTTTTATGTCTTGGTGAAATTTCTCTGGATCTAACTTAAAATTCAGACCTGGACTCAGGATTCCTTTAAAACGCCTAGCAGTACCATTTATTCATGATGAATTGGGGGTTCTTTTTAATTCCCACAAATAAAAGGATTTCCACAGCTCCGCCAACACTCCACAAATATTTCATGAGCAGCACATGCCAAAATGAGGCTTTCATTCTGGTAAATAGTGGCTTGGCACATGTACTGTCAAAGCGTTTCCAAACTGATAATATGTTAGGTACCCAGGACATGGTAGACTGATTACTGTAGCTGTAGAGGAGGGGGAGTGGGGAATTTTAGGCTTAATCATAGCTCCCCACACACATTCCATGCTGGTCGACAAATGAGCAAACCTCCTGAGAAATTAGGTGCCACAAAACCATGATCATGACACAACTCTTAGAACCAAAGTGTACTGGCCTGAGGAGAAAAAGGAGGTAAGTGCAATTATCGTGGAGTTATCATACAACTACAGTAGGATAAAAATATAAATTCAGATTAAACATCACTTCAGATGTACAAATTTTTTAAATCTGTGATTCTTGGTCATATCTGATTCCATATTCAAGGTCCAATGTCGTATAGCTCTAGAGTGGATTTTATGAGGCAAAAGGGCTGTTTTAGTTCATTTTATGTTGCGGTAACAGAACACTTGAGACTGCATAGATTATAAAGAAAATGGGTTTATGTGATTCACAGTTCTAGTTTGGAAGGCCACATCTGCTCAGCTTTGGTGGGGCCTTTTGGAAGGCCTATAGCGCCCCATAAATGGCATCAAAACAGAAGGGGAAATAGGCCTGTGAATAAGATAGAGAAAAAAGCTGAACTCCCTACAGCCAAAGCACGCTGGCAAGAAAAACATTAATCTGTTCATGAGGGAGAATTTGCTTTACTTTTTACTTTTTTTATTTTAAAGAGAATAAAAAAAGGCAACAGTAACGAAAATGATATAGACTTTCAAAACAAGATGGTAGGAAATTAACAATGGTTATTATACTGCATGTTGTTATTTTCAAAATAGTTGCTCATATTGCCAAACACAGGCATACAAATCTGATCAAACAATATAAGCTGTAACTGTGCCATTCTATGAACTGTTAGAATTAGTAGTACAATTATCTTAACTATCATATATATGTGATAGCTATATATACTTATATATATATTTCCTCATTCCTTCTTTCTTCTTTTCTCCTTATCCCATCCCAGTTGTTCTTTCCTTTTGAGCAGCTTCTTCCCCTTTCACAATATCTATTGTACATTTTGGATCTTGTTTACTTTTTCAGTTTCTCACACTAGGAAAACAATATGATGTTTACACATACAACTCTGATTTATTTCGCTTATGAGTATGGCCTCTAGTTGCATCCGTTTATCTATAAAAGCCTTGAGTTTGACTTTCTGTGCAGCTGTAATACTCCATTGTAGGACAATTTCATGTCGTTTTTACATGAGGGAGAATTCTGCATGACTCTAAACACCTCTTTCAGATGCTGCTGCTTCTCAGTATTGCCGTGCTGGGGGCCAAATCTCAACCTGAGATTTGATGAGGAAGAAGAGGTCTCCTCAAATATTGGAAAACTACAAAATCATGATTCTCTGTATTTCAGGAGCTTGATTCCCATTCTCAGTTTGATTCTGCTCTAAATTAGAAGAATGAAACGTAGACCCCTACATTTGAAACTCTTCCCCTCTGAGGTACAGAATCCCCATCAGCTTATCACACATAGGTCCAATGTCCCCAAGGTAGTCACCTCTCTCAGTCATGAGTTGCCTTTGCCTGCATCCTCCAATGGTTCACATTTTGGTTCTACCTTTTATTGGTCAGCTCTTGACTTCTGTTAATATTTTGGGCTCTATTTTCCTTTAGGAGCTGTCTTTTCAATAAGCCAGTTCTTTCCTTTATACCAGCAAATATTTTGGCTTCCCAAACACTCAGATGTAGAGGAATACATTTCTAAAGATATTTGGAAGCATGTGTATCTATCACTACTCACTCATATAGTAGTCTGTCGATTTCTTAGGTCTTGGGTTAAAAAAAAAGTTAGAAACCAATCTACAATGCTAATAACTGTGAGATAACCTAATAGATATAAATGTTTCATGAAGGTGTTGCACAAAAAGAGACCTATTAAGTAGATGTGTGAATCAGGAGGAGAAAGAACAATTCTGTTTAATAAGATGTTTCTAGCATTATCTTACTAATTTGCTGAGGAGCAGGTACAGGCCATACAGCAGTTATTAAGTAATTAGAAATGCTTGATAATTGTTTTTTTAATTAACAACAGAATTTGAAGAAAAAAAACTGCTACCCATTCCCACTTCCCTTCTGGATTAATTGTGTGAGATTCAGGAAAGGCAGTTTATGCACAAGAGATCTTTCCCACTGCAAATTACAAGGTGCAGATGAGCACACTGGATGCTCTTGTGTTATTTATGAAGCCAGAGAGGGCTCTTTTATTTCCACTCCTTTTAATGTTCCAAGAAAACCTGTTGATCATTTCTGACAAATTTTAGTGCTTTATTAGGAGAGGATCTCACTGTAGACACTCGCTTTCCTCTCAGCCCTTAATACTGTGTTCCAGCCTCAATTACTGAAGGTCACTGAGCCGCCTAAGTCCAACAAAGAGAATTCTGACCATCAGCACTGGTGACAGGGCCATCAGCACAGATATAATGAGACCTTCATGATCTACAGGAAGCAAATGAGAATATTGCTGTGATAAATCTAGGCACTTCATTCTGTAGGTGAATCACTGATCACTTAGTCAGAATTGGCCCCCATGCACGTAGGCTTCTATTTTGCTTCATACCAGCCATTCTGCCTACTCCTATGTTCCTCTGAGCTGAGATCAAATATCCTCTCCAATGAAGGAGAAAGTGCTGATGGATGTTGTACTGAAATGAGTCTGTCCTCTCTGTTAGAATCTTACCAAATGTTGAAGCTTGCAATTTAAAATTCCAGACATCTGCAAGAAAGTAATTTTCTTCCTTAAGAATTTCACCTGTTGCTTGGCTTAATGGTGCTGTTGTGTACATTTTCGTCTTCTGTATTCTAGCATGGAAAAGGGCGCCAGTTTTCTTTCATTCTGTTTTATGCTTAGGAACTGACATTGTGCTCTGAGATGGAATGAAGGGGACAGGAAAGACTGCAGTCTGTGGCACAGATAGAACAAAAGCAATTTGGGGAAATGTAAAATGCCCTCAATGTGTTATTTCTTGCCTATTTCATGGTCACTGAAGGAGATGGAAGGCAGATTGTCACACTCACAACCAGTCATTCAGAAAATAAAAATTGACTTATAGTTAGATGGTCATTCATTCCCCTCTGCCCGAAGATGGTCTTGGCCACTGCCTGAAGCCATGGCATAATTATTAAAAGTGTCCTTTTTACCCTCAAAAAGTATCCCAATTTAAGCAATAAATTATATGATGATCTTTTTAGTGGCCAAATCAGAAGAGAAAATTCTTCAAGCTTTTTCAAGTTGTTCTCTGCATCAAAATGAGTTTTCTACTGGGTAACAACCTCAAAGAGAAAATATTTCAAGCTTAGAGTCTTGTTATCAATACATTTTTGCTAATTTTCATTTCAAGCACCAAAACTTCATATCTTTATACTTAAATACAAAAATCACCCGGTATGATAAAGGGAAAACCAAGGTTTTTTTTTAAGTGTTCAATCTAAAATCAACGGAAATTGAAAATCACAATCTCACTTATTTCCAACAAAATGTATGGAACCAAAAGATTCAGGTAAATTTCTCACATTCATTTCTCCACTCAACAGATGCTTAGTGAGAGGGAAAGATGGCACTAAGGGGCAAGGGACACAGAAACCAAACCAGTCACAACGCATTGCCTTCATGGACTTTACAGGCTAGTAGATAAGAAAAGACAGGTATGTGGTAAATGTCCCCAAAAATGCAAACTATGCAAGACTGAGTCCAGTGGGAGTGGAGGGATATGCTTCCCAGGGGCAATAGGAATTATCATGGAATAATCGTATTAGCTGCTAAAAGTTGAACTATTTCCCAATCAGTTGACTAAAAGAAATTCTCTACTGATTTATCCACAAGTCACCTTATAATGCTCTACTGTGAGCAATAGGGTCTGGGAGTAATGCTGGTCCGAGGATAGGGTGACGCCAAGAGCCGCTGAATATACCGCCGAGACAGCTGCTGCAGACCCGGGGTACGTGGGGACTGGGAAGGCAAAGGACCTGTCCTTTACTCAGGAACAGCTCAGTGTTGATGCCCTGCAGAACAGTGACACTGGGGTCAGCACTACCACCAGGGAGCCGGGAATGGGCTCTTTAGAGGGAGTCCGCTGAGAATCGCTGGTGGTCAGACTCATCCCCACCCACGAGCTGGCTCAGGTAGCCACCCCCAGCTGCAGCAAAACACCAGGCTCCGAGGCACAGGATGACTATGTCATTTCATTTCCTCTAGACGCACACTGAATGGTTGTAATTTAGCATTATTCTCTTGATTTTTATGAGGGGTCAGTATAAGAAATTACCAAATGAATACATTTTCTGCATCTTTTCTAAAGGTCACTATTAAAGATATTTTCTTTTATTATAGTAATCCATGGTTAGATTCATGGTTGAGTTTATTTCCGGGAACATTTTCTTCTTACCAACTGGCATATATCCTTTTATTAGAAAATGAATACTACATGACTCATAGAATTTCTTTTTTGGCCTCTCTGACCTGCACAGGAACTGAATTTAATGTGCAATTGTAGAAAATATCCCTAGCTTAGATTTCAGATCCAATGAAGTCCTCTGCTCCTTTATACAGCTCTTACTATTTTAGCCTTATGTTAATGTCTTTCTGCATACATGTAACCCGTATCAACTCTTTCTAAAATAGGCATTTTCCATCAAATTTCAGACATATTTATGTATGTCAAATAAAATAGTTAATCCTTTGAAATTTTAGAACTTTCACAAAAGTACTATGTACATGAAGAGTTCACCTAAACTTGTCGGTAGTCTCACATAATTTCTGCCCTTTCTTGGATGACTACCACCATTCCTGGCATGTATCTGTTGAGTAACAGAGTAAATGAATACCACATGGGAAGGTATTATTCTCAAGATTATAATAGAAATAAAACACTCCATAATGATATAAAAATCCCTTCATTTTCTGAATGAAATGGTAACAAACATTGCTGAATGTAAATTAATCATCATCTGTGACCAGGAAATGTCTTTTGATTATTTGGATATTTTATGACATTTGATATAGTAGGGATTTAAACTGGAATGCAACTAGCAGACAATTCTGTCTACACGTAGAAAGGAAAACTTTCCAGTTGGTTGCGGAATGCCCAGCATATCTGCATCTCAAGGAGCTCATTCATTTTCAGCTCCCAGGGGCTGAGGTCCCTCTTTGGAACTATAGTAAATTAAGAGGTGTGTGATTCTTGGAGCTTTGTCTCTTTTACATTAATAAAGACTTATCGTGTTTAAACATGTTAGCACAGCAAGTCCAAGGATGTAGGGGAGGATGGCAGCTCTAAAGTGAAATTAGTAGTGTGAAGGAAGCCATGTGAAAAATCGTGGAGAGAAATTGATTGAAAATGAAAATGAGGTGTTTTTAAAAAGAAGATGGCCTAGAATCCTGACAGGATGAACTGAAAAAGTCAGGTTAAAAAATAGAATCAGATAAAGCTGGCCTCTGTGAGATTAGAATAACTCCTTGGCCACTCACTACAAAGCAACTGCATTACAATGAGGAAAAGTCACAACTAGCATGTGTGCATTGCACAGGAGAGAGATTTCTGAAGAGAATCTTTCAGAAGAAGTCCTCAGTGTACAAGAAAAAGGACAAAAGGGAGAGCTCATTCTTTAACGCCAGTAAAATCTGTCTGTCTCTATCTATCTGTCTCTCTCTCTCTCTCTCTCTCTCTCTCTCTCTCTCTCTCTCTCACACACACACACACACACACACACACACACACACAAGCTTCCTGCCTTGCTCTGTCCATAGTTGGAATTGTGGCTTCCTGTGTAGATCTAAAGCTTCCATCACTCTGAGGGGACTTCTGTTATCCTCCCGACTATTACTACCACCTTTCCTTGAGAATCTCCTTCTTTGTGGAAAATACTGGCTTGTATAATTTGTTTTAATCACTCTTCATGGTGATGTGCACTTACATCCATCCCCTGTGATTACCAGGAGGACTAAGGCCTCACCCTGAGGTACCAGGTACTCTACATTGCTGAAGACAGCCATGCACCATCCCCCTCCCCATGAAGAGACAAAACATGGAACCTGCAAGTTTTCTTTGAAGCTCCCTTCTGAGAGGGACAGACACACACACACAGGGCACATGTAGTAAATCAGGCTATAATGAGCCACACACTGCTTGTTAAGCATTGTGAGCAGTTCACCAGCTGCACAGTGAGAATCACTGCCTTAGGGTAAGTCATACTTACAAACAAGGAGTCAGGACCTCTGAGGACCCTATTTGCTTTGCCGTAATTCCTGCATGCTACATAGGATTTCTTTATTTGATTATTTGCCTTGTCCTGTTATAGTCTACTAAACGGTATACATTTGGGACCATTTGCATCAGTACAAAGTTCTGCCAGGCACACCTATTTCAGGAAGTTGTTGAAATCCATAATAAGAATGTGAATGAGGAGGGAGAAGAAAGAGAAAGTACTTATGCTCATTGTATGCTGAAAGCTTTCTGTGTGCTCATACCAATGGAACCAGGATCAGTTTTGTCCTCGTTTTGTACGTGTGCGATGGACTGAAAGAGCTAAAATCAGCTCATTCGTGAGGATAAGTGCAGCCGTGGAGAGTCTGGGCTCAGCTTTCTCGAAAGGAAGCATCAGTAAAACACAGATTTTCATGTGTAGCTTTCTTATCCCAAATAAATGTTGTAGAAGGGCTCTCATCAATGTGACTGTCCCTAGCAGTGCAACTGCTTTCTTCTCTTCATTTAATTAAACATTTCAATAGAAAGAAACAATGGATTAGATAATCAGGGAAGGCATCAGATTGTACAGACAATCAGGAGCCAATATTTAGGATATATATAAGTATTCTGTAAAAGTATTATACTTTACCAAATATTATTTATCATAAGTAATACCACATTCACTTAGGGGTGTGTTTCTTACTTAAAGGGTGCTTTGAAACCATTCATCTAATTGGCTCCTGGAGTTCTCAAGAAGGGATCAGTGACACAGGAGGCTGAGTATTAAGCAAAAACGCAGGCACCTCCTAATTCCTTTGCTCCATTTCTCTTATTCATGGAACAGTACACAAGTTGAATAGCTTGTGGGTGAGTAGATCAGTAGGAACGAGTGGAGGAGGCTGAGGCAGACAGTTCTCCCAAATTAGCCCGCTGCCAGTCCTGGTTCACTGGCACTTTGACACGGGGATTAGGATGTGAGCTTTATTGTAGTGGCACTTTGGCAGGATACCATTTGCCAAGGAGCTTCCAGCTCGGAGAAGGAGAACAGGCCTGTTATTACCAGATGCTTTAAATTCAGGGGCCTGGCAAATGGAGAGATGTGTTTGTCAAGGAGCCCACATTTAAAGAAATACTTGATGGTAATTTTTTGTGTGAGTGAAGCTCCCTTAACCTTCTGAAACCTCACATTTCAGTCAAGAAAGAGCAGCGGTTAGCTGGATTTCAAAAGAAGGGATGATAAGGATTATAAATTATATTCGAACATCCAAATTTACTCAAGAATGCACAATGGTAATGAACATTTGTAAATGCCACGAATAAGCAGTTAGAGAGAAGGCTGATGTTAGATTGTACCTATTTGTCATGGGATTTCACTGGAAGCCTTTTAAGTAAATTCCTCCAGCTCTAACGGATAATTTGTAGGTTGACACAAAGCTGTGATGTTTTGCAGATGCTGTGAGCCCTCTAACACTGCGAGTGTGAGCACAGCCAGCCACAACCACCACCCACCACAACCATGCACTGTTTTGTAAGTTATGGGCAGACACCAACGCCCCTCAGGCTGCCAAATGTGAAGGCTGAATCCACACGATGCAGAGGAAGTAGATGAACTGCCATGCACAGCATGAGAAATCAGTCTTCCTGTTTCGGATTCGTGGTCTTTGAAAGTAAGGAGGCGACTTTGAACCAAATTCAACTAAGGAAAGTTAAGCCAAGACACATACAATTAAGACTGTTATTGAATGATAATTTGCTATAATTGAAAAGTAATTCACAGTGATACAGCTTTTATTACACTTCCATTATCACAATCTACTTTCCCTAAGACTCTTCCAGGATTTGAAATCCAAAGGAACAAACCCACGCAGTTCCTGAGTTTTGTGTCAGTGTGCCCCAACAGTGATACCAACAGTAAATTTGCCATTAGATATTAAATTTTAGAGAAAAACTGAGGTTTTAAGCATCTGTTAGATCCTCCACAAACTACTAGCTTGAGGTCACTCACCATTTAAACATTCAACTGTGCTAAGTTCCTTTCAACAATGCCATGGGTTTCTAACACTGAATTTCCAGCAGGAAAAATCAGAAAATCAATGTAGAATGTGGAATAAGAACTGAGGTTAACATTGTCTAACCTAATTTCAAAGCTGGAGAGGTGTGGTACCCAATGGCCACATATATTCCGTTTGGGCGTTAACATTGGATAAGAATGAACTAAAATTTACTTCAATTTATGTATATGTTTAAAATGGTCACTGAATTGTTAGGACATAAATATCCATTAAATTATTTAAAACTAACCAAGTGATAAAACTGTTATACACTGTGGTTCCTTTCTTCTGGCCTGGGAATACTGTGAGAGAAATTGCTGAGCCACTAAGAATGCTGATGAGAACCTCTGCGATAAAGAGTGGTCCTCATCTCTCCACTTTTCCTCTCCGTCTTTCACCTACAAGCACACACATAGCTCACATATGCTCACAATGACCCACAACTTAAAAGAATGTGTTCCTATTTTTCCATTCATCAGATACTTTCAAAGCATCAAATATGTTCCAAGCACTGAGGTGGAGCCTAGATATGCATTGTGAGTAGAACCAATAGTCTGTGTGGTTGTAAAGCCTAAATTCTTAGGAGACAGACATTGAATGAGCAAGCATGCACAGAATTTGAAGTATTGTAAAGATAAGGAAAAGTTTCTTTCCACCCCCATCTCTATTCACCAAACAACAAAATTATCCTTGGTTTCTCTTCCAAGGAGTCCAGAAATGCTTAAACCATAAATGCCCCTTGTCCACCACACGACAGTCTGAAATTGCCAACATCATAACTAACTCAGAAATAATAGGAGAGAGAATGGCAGTAAGAAAGAGCTCCAGCCACAAATACCGGCTCAAGGTAAAGGAACAGAGCGCTCTACACAAGGACTTGGGGTGAGGCAGGAGGAAAAAGGAAGCTGAGGTGCAGACCAACCTCGTGAGAGGACACGTCCTCAGGTGGGACCCCGCTGACTGCTCTGCTCTGCCATGACATCAGCGGTTCCAGATCCTTTCACTTCCACCCTGTTCTCCCTGAGGTTCATGAACTAAGACTGACAAACAGTAAAATGCCACTAAAAAGAAATATAGGAGTGTTGCCTTGGGGCCTAACCCAAGTCTTGTTTGTCACAGATTCTCAGACATCTAAAATGGTGCACAGAGTATCTCCTGCCCATGCAAACTTCATTTCCTCCCTTTGTCTATTTCTAGCAAGAAGGGGGCCTAACTTAGTAACTAGATAGGTCCAGTGTACCCGGATCCATGGCTCTGTACACGGATACCAGTGCATCCTCCTTACCAGAAATAGCTACAACTAAATATCAATCACCACAAAAACATCTCAAGATCATAAGGCAACAAGGGGAATCATGATTAGAATGAATCCAATACCTCAGTGCACACTTGTCCCTACTCTCCAATGCTGGTGGTGGACATGAGGAGAAATGGTGTTAGGGACAACTGTTAGGGACCAAAGCAAATGTAGCTCTTGACTGTCTTAAGAGAGGGAAGTTTCAGTATTAAAATATATGTCTTCATTCCAAGACATACCTGGCCTTAGAAGTGGTACCTGAAAGAATCAGTGATTCTGGTGCCAACAAAGGGATGACACTACATTCTAAAATGTAATTTAAAGTTGATCGAGGACTTTTGTGAAAGTTTTCCTAAAAAAGGAACTCTGCATAAATAAAGCCCTTTTCCTACTCAGCATCTTCCAGAAAAAATTAAAAACATCATATTACAGTGATACACACATTCCCATGTTGATAGCAACACAATTCATAGTAGCCGAATCTTAGAAGCAGCTTATATGTCCACCAACACATAAGTGGATAAAGAAAATAAGGCATCTATACACAGTGGAATACCACTCTGCTGTGAAGATGAACTTCAGTCATTTGTAGGAAGATGGATCTACCTTAAGCACATTATGTTAAGAGAAATAAATCAGATGCACAAGTTTATAAAACATGCAGTTTCGCTTATATGAATATTCCAAATTATAAGTAAATTAAGAAGCACAAAATAAAAAGTAAGTAAACAGAAATGGGCACAGTGCCTGCCTGGCAAGCATGAGGCCAAGAGTTCAATTCCTAGTATGTCACTACTCCCCTCCAAAAAAGGGAGGTAAGTCTTCCACAAAAGGCCAAAGGACCAAGAAATGGAGGAGTGGGAGAAGAGGGAAGCAGAAGGGGAATGGAAAAAAGAATTCAGACATGTCATGTGCATGTACAAATACCACAAAGCAAGCAACCATTATACATTGTAAACATTTACTAATAAATAAAAAAAATTATCACCTGTCTACATTTAGCAAACCAGGGCTGGAGAGTAACCTATGCATTGGATTTAAAACTGTGCAATACACTAGCTGCCTTTCCAGACAGAAGGGTTAGAGCACTTTTTCTTACATAGGAAAAGGGGAGAAATGGAAAATGAGAGGGAGGAAAAAGGCAATTGGAGAGGTGGTGAGATGTCAGCTACAGCCAGGTGGAGAGATGACGCTACTCATTCCTGCCCTGCTGCAAGGGGCAGGAATCATTCAGTATTTTGCTACCGCCCTTCAATTCATGAGCCCTCTAGGTAGGAGTCATCCCTATTCCCTGACTGACAATGGGACATGGTAATGTCACCTACGCCTCAGCCACTGGGGGATCTTCTACAGGAGAGCTCTTTCTTTTTTGATTCTGAGTCAGAATAGTCCTGCACAATGGAAGCAGATTTTCCAAAGGAAGAGGAAAACATTACCACTGAATGGGTTCTTGTTTTTAAAAAGTATTATCATGTTGTTCAGCACACAATTTAGCGCTTAATTGTATGCTGTCTTGTTTTGTTCTCTACTGGAATTGCTGAAGGCTAGAGCTGGACGTGACCTCAGATCCCATGGAGTGCAAACCTCTAATTTTCAGGATTTTTAAGAGAACTCTACACAAAAGTTGTTTGGCAGGAGAGCAGTCAAGAGCCAGATTTTTAGATTCCTGAATTGCCGTAGGGAATTAGTCTTCTGCCCGTGTTGAATGTCCTAAAAGGCAGTGTGTTTAGGATTGAAATATGCCCATAATAATAATTCATAGCAATGCGTAAGTACTTAGCCCTCATAAATTTTTGTTTTCTTTTTACATTTCTCTTATAAGTTTAGAAAGGGAAAAGTCTAGATTGAAAGAATACTGTGAAAGCTACTGAGTCTCCTTATTTTTTTTTCACAATTAAACCTGACAACAGCTAACAATTATCCAAAGCTTCCTCTACCAGATATTAACAGGTGGACAAAAGTGTAAACAGTCCCTTTGACCAAATAGTTTATAACCTATCAGAGGAATCACACCTTATTTAAAGAGAATAGAAACCAACATTTATTGTTTTCTACGTAACAGACACAATGAAAAACCGCTACACTCATCATCTAACTTAATCTTAATGAAAATTTTTCCAATTAATATGACCTTTATTGATATCATTCTTATTTTATAGATGAGTAAACCAAGTCACTATGAGTTTAATAAGATTTGGAACATCTATCTGGTCAGTAAAGGCTGAGAGGCAAACTTTGGACACACAGAATCTAAAGCCAATTCCCACTTGCTTAACCTCCGCTCCACACTGCCACAGTGTGCTACAACAGGAAACAGTGTGGGAAGAAAAGGCACAAATGCCAGTAGTGAAGCCCATGATGTTTCTTCTGCCTCTAGATACTAAACTACACTTGTGATTTAAAAAAGAACTCTTAACCCTAAGTCATAGGAGCTTCATTTTCAGTTTTTTAGGAAAAAGAGTGAAAGCTATTTATTTTAAAAGAAATCACTACTTTCTATCCTAGTCTCAATTACCAAAAGAAATAATATTCCAGACTCAAAAGGCATTTTGTATATAAAAGTGGAATAAATCATCTCTCATTGAAATCACATTGAGCTCTGGAAAGCACCCCTGTTACCTCGCGAGTGGGCAAACCACCCTGAGGACGTGCCTGTGGTTACAGGGAGGATATTATGCTAGTTGCTTCATTATTTTTGCAGTTGTTTTTATTTATTTATTTATTGTCATGGTGCTGTAAGAAGAAGCATCTTTCTATGCATTTGGCCCTTCTGACTTTGAAGATGGGGTGGTCAACTGTCTTGGGTTGTCCGGTACTGATGATCTCCCCAGGAGGCAGGCTGGAAGTGCTAATACCTGGACAGTATCTCCAAAAAATATCACTTCCTGATCATTCACAGTGTGGCCTCTGGTATCTTGGGAGCATGTACAAGTTCATGTGAGTGAGGAAGGCCAAGCCCTGATCAGTTCCGGGGATGCATCTCTGTCATCAAAGCCCACTGCTGATCTGAGGTAGTGAAGTTAGTGCTCCTTCTTCTGGGCACAGGGAGCTCAGTCTTCTCCGATTACTAACAAAGCAGGTTCTGAGGCTCTTTGGGCTGTGGATTACCCGAGCTCCAGATGTGGTTCTCATTTGATACTCAACTTGGGCATCTGTCCTGCTGCAGGGAGAGCTCTGTCTCAGACCACCCTGGCCATTACCTCAGTGGCTGTGCTGGAGGTGACCAGCCACCAGCCTCAGCAGTTTCCCTCATGAGATCTGAGGTCATGTCTCAGGATGACATCTGCTCAACAAGCCATTCTGCCACTCTGGCTCTGCTGCAGCCACTGCTTATTATGAGCAACTTCTGCAAGAACGTTTCCTCCATAATTTTAAATATCAGAAGTACATCTTGTCTTTTGAGCCCTCTCTGCCCACCTCCCACGACTTTGAGACCTCTCTCACTGCTACTGGGTGTCTGAAGTCAGAGAGGTGAACATGGATACTAAGTCCTCACTTTTTCCCTTTACTTTTTCTCTTTTCACTTTATGACACCCCCGTAAGCAGGTAACTTTATACTGCCCTTTGATTGGAAAGTTTCTTACATAGTATCCTACGTGTCTCCACAGTGGAACTAGCTCGTGGACAGAAGTTCATCAAATTAGAAGATCTTAAACTAAGAGTTGAGTTTCCTGTTCTAAGCTGAGCAAAGCCATCTACATGTAGATCTGCCCAAAACAAAAACCTACTGGTGTGATAGGTGAGCACTTGCTGAATAAGTTGTTAAATATGTCAGCAATGCTTCTAAAACTGTTAACTTCATTTACATCTTAGTTGTCTTAATTTGATAATGGATTTCTTACCTCTTTTTTTTTTTTTTTTTTTTGTACCAGGGATCAAACTCACAACTACTGGCTTGCAAGGCATGTGCTTAGACTGCTGAGCTAAATCCCGCCCCCGTCCCGGCCCTCATTCATTTTGAACTAGTATGGAAACAAATAAATCTATGATAGTGTTACCTTCACCAGGACAGGACAGGAAGATGATGTCATCCTGGAGGAGGATGACATTTGGAAGACTATCTCCCTCCCTGACGCCAACAACAAACAATCCAATTAAAATAGCAAGTCGAAGGTACCCACATGAGTACCACTCCAAAGGGCCATTTATATTTAATATCCTGAAAAGATTTTTTTAATCAAAGGAAAACAAAATATCTTCTGTCTTTGATTTGAAGATCCCTATTTATTCACTGATAATTTTTATGTCAGATGCATAACTACACTTCCTGTAGGCAATTTACATAGAATCATAAAGATCATTGGAGTTCACTAGATCTCAAGAGATGATCTAGTCCAGTCCTTTTTTTGAAAATGTTAAAGACTTTAGTTTTTTAAGAGCACTTTTAAATGTAGAGCAAGATTGAGGACGAGACATCCCATACACCTCTTGGCACCCTATGGGCACAGCCCTACCCCTTACGATGAGAGCCCAGCAGAGTGGCACATTTCTTACAACTGAAGAGCCCGCAGCGGTACATCATTACCACCTGAAGCCCCTGGTTTACATGAAGGCTTACTCTTGTTGCCGAACAGTCTATGGGTTTTGTCAGATGAAGACTGTATCCACTGTCGTAGGATCATAAGCAGTACTTTCACAGCCCAAAGCCTCCTTTACACACCACCTGTTTATCCTCCCCTTGCTGTGACTCCCCCAAAACCACTGACCTTTATCCTTCCCTTGCTGTGACTCCCCCAAAACCACCCACCTTCTCAAAGTCTCCATGTATTGTCTTTTCTAGAATGCCATATAGGTGCGAACCTATGGTAGGTAGGCTTTTCAGATTAGCTTTTTCATTTCCCAATACCTCTGTAAAGCTCCTTTCTTTTTTGGGAGGTGGAGGGGGGCTTGATAGCTCATTTGTTTTTTGGCTCTGAATAACACTCTATTGTCTAATGGTACACACTTAGAACCTGCCACTTTAGCAAACTACGCAGAGATTTCTAACAAACTTAAGCATTCTCTTTCCGTATGAACCAGTGAATCGTATTCCTAGCTGTTACCCAAAGAGTTAAGAGCTAACTTCTGCATGAAAACCAGCACACGCAGTTCTAGAAGCTTTATTGATAATTTCCAAAACTTGGAAGCAACCAAGATGTCCTTCAATAGGTGAATGAATAAACAGTGGCATATGTAAACAATGAAATATTATTCAACACTTCTGAAATGTTTATAAGCTAATATGAAATATTTCCTTTCTATAAAAAGAAAATTTACTCAAAACTCCATATGAAAAAAGCAATAAGGCCAGGAGAGGAGGTGTGTACCTGTAATTCTAGTGCTTGGGAAGCTGAGGCAGGAAGATTGCTATGAGTTTGAAACCAGACTGGGATACACAGTGAGTTCAAGTCCAGTCTGAACTACATAGCAAGGCCCTGTCTCAAAAAACCAGAATATTATTATTATTATAGTATTATTAGTAATCATCATCATCATCATCATCATAAAAGACAGTGGTAGTCTGTGGTTGAGAGCAGGTTAAACCCCAGAGCCACCCCTCAGTGGTCCATAAAACTCGAGTTTTTAAGGATCCTAAAGTGTCTTTTACAAACTATTGATGGCTAGCATAAAAAATCAACAAACACAGATTCAGACAGATCACCTAGTTACCCAGGTCACATTCTGTTTTGGATGAGTGACCCTCTCTACTATTGCATGTTTACATGTATTTTATTTGAACAAAGATTTGGTACATTTATTAACCACCTTTTGGGGGGGCTGTATGTAGTTATTTTGGGATTAATTTTTTTAATGGTGACAAATCTTTAAGTTTTATGTCAATAGAAAAATGTGATTTGATTTTCAAATATACTGTATTCAGAAAAAAAAGTTATTAAAAAAAAAAAGAAGAAGGCTGGGGATTTAGCTCAGCCTCATAGGCACCTGCCTGGTAAGCACAAGGTCATGAACTCTATCCCCGGTACCAGAAAAGAAAAAAAAAAGATGCAGCTCTAGAATTTACCAGCACTTTTTCCAGTGGGAGCCCCAAATATTCAGTTAAGTTCTGAAATAAACTGAAGTTATCCCGGGGGAAATTTCAGGACACAATTCTGTCCAAGTAGATACTTTCTCACTTCAGCAAGTCATTATTTGACATAAAGCAAGGAAAACATCAGTGGAGGATTTAAACAGCACCATCAGGGTAAAGAAAACAATGTTAAAAGGATTGTGCAGCTCACAAACAAGGTGAGAGTCCTAAGGTTTTGCTTTTTGGTTTTTTTTGTTTGTGAGGAAGGGTGCATTTACAAGTCTAATTTCTGAGACTTGAATATCTTATTATACTTTAAGAAGACTTTGTGCTGATGTTTAAACTTCAGGAACTATGAGCCCTTAAAGCCATGGAAGATCGATTTCATGATTTTGTTGTTGTTGTTTTTCTTTCAGAGCATTTGGACGCGGAGTTGGCAGAAAGGAGGTGCCTGTGCTCCTTTCCTCTTGCTCTGTGTAACTAGTCAGCATTTTAAATGAGGTAACAGGATATAATTGTCTACTGACCACTGCATGCATTTGTTTATGACACGCTGCCCGGGCTTTTAGATGTTCATTGTTATTACCCATCTCTTCACTTGGGGAGCTATCTCTTTCCACTTCTTTTTTAAAATTCTCTCCAGTTCTTCTGCTCTCAGCCTTCACTTCCTTTGAGGGCAATACAAGAAGGCATGTTTCCTTCCAGCTGGCAAGGCATTAAGGAGGTCGGAAGGGGTTGTGCAAGAGTGACTTACACACTCCCCCGAGGCCAATTACACTAGGAATCCTCCTGATCTACCCTGATCTGGGAGCCAGCTTCCCCTCACAGCCCATTGTGCTAGCTCTGAGCCACCTGATCAGCCTGGTTCTACCCAGTATTTAAATTAGGGCGTCGCCAGCCCTAGACCCACGTGAGGGCCTCTAGGTAACACTAGGGAATAAATTAACATTCTACTGTTGTTCCGAGGCCACATGGACACCATTATTAGAAAGCCATCAGCAATAAAGGGGCTGTTATGCAGGTCTCAAGAAGAAAGGGGATGAAATAGCATCATGCAATTGTGTGCTATTGCGCTGTGTCTTAATACAAAAATTAGCGTTTGCTTTTGTTAGTCTGGTGGCAGGGCAATTGCAGTTTAATACGGCATCACATTATGTAACTTGTAGTATAACTTTACTGCATTCTTCTTTTTAGGATCACAAAATACAGCAAAAAGAAAAGAAATGAAAACAAAAATGTTCAGTCTTTATTCATGTGCTAGCCAGACCAGTAATCCTAATCACCACCAAAAGGCTAGCGCTGTGGTCAAGCTTGTTTAGAGAAACACTTGCATAACAGAGCAGTGACAGCAAAGGATGATATGAGAAAGTGACAAAAAGCAAGTTAACAGACATCAAACAAACTGGCCCTCAGTAAGATTTATTTGAGAAAATGTATGTTTCAAAATCAATAGCAGAATTTTGGAAAGTAAAGTGAAGGTCCCTGAATTTATTGTGAACAAATCTTGGCAGGACATCACAATGAGATACTTTCATTTTATAGCAAAAAAAAAAAAAAAAAAGAGAGAGAGAGAGAGTGAGAGAGAGAAAGAAAATATATATATATATATATATATATATATATATATATATATATATTTATCTTTGTTGAGGTATTTTTACCTTCTTTTTCTTTGCTCTGTTTTGCTCCAAGATAATTTGTAATATTGCTACTGAAATTGTGTGTGAATTTCCACAATAAGCTTCATGATCTTTCCCACTCAGATTACACATCTATGATGTAATTACATTTCTCTATCAGTGATTTTACTTTTCACTATTTTTATAACCTGCACTACAATGTCCTGAACTGGGCACCAAAGAAAAAGTGAGGGAAATCATAATGCTTTGAAGAACTCAGACAGTTTTTTGAATTAGGTAATAAAAATATTCTCAGGTAAAAGGTATTGTCATTCCTCTTGAAAAACTATGAATACAATGCTAATGTGAAATAATACTCAAGTGGTTTTTGTTTTAGAAAAAGTATAGCTCAAAGTTATGTTTTTCTGTTTAAAATAAATAGGCAATCTATAGTACATATAACTTTAAGAATTTGGGAATTTGAGGTGTATTTTTAAAAACCACTTGTCATTTTAAGAATCAGAATAATCAAATTTCAATGCTGATTCTGGAGTATATTTTATATCTTTCCTAGGAGAGAATTCTTAAATTGCATAATCACCCCAATATTTACTATTTTCCTGTGTACCCTAGATTAAGTAGAAAAGTAAGTAAAACTATGCCAATAATAAAAATTAATAAACGTATGCCAAAAGTTTGATTGAAAATTCATGGCTTGTAAGGAAAAGCATTCTTACATGAATCATGTCAAGTTAAATTCCCACTCAAAATACTAAAATATATATCATCGCAGTCTTTGTCTTTAAAATAGGTAGTTAAGATAAACATTTCAAAAATAGTGTGTCTACTATGTACATGAAAGTATATATCAATAATACACATAAAAAATTTCAGCCTTACTAAATATTCCAGATAACTATAAGAAGATATTTATAACTTAGTCAAATGTGTAAAGACTTAAAAGTGAAAAAGCCAGTGAATTTATAGTGAGACAAGTAATCAACATTAATGGTGCTAGTTTGAATAAGCACTATAATTCTGAAGAGCAATTTGATAATCCAGGTCTTAAAAATTTTCATATCTATCATTAATTTCACTTCTTGAACTACATACTCAAGAACCAATACAAATTTTTCAAAATGTATCAAATGCAATTTAATTCTGTGTAACTAGTGTAACCAAAATATTACTTCTTAATTGAGTGGCAATATGTTATGGCTAAGTAAATTATGTTGTATAATACGTAACATTATGCAGCTATCAAAAGCAATTGCCAGGAAATCTTTTTAGAGTCAGGCGCTGCAAAGAACATGATCTTAAACTTCAAGGTTCAAAAATGAGTATATGATTGGATTCTAATCATGTTACATACAGACACACACACAGACATCTGGAGTGTGTACTCTTACAATTCAGCCTCACACCGTGAGGAAGCCTAAATAGTCACATGGAAAGACCCTGGGAGACGAGAATAGAACTAATTCCCTTCCCAAGTAGTTCCAGTTGCGCGGTCATCCTTGTCAAGATGCCAGATGGGTGAGGAAATGCATCTCAGACCTCCCAGACCAGCTCAGCTGCCAACTGAATATCACCAGGGGAACCTCCAGCAACGCCAGGTGAGAAGAGGAAGGAATGACCACTAAGCACCGTCAAAATCTCACAGCTAATTGCGAGATGTAATACAATGGCTGTTAAGATTCTAAATATATACAAAGCTGTAGCTACAGAAATAGAAAATGATAATAGGTAAATAGGAATCTAAATGGAATGATTGCAAGATAATACTCTAGAATATTAATGCTCATGTTGCTTCAGGACAACATTTATCAGTAATTTTAATACTGTTGTGTTTACTAAAGTTTCAGGGATAAATATCTATTACTTTTACTTCACAATGTTACTTTAAAAAGTGAAAACTGATGAATACTCACCTAAAACAAAATATATCTTTTTGGTTTTACTAGTAAGACATAATTTGTATATCTTTACATAGTATAGTATGATAATTCAATATAGATAGACACAGTGTAATAAGTAAGTCAGGGTAGTAAACACTTCTACCTCCCAAACATTAATTATGCTTATTTATTGGAAATGTCATTCTCACTTATTTTGAAATAGATCACAGATTATTGTAATCAACACTTACCTTATGTAGCTATAAAATACCAGAACTAGTACTCTTGCTTGTGTTTTTAGTAACTGATATCTAATTCCTATCTTTCTCCCCTTCCCAGTTCCTGGTGATCACCATTCCATTCTTTCATGAGATCAGCTTTTTAATTTCCACAAAGACTCAGTGAGAACATGGCGTATCTATCTGTGTCTGGCTCATCTCCCGTAACATAATAACCTCCAGTTCTACCTGTGTTGTTACTAAACACAATATTTCTTTTTATGTTGAATCATATCCCACTGTGTGTTTAAACCTCGCCATTCTTTTCCATTCATCCACTAGTTGAATTCAGTATTTTGGAATGATTGGCGTCAACCTTATTTGATTCTGCCTCTTGGTTATTGTGAATAATGCTACAGTAAAGGTGGGAGTGTGGCTCTCTCTTTGGGAAAACAAAATATATTTTAACATAATATATTCAGAGAAATGCAGGCAAAGACACTTGTGATTAAAATATCTGCTTTAAGATTTAAATAATTTAACTGACTTTCATTAAAATTTAAAAGTGAAAATGTTTCTCTTAAATGCTTGCTACCGAGATTGCCTTTTACTGATTCTAACCAAATTTAGAAAGTAGCAATGATTGCCTTTCACCTGGGTCATGTCAGGCTCTGAGACCTTTGGTGACAATAATGTTCTCCTCTACCAAATCCTTTTGGCTGGTGAAGCAGATCATTTATCCACCAGCTTATGGACTTCTCTAGTTTTTTTCATCAGCTTAATTATAAATTTCCAGGATCTGAATTAATTGCAGGTGTCTGCTTCCAACAAGAGTGTAGTCTTTAAATTATACACGGCCCTGCCACATTTACATCACATCACATCCTGTTATGTTTCTTGCTACTGTAAACTGGTCTAACAGCACAACACAACACAGGAGAAATAGATGGTACAACATGCTAGAAAGTAAATACAGTACTAAATTTTAGCAGACAGTGAAGTACAGATATTTTGAGTAATCCAAATCCTTTTAAATGGCTATATTTTCTTTATTAAACCTGTTTCTTAGAAACCTAGTGATAAAATTATGGTTGGTCTCAAAATACATCAATTTAACTTTGGAGGTTTAAAAAGTTACTAAGTGATAGCAAGAGACAAGGCAAATATTTACATTTACTCAGATGAAGTTTTAAAATCTTTCTATTACACAAAATCAAAGTATCAGGAAATCATGTAAAGTACTGGCTTAGAGCAAAATAAGGTCATGGTTTCATGGGACAAAGATACTATGAGAAAGAACATTGTTTTAATATGCTGTACAACCAAGAATAACAATTCACAAACCAAAATGGTAACAATCTGCAAGAAGACAGAATGAGGACTAGTGTCCCTACTTAGAATACAGCTCCAGCCAATTGCTGCTTATACAAAATGTGGACCCAGTGTTTCCAAACTCTTGCACTTTCCAAGAGAAAAGGGAAGTTTAGATTTCATGTATATGTGTGTGTGTGTCTTTCCTGTCACTGAGATATAATACCTGACTCCAGCATCTGAAAGGGGGAGAGGTTTATTACAGTTCATGGTTTCAGCCAAATGTCAGGTGGAGATAGGATGGCAGAGGGTCATGGTGGAGGAAATGGTCCTCCACAAGAGAGGAACACAACCTTCCAGGCCACGCCCCCAGTGAGCTGCCTACAACCAGGCCCCACTAACACCATGTTCAACTACCAAACTCCCAGGTGGATGAATTCACTGATGATCATGGCATCCTCAGGATTAATCAACCTCCAAACACATGAGACTGGGGGACATTTGGGTCTAAACTGCATATGTTTATGTGTTAAATACACTTATTTGCAATAGTTGACAACTAATTCACAGTTTTAAAATGTAAAGAAAGCCAGTTAGGCCCCAGAACCCCTCTAGTGCTAATATTCCCAGCAGTTTTGTTCATGGTTGACTCAGGGAGCCCAGCTGGCCAAAATGCAGGGCTATATAATTTAGAGGAGCATACCTTTCTGAAAATTTCTGTGTTTCCCTAGGTTAGCTGTGCACCATGATTTTCAGGATGATTCAGCCACTGCCTAGTTTGCTGCTGACATACTTATAGAATAACATTAACCACAAGTACACCTGGAACATTCCCCTTAAAGACAGTAAGCTGAGTTCAAAAGTGATTTTTATATTTCCATGTGGTAAAATTCACTATGAACCCAAAATTTCCAGCAGAAGCCTTTAGTAACTTTTGCTCACTCTGCTGAGTGGAATTTGTAGAAAGAGAACTGTAAATCTCTAAACCCAGTTTCAACAGTTTTCGATCATGCTTGCTTCGTTTTGTGGATTGCAATGGTAATGGCATTTACTAATGAACTCTGCATGACAAGTACTGTGCTAAGGGCTCAGTATCCAAAAATGGACTGAGTCTTGATCTCTCTTGCTAATGAATGAGTTACAAAGAAGAACCATTGTAACCCAGTGTGATGCCACTATGAAAGAGGGCAGAGCACAGTAGGCCTCCTGGCAGTCAGAGATCAAATCCAAGTGGATGAGGGAGAAGAAAGTTATGCAGAAGAGATGTACTGGAGCTCCCTGAGCCAGAAAGGCAGCTGTGACCCGGGAAAGATGGGACAGAGCCTGGCATAGGAGGAGGCTAACAGCAAGTCCCAGGTCACACTAAGAGTTTGAACTGGATTACTGGAGGTGTAGCTCTGAGGAAGGCTTTCAAGCAAGCTAAGTATGAGGACTGCAAATCTGTGTTTTAGGAAAAAAAAATCACTGAGGACAGACAGAGCCCTGAATGGGGCAGCTCAGAAGCTAGAATTGAGAATAGAGGCTGTTTCTCTAATGCATGAAAAAAACCAGAAAGACCTCTAAGCAATGGTGAGAAAAGGAAAGATTGTAATGCTTTGTACATGGTATATAATGTATAGTAAAAATAATTATACCTTAACTTCTTTCCTTTTTAACTCTTTTATCATAATAATCACATATTCTGTATCTAAATTACCACAAAATGCAAAATTAGTGGAATTTAAATCTATAAACAATAACTAATGACTGAAATCATACATCAATAAGAGTTTAAATTAAAGAAGAAAAAGTACACCATCTAATCTCAAGCTATAATTTTTAGGTTTTCTTGATGCTTATTCCCATGACAAGTAACTCGGTAAAATAATGTTTTATCCCATTATTGGGATTGGCAGAGTATTAAAGTGACACGGCGTTTGTCTTAGTCCGGTTCCCAGAGAGCAGAGCCTGTTGCTGAGGGCTCGCCAGCTGCTACTTTATCAGGAAAGAGGGTCCCAGGAAAGAGCAGGCAGAAGGTTTGAGGGAGGCAGTGGAGAGAAAGGACTCTTACAAAGTTGCCATGGTGCCTGTGACCCGGGCACTGCTGAGTGCAGCTAGGGCCTCCAGCTTCCTAGAACCTTCACATGCAGTTTCCCCAAATAAGCTGCCAGAGGACGCCATCGGGGGAAGAAATTGGTCACCAGCCTCTACTTCCCATGGGTTAACGGCATCCCACGCATTCCCTGCATATTTCCCACTTGCGCATGTGCAGAGCTCGAGCTTGAAGCTGGACGTAAGATGCCCCACACCTGGCACTCACACCTGTAGGGAAGGAGAGAGCTTGGTGTTGTCAGGCTGCGCCTGCCTGACCCTCGGCCGCATGCTGGAGCTGGGGCTGGGACGAGACCAGAGAGGTTATTCCTGTAGGAAACTGTGCTTCTCAGCTCACTGATACTGAAGCTGACTTCTGCAATACCCAAATCAGGACGATTCATGAAAATTAAAGCAACCTCGAACAATGACCCTCTCTAGGAAGACTTACCACTAAGACTTTATCTTTGAGATGAGAAGTACAAACACAAGTAAGATTATTTAGGAGTCTGTATTGTTCATGCATTTAATAAATATTTGCTTTTTGTCTTAAGGGTGCTGTGCCAGAAGCTCAAAGCATTTAATGCTCTAATCATTTCGGGCACTATGATCTGTTCAGGCTGCTTTCTCCTCGTGTTCTCCTAACTTCTCACCTGAGAGTCCGTGGTCCATTGCCACAGCTGTCCATCTCTACACGTCAACTCCCTTGCCCTGCTCTGGGGCCTTGTGAGACAAAATAAATCAAAAGAAAATAATTCCTAGAGCCACATCCTCCACCTTCCCTCACTTCACTCCTGCATCTACAGGCAATACGACTTTTTAGAAAGAGGGACTGTTTTCAGTTTTGGAGAATGGAAACTGGGATTTAATTTTTTGGTTTGGTTGTGTTAGTTTTTGTTTGTTTTTTGAAATGGGGTCTCACAGTGTTGTGCAGGCTGGGCTTGAAATTTTGATCCTCCTGCCTCAGCCTTCCAGATTGATAGGATTACACTGCATCATCCTCTGCTCTTCTGGTCATTATTGGTGCCAGCTCTCACAACTCTTCCCCTCTTGGTTCTGTCCCTTCTTGTATAAATGGAGATACTGACCTGGAATTTGTCCTCTGTTTGCTTTCAGTAATCAGTTTTTCTTCTCTACCAGATCAGCAAACAGGCACGCTAGGATATTCTGATCTTCATCATATCTCTCTTTAGCTCACCCAGCTGAGGAGCCAACAACTCATGTCTCTGCTTCCCTGGGCAGAATTCCTTCTTAGCTTCTCCTTTCATTTTCCCCTGTACCTCCTCCTGTGTCTCCTTCATTCCGGCCTCTCTGCCAAATCGTTCTTTGCTGGGATCACTAATGACTACCACCCTGATAAGTGCCCTGGAGGTCAGTCGTCCTCATCTACTTAGATAGCAATGGCATTCATGCAGACTACCTTTCATTTCTTTAAAAAGCTTTTATATTTTCCACTTGGCATTGGGGTATTATTCTTTGTAAATTTCCCATCACATTATCTATTCCTTCTTCTTCTTTGTATCTATTTCCTTCCACCTCCCCAACCTTTAAGCTTTGGAGCATCTCAGGCCTCAGTCTTGTGACTTCTCTTCTTACTGTGCCCTCAGATTTGAGACAACCTCACCCAATTCCTGTGGCTGGAAATGCCATCTATTCCCTGAAGACGCCCAACGGTAATGCCTCCAAATGTAATGACCTCGCCCTTGAATTCCAGACCCATACATCTGGCTGGCTGCCTGACATCTCTAAGTGTCTAAAAGGCATCACAAACTTATTGTATTAAAAATAAATTCTCTCTCATCTTCCCTACTACCACCAAAGCCAGTTCCTCCCACAGCCTTGTCATCTCCGAAAATGGGTTGAAAGACAAAATTCTTGTAGTCATCTTTGTCTGACACTTCTCTTTGTATCCTAGGCATGTCTATCAGCAAACTACGTGACCTTCAAAATATAACCAGAAAATTGAACTTGTCTACACTACAATCTTCATCCAAATGATTTTTTTTATTTTAAAGAGAATAAAACCAAGTAAAATGAAACATAATAAAGCAAATCAACACAAAACAATGAGAATGTTACAGAACTTCAAAACAAGATAATAGAAAATCAACAATGGCTACCATAAAATCTCTTGTTATCTTCAAAATAATAACATCAGACATCATAAAATCAAACAAAGCAGAACAAAATAAAACCAATCAAAATGAAACAATGAAAGTTATACAGGACTTCAAAACAAGGTAATGCAAAATCAATAATGGCTACCATATAAATCTTGTTAGCTTCAAAATAGCTGTCCATACCATCAGATATAATAGAAACTAACAAAACAAAACAGAATAAAACCACACAAAATGATGAAAATGATGCAACACTTCAAAACAAGATAAGAGGGAATTAATAGTGGCTGCCACTTCCCCTTTTGAGACATTTCCTCTCATTTCACTTTCACAATATCTATTATATTTTCGATCCTATTAACTCCTTCACTCTTTATACTAGGGAGACCACATAATGCTCACCTATATGAGTCTGAAGCATTTCATCCAGGAGCATGATCTCAAGTTGTGTCCATACCTACAAGAGTCTCAAGATTGTCTTTCCTTACACCTGAGTAACTTTCCATTGTACAAAAAATTACATATCTTTCTTATCCATTCTGCAGTTGATGGGCAACCTACCCCAGCTTTTTTCTGGATCCTCATTGCATGGAGCACTGTCTTCTCCTCTCCAATCTTCATTCCATGAATTTCCCTTTGAGTCATATGTTTCTTGTAGACAGTGTACTGTTTCTTTTTATTGCTGAATTTAGGCCATCTACATTAATGGTTATAACCAGCATGCACTGGTTTGTCTCTGCCATGCTATTCTCCTGCCATTGGTCCCCCACTTTTCCCATCCATTTATTTGCCTGCGCTGCTTAATGATTCCCCCCTCCCCAGCTGCTATTGTTCCTGGAACCATGGTCATCTTTAGCTCTCTCTAGAATATCCTTCAGCACTCTTGTGTCACAGTTAGTTTGGTGGTCAGAAATTCCTTCAGTTGTTCTTTATCATGGAAGTATCCTATCTCCCCATTAATTTTGAGAGTTTTTCATGGTACATCTATTTGGGTTGGAAGTTTTCTTTCAGGATTTGAAACACTTCACTCCAAACTCTTCTTGACTTAGTTTATGTTGAGAAGTCTGTCGTGATTCTGATGGGTTTTCCTTTATAGATGATCTGTTTCTTTCCTCTAACAGCCTTTAATATTCTGTTCTTGTGTTGAATTTCTGGGATCTTGATTATTAAAGTCTGGGTATAGATTTACTTTGGTTATGGCCAGTTGGAGTTCTTATGCTTCACTGATTTGTATGTCAGGCCCTTTTCCCATGGTTGGGAAGTTTTCCACTACTACTTCTGTAAACAATCTTTATATGTTATTTGTGTTGAACCCTCATTTTTTTCACTGACACTCATCAGTCTTAAATCATTTTTTATTTGTTTTTTCATGTGGCCATTGACTTGTTATTTCCTGGTTCCTTGTTATTTCTAAGAGATCTTTCCTTTTGCAATCACTAGCTACTATCCTCTCTTCAAGGTCTGAAAGGCTTTCCTCAGTTTCTTTCAAGCAGTTTTGCCAGCTTTCAATGGAGTTTTTAATTTCCTGGATACTTCTTTGAATCTGCTTCATGCATTGTAATCCTTTCTATATCATTCATTCAATGTTTCCATCATTTTCCTATGCTCTTTTTTATCCATGCCTTCTTTAAATATACTCAGCAATTCTTTCATTATGCTTGTGATTTCTTCTTTTACCTGAGATATTATTTCTGATCTGATTACTTTTGCAGCCTCATGAAGATTTTTTTTTTTTACTTCAGTTGCTATCTTTTCAAAAATTTCAGGTGTATGGCTTCCAATTTATTTCATGTCTATGTCTCCCAGACCTGTTCTGTGTGTTCTGGAGGCCTGAGATTGCCTTTTGCTTCTTCATTTTGAGATTTTCCTGGGTTCCTACATAAGAGCTGGTTGTAGGGTCCCAGGTGCTTCCCACATTGGCTGTCCATCCATGGTGTTGGGGAAAGAACAGGAACCTCGGTCTCTTAATCTAGGTTCCTGGTTAGGTGGTAGCATGTGAATGGGCTTCTTCAGGCATGCATGGGTACACCAAGACTTCCCCAATGGTGGCAGACAGTTCTCCCAGCCCACTCTGGCTACTGTACTGATTGAAAATAATTATTATCCTCCTGGATGGTTACAGTAGCCTTCTAAGTTACCTTCTTGCTTTCCATGTGTGCTCCTAGCTCCTACCCTTCAGTCAGTATTGTGATGCTCTTAAAATACAGATCAGATTATAATACTGTTCTATTGTTCTAGTCACTCAGAGTAAAACTATAACTCCTTCCCAGATCTTTGATGATCTGGTCACCACTCTTTCTCTGACAAGACTCCTTATTCCTCTCCCTCACTCAGTCAACTCCAGCCAGCCTTCTAGCTTGGGGTTTCCCTTGAGCATGCCCAGAACACACCTGCCCTCAGCCTCAACTCCTCTTCCTCCAGACAAACTCATGACTGGCTCCTTCCCTTCCCTCAAGTCTCCACTCAGAAGTCAGTTTGTAAGAAAGCCTCCTTAACCAAGCCTTATAACAACCTGAACCCTTTACCATGCTTTGCTTTTTCCTTCACAAAGCTTAGTGTCACCTGATACACATTCATGTGTTTCACTATTTTTTTCTGATCTGACTATTCCGCTAGGATATAAGCTCCATGCAGGCAGGCACACTGTATCATTCAATTCTATACTCCAGTGACTAGAAGAGTGCCTGGCATGTGCTATAAACTCTCTGAACATTTGATGAATAAATTAATTACATCAGTACTTGGGAGCATAGGGAATACTTATTCATTAAATTTCTTTAAAAATACTTTTGGCTTTTGAAAACCTCAATTAATTTTGCATATGATAAAAGAATTCTAAGTGATTTAGGAAGCCAACATTGGTTTTATTTATAAGTTTAGTAAGTGAATCTAATAGCAAAAATTGAATTAGATGCATATTTTAACCTTTAGCATGAAAACCCCAGTTTATACTTAATAGATATGTGATTTTCTCCAGTTACTTTAACTACTAGCACAAAATTAAAAAAGAGCTAGAATTAAACAAGATTGGAATTTTTCAAGGTGACCATGATTAAGAGAATAGCAAAAGAGCATGCATATGCACTGGCTGGAGTGGTTCGAGGCACCTGGGGCTATCACCGGACAAGAGAGGAGAATCGTAAGGGGAAGGATGTAGACTCATTAGAGATTCTAATTTTGATATATCACATATATAAATCAAGACAAATTTCTTTTTGTCTTGATTTATAAAGAATGGATAACAATGTATGAATTAATATTACCTCTGTTAAGGTTCTACTTCAACATGGAAAGGATTTTACTGAGTATTACAACTTCAAGAAAAAATAGGGTGTGTTCGTTTGTTTGTTTGCTTGTTTCAGACAAAGTCTCACTAAGCTTTCCAGGCTTGCTTTGGACTCATGGTGTCACCCTCCCAACTAGAGGAACTGGGATCACATTAATTTCTAAGTACATACATTTTAATAGGTGGTAAGCAAAATGAGTTTCACTTTACCAGAATCTACCAGCCTACAAATGATGCAACATAGTTCATTAGTTCTGAA
Organism: Hydrochoerus hydrochaeris; assembly: GCA_004027455.1. NCBI lineage: Eukaryota > Metazoa > Chordata > Mammalia > Rodentia > Hydrochaeridae > Hydrochoerus > Hydrochoerus hydrochaeris. The sequence goes on along the minus strand of PVLA01000347.1, from coordinate 270,389 downwards.
CATGGCGCTTTGTATGAAACCTGAAAGCAATTTCAGGAGCTTTCCTTACTGATAATCTTTACATTTGGCCAGTCTTGCCATTGGAATTGTTCCACAAGACCCCATTATAATGGAATTTCAGTGGAGACTATTCTCTCTTTTTATTGCAATGTAGCTGTAGATAAAACCAATTGTGAATCTTTAATGGTCAGGTCATATTCTCTGTGCAACTCACTTCCTGGTGAACAGATGGCAGATAAATCTAGCAGAGGACGGGGATGGCTAGAACTTATCTCCACAAAGTTTAGCACATGGGATGGTATATTGTTTGCATGATTAATATAAGTTTAACGTACATTAATTGTACAGGTTATTGGATTTTTTCTGTGACATTTCCATACATGTATATATGGGCTTTGTTCTAGTCAACCCTTCCTAAAATCCCTCTCCTTCCTCCTCTTCCTCTTCCCTCCAAACCCCCATCCAGTTAGTTCCTCTTCTAATTTAAAGTCATTATTTTTAAATTTCTTTTTAGTATCTCCATGCAAGAGAATGCAGGCAATACTTTTCTCTTTTTGGCTTATTTAACTTACTGTGATAAAGTCCAGATCTATTCCTGTTCCTGAAAATGTCATGAAATTCTTCGTTATGACTGCATAATGCCCCATCGTGTATATATACCACATTTTCTTTATCCATTCATCTCTCACCAGGCATCTAGGCTGGTTCTGTATTCCACAATAGATAAAGGAGGACAAGTGTGTTTATGGTATTCTGACTTCATTGCCTTCAGGAATAAATCCAGGGTTGGTATAGCTAGATCATAAGGTAGTTCTAGGTCGTTTATAAAGGAATTTCTATGCTATTTCTTGTGTGTGTGTGTGTGTGTGTGTGTGTGTGTGTGTTTTAATGTACCAGGGATTGAACTCATGACCCTGTGCTTGCCAGGCAGGCACTTACGTTGCTGAGCTACATCCCTGGCCCAAATTTCTATACTATTTCTGTGGTAGCTATAATAGCATACATTCCCACCAAGAGCATATGAGAGTTCCTTCTTCTCCATACTCTAACCACCATATTATTATTATTATTGTTAGTATTGTTATTCTGACAGGGATAAGATAAAAATCTCAATGTGGTTTTGGTTCATATTCCTCTAATAGCTAAAAATGTTGAACATTTTTTCTTATATTTATTCTTTATAACATAAAACTCTCATCATCATACATGAAACCAGCATGACCTTTTAAAAAATCATTTTCTTTTAAAATATAACAGGATCTAAATTTTAGTTCTTTTTCAAAGTCCTACAGCGCAGAGGTCCCTGTTACAACATACATTCATTTCTACTCAATTTCTAACCTTTCTTTCTTTATTGGTTCTTACCCACCTTATTTAAAGAAATATATCATTAATGTCAAGTCATTCCAATTATTACTATTTTTCTTTTTCTTTCTTTCTTTTCCTTTTTTTTTTTTTGAGTGATCTATTCTCCCTATTTCAATATCTGCAACTTCTTGTAAAATATTTTTCCTAGCCAGGAATATGGCTCAGTGGCACAGTGCCCGCCTGGAAAATACAAGGTCATGAATCTGATCCCCAGTACAAAGAAAATTTTTTTTTCCTGCCACAGTACCCTAACAGAAAGTACCACATAAAGGCATGTGCTCTTTCTCAATTACTGCAGTGGCCTTTCCTCAGTCTTATCACCCTGCATTTCTGAGCTGCACTTAGCCCTAGGGACCCATGCCTTCATTATGACAAGACAGGCTCCCCTTTCTGTAGTTGCAAATGCCCCTCCTCAAGTTTGCTTCATTCTATCTATGGGAGTTTCCAAAGTGCAGTCCCTTTTACCAAACTCTTTTTTTTTCCCCTTGGGGAATGTTTCTAAATCACCTCTAGCATGTCCAGATTAGGCATCCCATTTTTAACATTCACAAGCCTGGAGGCTTTCACCTGAGTTAAAAACTCTTATTTCCATCTGTGCACAAAACGCCACTTTTGCAAATTTGGCACATATGAAAAGAAATTCGCTTCTGTCATAATCTAGTCTCAAAAATCATATAAATATCTATACCAGAACTTGCTTCTTCCTGTAGATTAAAACCTTAGAATTCTACAAATCTTCATCCTTTTGCCCAAGTACCCACTCTTTTATTGCAACAATCACAATAATAATATCAATCATGATGCTAAGACTTACATACTCAGTGCCTTGGACACATTTCATCATCTCTGTTATCCTCGCCCTATTCTGGACTTACTATAATTCAATTTTTGATACAGTTTATTCACTTTCTCCAGTCTGTCTTCTGCACTCACTTCCAATTCATCCTTCTGTATAATTCAAGTAGATCTTTAAGGCTGGCCAGGACTTCAAACTGTCTATAGGAATTCATGCAAACTACTGAAGGACCAGAAATGCTTGCATGCTTCAGACATCATAAGCATAACTAATGGTGGGTTTCTCTTATGGAATATGAACCATTAACTATAAAAACAAAAATGACCAGCTTTAAAGTCTTCCAATTTCTCCACACTGGCCAGCATAAAGTTGGAGCAGACTGGAGTAGCGCAATACCCAAAATCATAAGTCCTTTCAAGCAAATACCAGAATCTTAAAGAGCTTGTTTCTGTGATGAGCTTGACACTTCTAGAGTATTTAAAAATTCTGCAGATGAAGTCAGTGATAATATTAACAAATGCGTAATTTAGTTATTAACTAATGAATTGTGTCAACAACTGGAAGATCTGAAAATTTAGCAAATAGATACTTTCCACATGATCAAAGAATGATGTTATAAACCATGCATGGTTAGAAGATGTATTCAAATTGCAAGACAAGGCAATGGATTTTAATGAAGCAGATTACAAAGAGCTATAATGTAATTTCAGACTCTTCACTGCAAATGCATTTCAAGAAACTACCGCTTGTCAAGTTAAAAGAAGAATATCCATAACTCTCCCCCAAAATGGTACTAAAGTACGCCTCCCTTTTCTATCTGCATGTCTATGTGAGGCCAGATTTTCTTTGTCACTTTAACCAAAACAGCATAGGGGAACAAAAATCAATATAGAAGAAGACATAAAAATTTGGCATCTTCTGTTAAATCTGACATTAAGGAAATTCAAAAAAATGTAACAAATTCCCTTTTTCTTATTACAGTTTGACGATTGGAAAATATTTTTATTTTTCATAAAATGTATTCTTATTGTAACATATTAGTTTACTATTATGTTTAATTAACTAAAAATAATTATTTTAATTTTTCTCTTTTAATCATTAACTGAGCAAATCTCAGTAGGTATAATCCATATAAACAAAACCTCATGAATATTCACCATACCTTTCAGTAGTGTTAAATAAATCTGTCACTAAAAAATTTGAGTTATTGGTACAAATCTCAATTTTGTTTCCACCTTGTCCCTGAAGACAAAAGTTTCATTTTGCTGAGTAAATGTTTTCCTAATCATATACTGAAAGATTATTTATTTTGTTATCTAGCTTTGTTTTTTTATCAGGATCCAGTCATTTTATTAATCTCTGCATTACTTCTAACAGCTTTTAAATTCCAAATTTTTAAACAGTATTTTTTTATTTAAAGAAAAAAATTTTGAAACAGAAAGAGGGTAGAAATAATACAAATAAAAAACAAAACAAAATAAAAAAAGCAAAAATAGTAACCAGTAAGAAATCACTAATAATTACATATTTTCCTCTTAGAAGTAGTTGTCCAAGTTACAAAAGTAAAGCCTACAAAGTGGACATCCAAACAGTGAGACTGCAATCAGTTTTGTTCATCCATCCAACTAAAACTTTAGCAACATGGTTATTAATCCCACACACTCAAACATACATGCAGTTATATCCTTTAGAATACTTTCTTTTCCTCTCTTTTTTTTCTTTACAATAACTATAATCCATTCTCATAAACTACTTAGAATTTCTACACATGTATAAGTCTCTACACATATACCTAGCCTTTCTGTATTAGAGGGGAAACAAATCAAAACAAGTCAACAATACAAGTTCCTAGAGAAACATGAAATGAAAGGACATATAAAACCACAATACTATGTGATCTACAGTAGTTACTATGATGTCTCTTGTTATTTTCAATAAAATTGTCTATATCATCAAATATAGTATAGTTAAACTTAGCATTGCATTACACTATTAATAAAATCTAAACATTGGAGACATTATAGGACTTCAAAGGCAGTTAACAATCAAACCAGAATGGGTATCCTATTAAATCCTGTCATCTTCTGAGCAGTTGCCCCTACTCTCAGACTCGACACTCTCAAGCATACCAGATTCAAATAAAATCAGTCAAGATAAAACAGTGATATAACCAATCTTCTCTGTCTTATCTCTGCCATGCTATTTTTCTGTCATTGTTTGTTTACTTTTCTCCTTCATTCCATGGTCTGCCCCTTTCTTTGAGGCCTTTCTGCCATTGTTCCTGGAACCCTGGTGATTTTCTTCTCTCTCTCTAGAATGTCCTTCAGTATTCTTTGCAGGGTTGGATTGGTGGTCACAAACTCCCCCAGTTCCTCTTTGTCATGGAAATATGTTGTCTCTCCATTAATTTTGAGAGACAGTTTTGCAGGGTACATCATTCTGGGTTGGATTTTCAAGGCTTGGAGTATTTCGCTCCAAGCTCTTCTTGATTTGATGGTTTGCATTGAGAAGTCTGCTGTGATTTTGATGAGTTTTCCTTTATAGATAATCTTGTTTTTTTTCCTCTGACCACTTTTAATATTCTGTTTTTGTGATGGGTTTCTGGGATCCTGATTATTATATGTCTGGGTGTAGATCTGTTTTGGTTGTGGCTGGCTGGAGTTCTATATGCCTCATATATCTGAACATCACTTCTGTTTCCCATGCTTGGGAAGTTTTCCTTAATTATTTCTGTGAATAGATTTTTTATTTCATTTGTATTTGTTGCTGCATCTTCATTCACATATTTTATTCTTAGGTTATAAATCCCCTTGTCGTCTTCTAGCCTTTGTATTGTTGCTTCCTGGTTCCTTGTTATTTTTAAGAGATCCTTCCTTTCACGATCATATGTTGCAAATCTATCTTCAAGTTTTGAAAGTTTGTCTTTAGTTTCTGTTAAAAAGTTTTGCCAGCTTTCAATGGAGTTTTTAATTTCCTGATAGTCTCTTTGGATCTGGTTCCTATACTCTAGGTTTTGTTTATATTCTTCATCAAAGGCTTCTCTCCTTTCTCTGGGTTCCTCTATTCTTTCATTTGTGTCTACTTGAGGATTACCCAGGACTTGTTTTATTAGTCTTCTTATATCTTGCTTCACCTGAGTTAGAATTTCAGATTTGAATTCAACAATGAGGTCATGGATGTATTTCTTTATTTCCGTTGAGGCTGTCTCTGACATTACAGGTTTGCTGCTCTCAACCTCCTCTGCATTTACCTCTGTTGAACTCACTTTCCCTGGTTCTGCAGTTGGGGACCTTTTGCTCTTTCTCTGTCTTGTCATGTTTTCGGCCCCCTTCAGACGTGTGGGTGGTGGAGGTCTCTGGGCTTTTCGTATTGCTTACAGTTTTTTCTGCAGCGCACTGGCTAGGGAAGTGCCGCCTCCTAGTCAGCTGTGGATCTGCCAGTTGCACACTGAGAGCTGACTCCTCCCTCTATGTCAGTCAACCAGTTTATGCTTCAGCAAATTTGTGTATTCCCTGGGGATGCCACTGGCTCACAGCAGCCTCATCCCGGCTATTGGGTTTGAACCAGGGGCCTGGCCCAGCCCAAGCAGATCCCACCAATCTGCTTTGAACTAGGAGTCGTCGATGGCCACCGCCTCGGGTTTTGATTCAAGCCGGCCCTGCCCAACTCCAAGATGTCACCCAGCCAGTCCTCCTTCTCTGAGGAATCCAGTTCCCATCACTCACCAAAGTTCACGCAGCTCGACTGGCTGTTTCCACTCCCTGTCACAGGGCCTCCCCCAGCTGAGGGTCCGGAGCTCACCGACCCCCGCTCGCCTGACTCTAAGATGTGCCTTACAGTGACCTGGTCTTGCCCAGCTCCAGCCCTCCATCCTCGCTTCTTCTTCTTTCTTTTTTTTTTCTTTTTCTTTTCCTCAGTTTCTTCCTGGGTCATGTGAATTCCTCTCCTTTTGTCTGGCTTTCTCCATGTTGTCAGATTCCAGCATCTGAGTTGGTTTTTTTTCAGAGAGGCTTTCTATCATGCCACCACTCAGTCGACCATCTTGCAATCACCTAAATTCTAAATTTTTGGTATACAATACCATCACTGAAAAACAATGACAACTAAATATTCTTCCTGTGATGAGGCTTATACCTTTTTACATATTATTGGTTCCCACTGCTAGAATAAAAGTATACTCAGAGTCATTTTTATCATAATAGTTATAGCTCCAATCTTTCTACACAAGATAGAATCATGGAAATGTTTTGTGTGTTAACAGTGTCTGTCCAATCCTAGATTGAGAAGAGTTTTGTCAGATGTTGTTAGATTTAATCAAAGTCTCTTTGGGTGTGGTAAACAGAATAATACACCCACACCCTCCCACACAAAATTATCTATGTCTTTGATCCACAAAAACCTGTGAATGTGTTACCTCACATGGCAAAGGAAATTTTGAAAATGTGATAAATTTAAAGACCACAGATATGGGAAAATTATCCTGAACTCTGTAACCACTAAGAATCCTATAAGAAGGAAGCAGAAGACCAACATCCCAGTAGAAGACCTACTGAGAGAAGCACAGATTGGAAGGTTGAGAGGAGGAGTTCACAAGCCAAGAAATGCCGGTGGCCTCTGGAAGCGCAAAAGCATAAAAACAGATTCTGTCCTAGAGCTTCCAAAAGTAACATTGTCCTAGAATAACCCTGATTTCCATAACCTTGACCTACAGAACTATAAGATAATAAATTTGTGTTATTTTAAACCACTGAGTTTGTGATAATTGGTTATAGCAATAATGGGAACTAATACATTATGTACTATTCATGCTAGATCACATGACTTTTCTTCACTCTATTATATTATTTTCAAATTAGTACATCACTCATACAAATAATGAATTATTTTATTTGGTGAAAATAGTTTTGGTTATCAGGCTTTATTATATAACATACTTGTAGTTTTTATTTTCTCATATTTATTTCATGTATTTGCATTTACACATTGCAGTACTGCAATTTATCTGTAGTTTTGGTGACCTGCCAAATTTGACATATTTTGTCCTGTAGAACCATAAAGGTCCTTGAGATACATTCTTCAGTCAGCTTATGTTGTATGGGAATTTTTAATGCCTGCAACTTTGATAACACAAAAGTTAAAACTACTTCTTAATTATTTTCAACAGTTTCCAATCTACTTAATTCTTTTTTTGCGGGGGAATGATTTTGATAATATGTATCTTGTCAGTAATTTATCTATTTTGTTGATATCTTTAAATTTATTAGTATAAAATGGCTTGTAAAAATCTCCAGATATTTAAAGTCTTCTATCTACTGTTGCATCCCCTTTATAAATTATTTCTGTCTACACTTAGTGAATATGTGAGTTTTTCTCTTGGTTATTATCTTGCCTGCCATTCTTGATGTAGTTTTAAATAAATTGGGTTTTTCCTGAGTTTTCTGTTCCTTGTTTATGTTCGAGTTTTCGGAATTATTATTAAATTTACTGATTTTCATCTTTCTTGTTATGTAAACAAGGAACTCCAGGCTATCAAATTACTTGCAGCCATGACTTTGGAAACATCATAGAGATTTTAGCTAAGAAAGTTTTTCTTGATGCCCTAATACTCTATGGCCAAACTCTGTAATATTGCTATAATCCAAGAACTGTTTTGCAAAATGCTTGTTGTGTTATTAATATCCAATTAGCATGATTCTTTCTTGCTTAGACTTGCACAATTAGGTATTAATTTTACTGCAATGTCATTAGAGAATATAATTTACACAGCTTCTACTTTCACTATTAAGATTTTCAGGGTATGTTTCCATTGTATGCCCACTTTTTAAAAATGTACCAGGGATTTGAAAAATAGATATATATACAAAATATGAAGCTTTTATAAAAACATAAATTGTATAAAGATTTTAGTAGATGCATATAAGATATTTGTATTTTATTTAAACAAATATATATACGTATGTAATTTTATTCAACTTGTCTTGCAAATTCTTTTAAGCCAAACTAATTTTTAGGTTTTGATTTAAGAACATTGTATTATATAGTACACTATTACAGTTGAATTTCTGTTAATCTTTCCTTGTATGTTCTAACAGTTTGTGATGCCTATATTTTAACAGTCCTTTTTTAGATGCATGCATCATGATTATTATATTGTAGATATTAATGTTTATCAATATAAAAGCATCACAATACATGCATCTTGTCCAGAAATTCTATTTTATATTAAAATTATATTGCTTCTTTTGGGGGGGGTCCCAGGAATCAAGCTCACAACCTTGTGTCTGCTAGGCAGGCGCTTATGCCACTGAGCTATATCCCCGATTCCACTTCTTCTAATTTTTATTCCTCTATTATTTTACTTGGGAGGATAGGAGTCTGATATACCTTTGTCTACAATTTTATACTCACTACTCTCATTTATTTTAGATGTCATTCAAATAAAATATTTGCAGTAGTCTATTGTCAGTCTAAATGTTGTACTTTACAAGTAACAAGATTTTCTTGCTAATGTTCTGAAATTTTTGCTCTATGTTTAGAATGCAATAATTTTACCAGTGTCTCTTCAATGAAGTTAAAAGTTTAGCACTTGATGAGTTTTGCTGCCTTCCCGCACCCTGACTCATTTCTCAGAAATCTGAAAAATGAAAAGAAAAATTCCAGGCATACATGAGAATATTGGTAATATGAGGCCAAGATAATACCATGTTCAATAGGGTAGAGATCATATTTCTCCAAGATGTGAGTCAGAATACTTTTCTCTTACCTAATGTTTTTTAAAATTATATAAAATAAACTTTTAAAACCTAATAAAGTGCAACATCACTGAAAAATGAAGAGAGTTATTGATAGTCACAGGTAGATTGGAACAAGTAGAGCAACCATGTGCACGAGAGGGAAAAGTAATCCTAAAAGTGCTGAGGAGAAGTATCAGGGAAATCATTACGTTGACTGGGTGTTGCACTAGACAGTAGGAAGCAGTTACCTTTATCTGGATGCTGGATCCAAAAAATGAATACAGGAACCAAGGCAGAACTTTGGCCCAGTTAGTTAGCAAAGTCCAAGTAGAATGAGTATGTATCATTCCTAGAAGACGTGCCCAGACCTGGGAATATAGCTCAGCAACATGAGTACCTGCCTGGCTGGCACAGGGTCCTGAGTTTGAGTCCTAGAGAAGAAGAAGAGAAAGAGGAAGAAATAGAAGAGGAAGAGGATGAAGAGCCTAGACACTGTACCCAAAAACACTGAATAGCTGTCCCCTGGAATAGCTAGAGATATTCCACAGCTTCTGAGAGACATTCAAGCACAAAGATGAACAGAAAAGTAATCATCACATTATACTTGAATAAAGCCATCACTGTGATAAAGACAACTACATAAACAAGTAAATTAATACCTGAGAAAAAGTATCCAGAGCAAATAAAGAAACCTACATTTAAATATATATATATATATATATATATATATATATATATATATATATATGGTATATTTAGAGACTTTCAAAAAGATATTTCACATGTAAAAGGGGAAGCAGCTAAACCTTAGAAATTTTAAATATGATTGTCAAAATTGCTCTAAATTGTAATTATAGAGCTCATGTAATGGAAACATAGCTAAAGAATTAATTCAAAATCTGGAAGAACAATGTGAAGTGTACTACTAAAATGTGCTACAAAATAACAAAAGAGCAGTGACAAAAAAATACCTAAAAGACACATGAACAACATTATAAAGTCCAACATCTGGCACACTGGATTTACAGTGTGACACGAAGAGAGAAGAAATGATTAAGAACACTATAGAAAATAATTCTCCATGATAAAGAAAACCATGCCTTTGGGTCTACTTAACAAGGATCTAGCAAGGATCAGTGGGTTTAAATGGAAACATATACACCTCAAACAAATCATTGTAGATAGCTGAATTCCAAAAAAAAGGAAAATTGGAGTTTCCATGAAGAAATAAACAGCTGACCTACAAAGGAATGAGACATTATATTTTCATCAGATTTCTCAACAACAGCAAATTATTCTAGGATATAATAGAGCAATGCTTTCACACAAGGACATTTCTTAAAATCTAGAATTATTGATGTAGCAAAATTTGAATCAGGTATAAGGGTAAAATATTGACATATTCACCATAGTAATCTCAGTTCACTACTATGTTAAAATAACTACTTGAGAATGTTTTGTTTTACATGAAGGGAAAGCTCAATGAAGTGAATAACCAAAATTGCTTCAAGAGAGTAGAAAATCTGAGCAGAATAATTAATGTGAGAGAAACTTTTACAGTTGGTGCCTGGAAAGGCATCCTTACCATATAATTTTGTAGGAAAGTCTGAAAAAATGCTTCCCAGAACACACAATCCCCAAGAGTATAGAAAATATGGAAATGTGAAAGTCTGTCCAACATATTCTTCAAGGTCCCATAATGCTACCAAAAGTTGGACAAGAACACAACAAAAAATAAAATTATAGTCTAATTTCACTTAAGTTTAAGAATTGTTAATAAATGACTCTCACAGTCTACAAAATGAAATGTTATCAAATACAATTTTTCATAGACATGAAAGGATGAAGTAACATTAGGAAACTTGTTACAGTAGTTCAGTATGAGAGGCAGACTAAAGAACAAAATGATGTGGCATTGCCTCAGCCTCTAGAAGCTTCTACATTGCCATCCTTGGGCATTGCTCAGCCAAGATGTCAGAGAAGACCCAGACACAGGACGAGTCCATGGAGAAGAAAAAGGTGGAGATATTTGCCTTCCAGGCAGAAATTTCCCAGTCAATGTCATCAACACTTTCTGATCAAACAAAGAAATCTTCCTGAGGCTGCTTATTTCCAATTCATCAGTTGCTCTGGACAAAATCAGGTGTGAAAGCTGGATAGATTCCAGTAAATTTGATTTGGGCTAAGACCTGTACATTAATCTTATTCGAAACAAGCAAGATTGCACCCTCACCATCATGGATACTGGGATTGGAATGACCAAGACCAACTTGAGCAACCATCTTGCCACCATAACCAAGTTGAGGACCTTCACACAGGCTTAACAGGCTGGTGCTGACATCTCCATGATTGGCCAGTTTGGTGAGGGTTTCTACTCCGCATACTTGGTGGCTGAGAAAGTGACTGTGATCACTAGGCATTACGACAATGAACAGATCACCTGGAAATGGTCAGCAGGAAGGTCCTCCACAGTGAGGACTGGCATAGGTGAACCTCTGGGCTGAGGAACAAAAGTCATCCTGCAGCTGAAAGTAGACCAAACTGAGTATTTTGAAGACAGGAGAATAAAAGAGATTGCTAAAAAAAATTCTTAGTTTATTGGTTATTGCATTACTATTTGAAAACAGAAAAAGAACAGCATTAAGTTGGATGTTCACAGAGTTTTCATCATGGATAGCTGTGAAGAGCTGATCCCCGAGTGCCTGAATTTCATTAGGTAGTGAGGACTCCAAGGATCTCCCTCTAAATATTTCCTGGGAAATGTTGCAGCAAAGCAAGATATTGAAGGTCATCAGAAAGAATTTGGTCAAAACATGTTTAGAATTGTTCCCTGAACTAGTAGAAGATAAGGAGAACTACAAGAAGTTCTATGAGCAGTTTTCTCAGAACATAGAGCTTGGAATACAGGAAGACTCTCAGAATCAGAAGAAGCTTTCAAAACCATTATGCTACTACACATCTACTTCTGGAGATAAGATGGGTTCTCTCAATGACTCTTGCACCAGGGTGAAGGAGAACCAGAAACACATCTATTAAATCACAGGTGAGACCAAAGCCCGGGTAGCTAACTCAGCCTTTGTGGAAAGTCTTCAGAAGCATGGTTTAGAGCTATCCACATGATCAAGTTCATCGATGAGTACTGTGTCCAACAGCTGAAGGAATTTGGGTAGAAAACTTCAGTGTCAGTTACCAAAAGGGCTTGGAACTTGTAGGAGTTGAAGAGGAGAGAAAGAAGTAGGAAGAGAAAGAGACAAAGTTTGAAACCTCTGTGAGATCATGAGAGATATTTTTGGAGAAAAACATCGAAAAGGTGGTTGTGTCAAACTGATTGGTGACACAACCACCCATGCAGTATTGTCACCAATACATAGGACTGGATGGCAAAAATGGAAAGAATCACAAAAGCCCAAGCTCTAAGTGACACCTCACTGATGGGTTACATGACTGCAAAGAAGCACTTGGAGCTAAAACCTGATCACTCCATCCCTAAGATCTTAGGCAAAAGCCCAAGGCTGAGGAGAACAAGTCCATGAAGGATCTGGTCTTCTTGCTTTATGAAACAGCCCTGCTGTCCTCTGGCTTCAGTCTGGAAGATTCTCCAGACACATGTGAACAGGATTTACAGGATGATCAAGCTGGGTCTAGATATCGATAACGATGACCCTGTGACTGATGACACCACTGCTGCTGTCAGTGCAAAGATGCCGCCCCTTGAAGGAGATGACGACACATCCCACATGATAACTGCTTAAGAGGAAGATAAGATTCCTTTCTACTTTTTGAGTGACACTGTGATACTTTAGACACTAAAGCAGAGTTAGCAATGCTTTTTCTAGTTTTGCCTTGGTTTAATTTGACAGGTTGGGATGTTTGTGGTAAGACATAATTTACTGTTAACTTCCTGAGGGCTAAAGTGTTTAGTTATCAAGCCAAATTCCTTAGTAGACCAAATCTTTTGTCTCTGGACTGTTGAGATATGTTGATGTTTAAAGGAATATTTATCACAATAGCTTGCATTTTCATCTTGTAGGATCTAGTTTATTTAAAAAATTTTCCCTATAGTTTCAATTCTGCATATCTTAGGCTTCTATGAATAAGGAGGTTAAACTGAAACAACTTGATGTCAGAAATGGTACAGGGCTTGTTTTCCAGAGAGAAATATTGTTTAGAGAAAAAAACTAACCTTCCTAGAAATACTACATTGCTGTTTGAAAAATAATTCGGAACAAGGCCTGTGAATGAAAACGGAATGCCCAAGTCACATTCTGCTTTAAGAGGTAACAAATACAGTTAAATTTTTAAAAAAGAATAAAATGATATAACTTCAATAGATGGCCAAAAATATTTAATAAAATTCTGTCCCTGTTTTATATTGTGAGTGGTGATTATTGTGTTTACCAACCTGGAATCCTCAATGGAAATGAGAAATCCGTGTTTATTGGTACATTGCCCATCAGGACCGTCACTTCTAGGGAAGAGCCACTACTGGTTTTCTAAAAAGCAAGAGCATTGGTATTCCTTCACCAGAGGCTCTCTCAATGCCTCATTGAGGAGAATGTTATCAAGACCCTCTTGAGAAACATAATTAAAGTGTAAATGAGCAGGTTATGCATAATCCCACTGCAACATTTCTATCTAGCCAATTAGTTTTATTCCTCCCACTATAAAGTATCAAATATTTCTCATATCTCATCATCATTTAATGCAGGCCAGAGAAGCAATTTCAGTCAATCACCAAAGCCCACTAGTACAGCCATTGTCTGCTATGCTGCATATTTACAATCCCAAGAGTTATGTTTTGTTAACTGGCACCATCCTATGACTAGAAGGTGAACTCTCTTGAGAAGCCAGGACGTTTCCTTACTGGCAAACATACGTGGCCTCTGAAATATTCAGAACAGTATCCTGTGCACATCAGTGTTTATAACTGTTATATTCGCTTCATAATAATAAATAAAGGTTTGATCTACAAACCAATGCTCCAATTAAATATTTCCAAGAATTTTTAAAAAACAGCAAAGATATTACAATTAATTCTTTTATATTTAATTTTATTTTTATCTAGTGCACAAGTGGGAAGGCACTTATCTTTCTCATTTAGTGAGAAAACTTTTTCTCTGCACTTGAAACCTTTCCATTTTTTAGCAGGAAAAGTTATTTGTCAGTGTACCAGCTGCTCCCTAAGAGCCATAGACGGCAGAGAAAGGAGAACTCTGGATACTTGGAAAGGTTAACAACTGGTACCTTACTACATAGTAGTTCACATATAACTGTGAGCTACTTTTCTGATACTATGCAAAATCCACTTTCCATGACCAGAAATAATCAACCAGACTTCCTCAGGACCCACTCGACGAAGGTAATGCACTTGAGGCTTTGTGGTAGCAATTAATGATCACACTAGCTAGTACTCTAGTGGCCTGAAATCCTTAATGAACAGCTCTGAACACCTCAGCTAATGCTAAGAAGAGACACAGGCACTATGGGGAACAAAAAAGCTCATAATTACTCGGTCTTTTATGTAAATCTTCCTATAAGTTGTTTGGTCTTTCCTCATGTAATTTCCTCACTTCTTGTCCTTGAAGCTGTGTTAGAGTTAATGACATCATGTATCCAGATACGTGTTCAGAGGGTGTAGAAAAATAGATATTTTCAAAGTATTCAGCACTCAAGTATTGTTGGAGTTGCAAGTGAGATGAATCTTTAATGCAGCCAACTCATATGTCAATAACCACCCACTCATCTCTGGTAGATCAAATGCTAATAGAAAATTCAAATCAGCGTTTGAATGGGGTAGTGCTGGACAGATAAGAAATCATTGGTATTTCGAATCATTTTACAAACTGCCTCTATCTTCAGAAAATTGGTCTTATCCTTCCTACCATTCTATTTTTTTTTCTACTTAGTTTTGAAGGCACAGGGAAAAATCTGATTCATACTATTAATGTCTCTTTGTTCTCTGTTCTACTGCCTTCACAAAATGCTCTAGGCAAACCACTAGAATGACTAATTTACTGGGGAAGTTATCAGAGTCCATTCAGTTGCAACTATAAAATAATTCAAGTAAGACAATGGTGCCTGCTAGCACTCCACATGAAGGTTTGACCTGAAACTATTGATTCACCCCAACACATTCATCTAGGAAGATAAAAGTCTCATCTAGAATTACTCTGTTCATAATCAATTTGTCTCTTTTCAAATAAATTAAGAAATGAAAATAAGGGAACATTTTAAAAAGGTAAAACAAAGTCAAAAACTATTCATACCATCCAACCAAATGTTACATTACAAAAGTTGAAAATTTTAAATACTGTATATACTATATGTAGAAGCAGAATTGCTTTACTTGCTTGATTTAGCTTCAAGATCAACAATACCATACTTCCAAACCTCAAAACTCAAAGGATTATTTATGTCGCCCCCACTTTTAGTATAACAGATTCCATGCTAATAGGATTGAGATGGATTAAACAAGATATCAGAAGGCATCACAAATTTCAGCCAGTACATCAAAAGAGTATAATTCCATAAAAATTCCTCCTGGTTCAGTCCAGATCCTATGTGCAGCTTAGCTCTTACCTACTCCAGCCTTATTATTTGTAAAAGCATTGAGCTATTTTATTTTATTTTATTTTATTTTATTTTATTTTATTGGGACCAGGAATTGAACTCAAGTCCCTGTGCTTGACAGGCAGACACTGCGTGGATGAGCTATACCCCGGCCCATGTTGAGCTATTATAAATTCCCTATACGTGGCAGGCCTTCTCTCATCTCCTCACCTTTGAGAATATTTCTTCTTGCTTCCTTCTGAAGACTTCATGTTTGACCAAGTTTTAACCCAAATTTAACTTTCTGTGGGATTCCTTCCCTCACTGTCCCCAGAACTGTAGGTTCTCTTTCCTTATCTTCCTACCATGTGTTATGCCAGGTACATTATTAGAAATATTATCATTTTATTCTGCCATAATGTAAATATATCTTTCTACCCCACTAAGCATCATTTTGAAAGCAAAAATTATATTTGATTCATTTTCATATTTCTAACGTCTAGTCCAATGCCAGATATGTTAGGTGATTAATAAATTTTTTAAGCAATTAAATCACTGAATTAAAATACCAAAGTTAAGAATTCTCCCTAAATTTTCATACAGGATTTTTGCAGTGAAAAGTAGGGAGGTACATGTGACTAGGGCTTTTTGAGTACTTCTAAGGGGAGATTTCAAAATGGTAACTCTAGAAACAAGATCAAATTCAGTAGAAGAAGATAACATGCAGAAAAAAGAAAATAGAAGTCAATATTGAACATGAGGTGCCAAACTTTGTAGAAATTTTAGAGATCAATAAAGGAGAAAAAAATGTTAACTACAAACAATTTAAGAAGGAAGCCAGGAGAGTGTGCTGGAAATTAAATCCAGAGTGCTTTTCAGGGTTGGGGAGGAATGGCCAACTCAGAGAAATAAGACTAAGAAGTTTAATAAATTTAGGACATCAAAGTACTCCCTGGATTGGACATTCCATTGACTATCAATGACCTTGATAAGAGCAATGAGTTTTTAGTAGTAGAGGAAAAAAAACTATCAGAGTGGGTTCAGTTTTGAGTGGGAGTAGGGAAATGGAGACAGCACACACACACATGCAATCAAATACTTTAAATGTTTTGTTGAGAAAGGAAAGAGAGAAATAGAAAGGAGCTATCTGAATAAATTGATATAAAGCTCAAAAGAATTTCTGTCAGGAAATGAGAAGTGCCCTTCCCATGAGCCAATAGCAGAAACAGGAAGTCAATTTGCACTTCCCATGTGCCAGTGATAACTGTGGCTTGGGAGGAGAAACAAGAATCACCCTTTCCATGAGCCAAGAGCATCCCTCCACCAACCCTGTGAGCGGCCAGCTGATTCAGAGAAACACAGACTGAGTTGATAGCAACTGAGGTACAAAAACAACTTAATGTTTGTATTGTTTGATTGACCTTACAATCCTAAAGCCAGTTGATAGTCTGAGCATCTATTAAGAGTATAACAATAAGCAATGTAGCAACTATGGGGGATTTTTTTCTGTCTTGTTTTTGAAATCCAATATTGTTCTCACTGTTTTGTTTAGCTACATTTTATTGTTTTGTTTTATTCAATGTCATGTTTTGATTGGCTTTATTCTGTTCTTTTTGTTTGATTTGATTATGTCTGATGGTATGGGCAGCAATTTTGAAGATAACAGGAGGCCTTAGGGTAGCAATTGTTGATTTCATATTGTCCTGTTTTGAAGTGCTGTATCACTTTCACTGCTTTGTTTCAGTTGGTTTTATTCTGACTTGTTTGGTTTGGTTTTATTCTCTTTAAAATAAAATAAAAAGAAAAGAATTGCTGTCAACATGGGCAATATGATTGGCCCATTAGGAAAGAGATTATATTGCAGGAGAGAAGGGATAACAGAAAGAGAAAAACCTAGATACTTAGGAGGAAATGGGATCCAGAGCACAAGCAGAAGCTTGGCCATTAGTCTGTGCATGTTTGTTGTATGCATTAGAGAGGAAATAAGATATATATGTGAAATCAAGTAGGTTCCTCAAAATAGTAGGGGGAAGATGAGAGCTAATTTTACCCTAATACTCATAAAGACCTAATTAACACCATGTTCTTTAGCTTATGCAGAAGGAATATAGTTTATTTCTGTGGTAGTCAGGAGAAGCTATGCTTTAAAAAGGTAACAGACAATTTCAAAATCTCAATAGGTAACAGAAAATGTGTGATTCCACTCACACAGTTCTATATATCACGAGTCAGCTCTATCTTAGCTCCATTTTGCTCTTTAGCTGAAACTGCTGATTATTATGCACAGGGAGAAAAGAATAAGCAAACTATGTCCTGACTCTTAAAGGTTCTGCCAGGAAGCAACTCATCTGACTTCTCATATTTCATTGGTCACACCATGTCAAAATGCCATCAGTGAATTAAGTAGGGCAAGAAAGTATAACCTTCCTGCAGAAAGAAACACAGCAGTGAAAGGCCATGGAGTGCAATGAAGACCATGAGTCAAGTGTGATACAATCTATGACAAGTCATATATATAAATAGTTCATTCATGTCTTTCATTTAGAAAGACTAAGTCAAGGCTAATCTCCTCACTTGTGAAATTTATTCTGTAACTACCTACTCTCTACATTCATTCTTGCTAGACCGAAATGACTTAAACATGACTCATACATTCTAGAGCCTTCGCTGGGCTATTATCATCATCTAAACTGTCATTCCAACTGTGACTCTAGTCTTCCCTTAGGGGAATAAACATGGAGTACTTCCAACCTTCTCTCATTCAATAAGTACTAACTAGATACTAGGTGTATCAAAGTCAGCAAGGTCCGTCCCTGCCAGAAAGGAAATTGTTACTCTTTTTACATGATTAATGGGTAAAATATGTTCTCTATGGCAACATTTGTGTGTTTAAGGATCATCTATTTTTGTGAAAACTATAGGAAAATATTAAATTGAAATCTGAATATTGGCTCCTAAATTAAATTACACATTTACTATATTTTATGACACTTAAACAAGTTTTCTTTTTCTTGGAGAAGGAAGAAATGCCTCTGAGAAGTCCTACAATTTAAAATTGTGCTGGAATTGTGGCACTTTTACGCAAAACTATATAATCAGTACAAACTGTAAACATTGTACTAATTAATTCCATGATTGTGTATGATAGCTACACTGGGAAACTAAAATTGAGCTTTGTTCTTCTAAGATTCAAAGCGCACAAAGATCATTTTACATGGTAGAATTCAATGACAGATAAGAAGAAAGCAAGCAAGGTTGAACAAGCTCATCTACAAATGAAGAAATATAAGACTTTCCTAAGCCTTCCACAAATTAAAATATCCTCATTGGTAATTGACCAGCGTAGCAATAAGATAGTAGAAAATTTCCTAGCAAGTAGAGTTTACCATTTAAACAAAGTTCTTTGTGATATTTTCCTATATTTAAAATGATTCCTGTCCAGGGCATATTGCTACTTTGTATTCCTCTTGATATTTTCATTTAAAAGAGAGCCGCTGTGCAAAATAATGTCCTTGTCTGTCCCTTCCTCATACAAACCTCCAATCAAATTTAATAAAGCTAGTTTGATACAATGCCAGCCTACACTTGGTTTACCCTTGGTCGACTTTAATAGGGTCAAAAATATTTTCGCATTGGCAGTGTACGCATTAATCATTTTTCCAGAGGATTTAGAAAATTGGAAGAGACAAGGCCAAGCAAAATTTTAAATTAATTGGGCCTACCCCAGCCTTCCAGGGTCACCTTGTGTCAGCTGTCCCACATTTTCCAGGTCACAGAGTTCCTGTGTTTCCTACAGCTGCCACGAGGAGAGATCCATGCTGTGGGCACACAAAGGTGAAAGAATTTCTCTCAGAAAGTGAGAATTTTCCTACGGCAACCACAACAATTGCAGTTTCCAGATTGTCGCCAGACACCAACCACTTAAATAATGCATGCTCGGCTGACGCCCCCACTTGCGCATTTTCTAATCGAGTAGTCAGGAAAATTTGCAAACACTCTGTCATTTACCATAAATCCGCTGCCTACTTACAACCACAGAGTAATTAATTTTAGTGCTGCTCAGAATTATTAATTTCAGCCAGAAAAAGCTGTTTTCACAATTGCAATATCCTCTCCTTTTTTTTTCTTTTCCTTTTTGTTTTTTTCTTTCTTGTTTTTTTCTTCCACCAATATTGACTAAAAAGTAGCTTTCTAATAGTGAGAGGTTTATTCAGACTGCTCTCACGAGCCTCTACTGGGATAGCAATCATGGAATCCATATTTCTGCTTCTAACCCACCCTCATGTGTTCAAGGATGTCCAGCTGACTGACCAGATGAAGTTGGCAACGTGAAATAAAGTCTTTTGTGAAAGAAGTTATAAAGCAGTCCTTCGGGTCTTGCTATATGATAGGCAATTGACCATTGATTCAGTTCTCCTAAAAGAAGGTAGTAACAATTTACCCTCAGTGCAAACAATATTCCCAGCCTGTTGAGAAAATTAGCAAATATTACTTTCCCCTTGTTTCAATGATTTTAACATTTGGCAGAAAAGAATATCCAGGATAAAAATAACAGTGGAATACGCAATTATGAATACACGGGTATGAAAATCTCAGCAATCACATGTGTATCTAACATACACAGAATGAAAATTGAGCATTAAATATGGTGCATTTTATCTCGGTAGTGCTAAATCTGGCCCTGTCGCATTTGCTATGAACTTGCTACTAAAGCAGCTGCATGATATGTCACAAGAATGTCCATATTATAAATATGTAATGAGCATGAGAAAATTGGTTCAGCTTTGCTTGACTAATGGCCAGATCTCTCCCTGTCAGCAGCAGGAACACAGAGCAGCACGAGTATTGGCACTTTGATTGCCGTGGAAGATTTCGTTTCCGCTTTCCACGGCAGGAGTGGAAGAAAAGAAAAAAATGAAGGAAAAGTAAACTAACATCTAGAGCTGTAAACATGACTCACTGGGAAATCAGACACGGTTAAGTAAATTCCAGGATGTTTGTGGTTATCTGGGTCTAAACATTGCTGATAGTTCTACTTCTGTTTTTAGCTGGGTCCCCACCCACCCTCTTGTAGGGCTTAGGCCAAGTACATACGTACGAAGGCTTCCACCTTCTACTTATGAACAGCCTGATGGCCACAGAACAAGAAGACACATGTCAGTATTCACGAAATATCCTAGTACACTACAGAGCGTTCTCACCAAGACCGTGATCTAGTAAAAAAACAAAACAAACGAGTAGGGTTAGAGCAGAGTAGTTCAAATCTGGATTTCTTATTTCCTTCATTGTTCTCTATCTTTTCTTAATGTGGTAGGGGCCTTCTGAGATGATGTGACTACACATATATTACAATTTGAGAATTCCTAAATACAATTTAAAGCACAGACAGAAAAATATCAGAAACATAGGAAAAATATATTTAAAAAGAGATTTGGAAAATAAGATAATCCTTTGGAACTTCAGAACCAACTGGAAATATCAAAGCATTTGACACAGACTCTTGCAGAAAGGTAAGAAGTAAGATTCACTTAAAACCTTAGAGCTCAGTGTGTGGTCCAGGCTGAGGGGTACTTGCACCCCTGGGAACATTAGAAATATAGATGCTCAGGTTTCATTCAGGCCGCAGTCTGGACCTGCATGGTTACTAAAGGTAGGAGATTCATGTGCACAATGCAACTTCAGAAGCGCTAGTCTAAAATACAGTAGCAAGTGAAGAAAAAAACACCTTCATATATATGGTACAGATCATTGCCGAGAATCAGCTTTGTCTATCACGTCTCCTCTCTTTTCTATCAGGTTTTCTACCCACAGAAATAGCATTGTTCCAAGTATGGACACAGTGAACACATTTTCAAGAATCTTAGCTTTGTTTCTAGTCAGAGATGGGCCTACTTGAAAAAAGAGACCATTAGTATTATTCTAACTAAAGGTTCTGAGTATATAGCCCATGGATTCACACATCTCTTATGGTCTAACCTCTTGTTTAGAGCGGTAGATTTTACAAACCTGCCTCTGGGACTATAAGCTTTTATCTTCTTGGTTGCATGAGAAAGCCCTGACATTGCTCCCAAACTGGTAAAAACAAATCCATCTTTTTGTTTTTTCAAAAAGATGCCCAGGCCAAGATGAGGGCTAATTTTTTGGAAGGAAAAAAAAAATTAATCACTGTTATAAATAATTCAAACCTTGTATAACTGACACAGAAAGGGAACAGAGTTCAACTCCATTAATTAGTCATTATAAACTACTGACTTATATAATTTCAGTGATATTTCTGGCATAAGATTAATAGGGAGTCATGTCCAAGATGGAGTTAGAATATAGCAATTTTCAAAACACATGAATTTTTTTTTTACTCAATTGAGCCACTATTCAAACATTATATTGTTTAATGTTACTTTTGTGGATTAATCACAAACATTTAAACTTTCATTCATGATATTTTGTTAAAAGTAGCACTATGCTGATCCTCACAGTATTTTGACAGCAAACTGAATTCTTGTTCACAACTATAGGATTTGTTTAGCTTCAGGCATCTGTGTTTGGATTACAAGAATGCTGATTGGTTCACTGCCAGGGGCACCCAAAGGTCAAACTATCCTTTTTAAATTTCTCTCTCTCTCTCTCTCTCTCTCTCTCTCTCTCTCTCTCTCTCTCTCTCTCTCTCTCTCTCTGTCCTTCCTCACCCTCCCCATTAATGACAGTTAAACAATACTGGGAAAGTCAATGATTTGAAATCATTTAAATCTTTCCCAGAATATTTCTGAAAGCAGAACTGAGTGTTGGTGTGAGGTCGTATCGATGTGAGCAGAGATCACACCAGCACACTTCTGACAGGTGACCTGAAACCTTTCAAACTGACATCTGTCACAGAGAGAGACACAAGTGTTTTAGCCTGAGAGCTTGTTTTCCTGACATTTCATTTTTCATCAGATTTTGAGAGAAGGGAAAAAAGATGAACTTGAAAAAGTCTTGCCAGGGGCAGAAAATAAGATCAGGCTTTCTGCAGCTGCCTTGCTCACCTTTAAAGGTTAGAGGTCTAGTAGAAGTAACAGAAAAGATTTCAGTTTGATGTTATTGGATAAAAGGACATGTTTTTACTTTAAATATATTTCAGAGACTCACATAACTATTAGGCAGCATTACTGGGGAAATGGAATCAGAGATTATATATCCATTTTAAATCCCAATTTTAGAGTTTAGTCATGGAGCAAATCAAATCCAACCTCACCTCGTCATCTGGCACAAAAGATGAAATCCATAGGTGCATGAATGTTCTCCTGAATAGGGTAATTTCCTGCTTCTATAATATGGAAATGGTGGGGGAAATTTAGACAAGGTATTGAAATTCTTACTTTGGACCAGAGGGATTTTTGCATTAAAATAGTTACATGGTTCATCTTGACTAAAAACACTAGGGAAAACATATGCCTTTGAATAATCAAAAGAGAAAAGATCTAGAAGTCAAGAAAACATCTATCTTATAGCCTTGCCTCTACTAACATTGTGAGTTTGGACAAGTGATGTTTCTATTTCAGTTCTTTCATCTGTAAAATGGGGGAAATGATATCTGTCTCATGTATGTCTCAGGGAGGATGAAACAAGATAATGTAATTGCATGCTTCCAAATACAGAACAGTGTGGCTGGTAGAGGAAATCATAGCAGCCTCACTGTCCCCCTTAATACATCACCTCACATAAGATTAGAACCCAATAAATGGCTCTTGATTTGAAATGAAGCTAATACTTGCTTTATTACCAGTTTCTTTTTACCAAGTTGAAGAAGTTTCTCTATGAGGAATGTTATGGTTGGTGACAGAGACATTTTTTCCTCAAGATTGTTCCCAAATATGGATTAGTTTCATAAAATCTGAAGACAATGCAGATCAGGTAATAATCTTCAAAGCTATGGAACCAGGCAAAACTTATTTGAGACAGATTTATCCATGTTTTGCAAAACAACGTTCCCATGTTGTTAGCTGGACTGTATTCTCATCTCATTCAATTGGCTCTCCAGCCATGCTTACTTCAGTCTCCAATCTGAGAAAGTGCAGAGTTAATTAGCCAGGTAAAAAGAACTAAACACCCTGGCTCTAGCCCTGTCATTGTGAAAATCAAGCTCATCTTAATAAGTACACAATGAAAATACTATTTAAACATTCTACCTATGATGTTCTCCACAAAAATAGAACATGGGGTAACATCTTCGATGCATTATTTATTATGCTTACTAAACCATGCACCAGGTTAACAGGACAGGGCATGGCCAAATGAAAGAGTCTTATCATTTGCGGAGGGTGTGGATTCATGTAACTTAATTAGGATCCACAGCTTAATATCCCATTGATAGTATTACCGTTTAATCTTTTTTCTGTTCCAACTTTTAGCACACTTCATACTCGTATATTATATACAAGTAAACAAAACTTAGGTGAGGATATTTCATGTTAGAGAAATTCTATGGTTTGGAATATGAGGCAATGAAGTCATATTATTTTGTTATGTTCTTATTTCCAATAATTAGTATTCTGTTCTTTGTTTAGTGGATTCATAGCTATATGTTTCAATTCTCGGTTTGAAAAGAGACTACACAAAAATAAGGAAAATAACTTGGATCAGTTCTTAAATCTATTTTCTAGCCTCCTCTGGGTTCCCTTAAGAAACTCTTGCCTGTTGCTATTTCAGAGAAGTTGCCTGGTTTTTATAGTTCACAGTCGTGCTGTCTTATTTTCCTGACAAGCCTGAGAAAGGTTTTTTTTAACATAAATTTGTTTATTTTAGTTTATCTAATGAGATATATTCTGCATACTTGCAATATTCAATCATCATTTTGATGAACTACATGGCTATTTTACAGATCAATGGAGACTATGTGGAAATCACAATCTACTGTAACTTTAAAGAATAGAATCCTTTAAAGGGCAAGTGTATAAAAAGTCCTTCCAAAAAGCTTTGCAATTTTTAGAGGGCTCTTCAACTTTACTTAGCAATATAATTTACTTTTCTTGATTAGTATTTTCCTGGCTTACAATCTCCTTGTATCTTTTCATATTCTTTTTTGGAATTCTTAATGCAGTTACTAACACTAGGTAGCAAAGAGATGAATATATTTTATTATTTCAAAACCTGTGTGTAATTTGAAGTATATAACCTATGTATTTTAATCTATCTAAAATGTATTTTTTCATAATTACACAAAACTTAGAGGCTGGAGTTTATAAGTGTTACTTGGTAGCTAAAAGTAGGTAGGACTCATTCTTCTTCAAAACAAAAAGTTCCATTGTTCTACGGTCATGTGAACAAGAGCAGTAGAGTTCAATTTCAGTCCAGAAGCACAAACCCAGGGGAGATGAGTGGATTTCCAACTTGGAGCAGTATTTCAGATTTACTTCTTGAACTGAAGAAGAGAGACAAAGCAAACAAAGAAACAGTCCAGAGTCTATGAACAGACATTTCATACGCCCAATAGCTTTGCATTAACAGAAAGAGCTGGTGACTTTTACTTACTCCTTTGCAACTCCCTTACAGTTTTGTTTTGATGTGTTTTGAGAGAGGGTCTTGATGTGTAGTTTAGACTTGTTTTGAACTCATTTATGTAGTTCAGACTGGTCTCAAACTCATGGCAATCCTCCTGTCTCAGCCTCCCAAGTGCTGTCATTACAGGCATGTGCTACCACATCTGGCTCCCACTCACTTTATGAGTTAAGAAAGGAACCTCTTTTGACGTGAGCAAGGCTTATACCTGATTTAATTACTTTTCTCATTGCTGAGACAAAATACCACGTATCCAAGGTTAAAGGAGGAAAGGTTTATTTATCTCACAGTTTGTAAAGGTTTTAATACTTAACTGGCTGCTTCCAAGGCAGGCAGGTATTGCAGAGAAGGAACAGTTTGTGTCAGGCAGGAGATAGTAAAGCAATAACAAAGATGACCACGGCTCTTTCTGTCCCTTATATTTTTTCCAGGCTGCTTATGGCAGGCAGCACCCACACCCTTAATCCTAGTGCCCTTGAGCCTGATACCATGAATCAATCCCAGTGTCACACACTCTAGATCCAGCCATCTCTGCAACCTCCATCTATGACTGCATGAGGTTTTGAGGGGGCATCCAGTCACAAGCCATAACAAGACCCAATCAGGAAAACACACTGTGACATGATGTTAGAATCTGACCCCTCTGCAGGTTCTGCCAATCTGCCATGACCACATGGAGGTCAACTCAGAAACAAGTTATCCCACAAACTCTCTCACCTGTGTGCTTGCTCATTTAAGGCCTGGCTGTGCAAAACCTGTCTTCAGCCTCTCCTTGTGTTTTCACTTGGTCCACCTTTTGTACTCTCTGCCAAAATCTGATTTTCTTTTTTTTTCTGATTACACTGGCAGTATACACATATTCACTGTGCATAACTTACAAAATACCATCTAAGAGCAGGTAGAAGTTCCTGAACTATGATGAGGTAATGTGTCAATAAATCCATTGTGCATTGAAGATATCGCTAAGTCAAAAATACGCTAAATACACCTAAGCTACTAAACACCATAGCTGAGCTTAGACTGCTTTAGACATATTCAGAACACTCACACTGGCCTACATTTGGGCAAAACCACCTCACATGAAATCTATTTTATAAGGAAATATTGAACATCTTATGGAATTCATTGACCACTGTATTCAAAGTGGAAAAGAACGACTGTATGAGGACTTTCCTATCCTGGCAAAGTCAAAAATCACCAATCAAACCAGCTGAAGTTGGGGGCCACTTGCACTTGCACCCAGTTGCTTTTTCAGGGCTTTATCTTGTGGACCTGAAGAAATACAAAACAGCAATTTTGGGTTCAGATTTTTCATCATATTGTAGACATTTCTCCATTCTGTAAAACAACTTAAAATTTAGTGGTATATACCCTCTGTCTCTTTATTGATCCTTCAGTGGGTTTTTACTCATTTTCAGTTATTTCATATCTATAATTTAAAATCAATTATTTATGCACCTCAAACATTTTTCCAATAATATTGCCTGTCTACTTTTAAGCTGTTTAAGATTTTTTTGATGTTTATAAATTTTGTTATATTTGGGAAAGTGTATTGATCTTCTGCCTTTTCACTTTTATTTTTGTTAGTACATGTTTGCTGTGCATCATGATTGCAGCACCATGGGGAGTTGGTACAGGTGCATCACATAGCTTCTATTCCATCCCCTTTCCCTCCTTTCCTTCCTTCCTCCCTCCATCTTCTGTTCACCTTCCCCTTTGCAAAAAGTATATATATATATATATATATATATATATATATATATTACAGTTACTCATACTGTTCCTTCTACTTTTATTTATTCTCATTTTACATTTGTAAGTTTTTCCTCAAACAGGTGAATTTTTGCTAAACTTTTCTAAACTTCCATCTTTTCTGAGCTTTGATGGAGACTGTGCTGACTTGAAAGAAAGTATTAAGGGACAATAATGGCCTTATGCTGGTTGTTCCCACGGTTTAGTGTCCGCAAGAATCACCCAAGAGTTTAATTTGAGGGACGGGTGTGAGGCCTAGGAATTTGCATTTTTAACAAGCACAAGGGATGATTATACTGAGATAGTCTATGGACCACACTGGAATTATGTGTTCCATTTTTTAAAATTAGACGAGCGATTTTAACACATGGTGCTGGAACACTTGGATATCCATATGCAAAAAAAAAATGAATTTCAATCCATATCTTGTACTATATACAAAAATTAACTCAAAATGGATCATATAAAAATTAAAAATAAATGGATCATAGACCTAAATGTAAAATCTAAAACTGTAAAAATTCTAGAAGAAACATATGAGAAAATATTTGTGGCTTTGGGGTATGCAAAAATTTCTTAGCTATGACACCAAAAGCACAATTCATAAAATAAAAAATTGATGAAATGGATTTAGTCATGATTTAAAATTTTGTTCTTTTGAAACACATTGTTATGAGAAGAGATTGAAA
Organism: Hydrochoerus hydrochaeris; assembly: GCA_004027455.1. Taxonomy (NCBI): domain Eukaryota; kingdom Metazoa; phylum Chordata; class Mammalia; order Rodentia; family Hydrochaeridae; genus Hydrochoerus; species Hydrochoerus hydrochaeris. The sequence continues at coordinate 242,967 of PVLA01000347.1, read as the reverse complement.
AGACAAGGCACAGACTGGGAGAAAATATTTTCAAAGCACATATCCGACAAAGTATTTCTATAGAGAAGATACTACGTTGTTAAAGCTCTTAAATTCATTGACAAAGACAAAAAAAAAAAAACAAGTTAAATTATGGGCAAAATATCTGAATTGATAACTTACCAAGGAAGGTAGATGAATCACAGATAGTCATGTGAGAAGATGCTCAACATCATTAGTCATTAGGGAAAGAAAAATTGACCAACAAGCTATTACTACTTACCCATACAGTCATTAGCATTTAAAAAGACAGACTATATCCATGATCAGTAAGGATATAGGAACTTGAAATCTCATATACTGATGGCAGAGTTGTAAAATGATGGAATCACTTTGGGAAATAGTTTGGCAGCTTTTTAAATGTTAAACATGCATTTCTCATGGGATCCAGTCATTCTATTCCTAGGTATTTGGCTAAAAGAAATGAAAGCATATGTCTTCACAAAGATCTATACCTACATGTTCATAGTAGCTTTATTTATAATATCCCAAAACTAGAAACCACTCTAGTGTCCATTAGTAGGTAAATAAATAAACATGTTGTATGTGTATGCTGTGATAAACGCATCAGTAAAAACACTGAGCTAATTGATGCATGCCACATAAATTAGCCTTAGAATAACTGTGCTGAGTAAAATAAAACAAAACAAAAGCATGTGCACTGCGTGGCTCTATTTACATTGTTTTTTTAAATGCAAGGATTCTATGGTGATATAAAACAAGTGCATGATTGCATGAGGATAAGGAAAGGATGGGAGAAGCTACAAAAGTTTATTGACTATGGTAATGGCTTTATGGGTATGTAAATATATTTGGAATTAAAAATAAGTCATAAATTTGATTAGAGATTCCAGAAGTGTTCTCCTCTCCTTTGCACTTGCCTACTGGGATCTAGCCTCCCTGGATAACTGTTAAATCTTAAAACAAAACCCAGTAAATGAACTTCCAGAACTTGGTTGAGTGAGACAAAAGAAAATGTCTTTGTTTTGTTTTCCTTCATTTTGATCAAAAGGGAGTCCAGGGAAAATTGGTCTGTTGGTTATGGTTTGAATTTCCAGGAAAAAGATGCTAAGATGGAGTTTCATGTGCAAGATTTTTATCATGGAACAGCTTGGGGCTTCACCCCTGTGGAAGCTGTAGAGAGAGAAGAGAAGCAGGTCAAGAGGCCCCCTGGTACTGATAAAGCCATGATATTTAGAGTCAAATCCAAATAAATGACAATAAAATGCCTACAACACTATAGTCATTGACATAATGTGTGAGTGATTATATCATGCATAGTAAATTCAAATAAGGCTTGGTTCTGTGTTCAAAGGGTATCACCAAGGGCTCAGTTTCTTAAAGCAGCCCCTCTGCTCAGGACACTGGACGAGGTTTCTTTGTATAGATCTATGACAACAGTGGAATCAGCTTCCCCAAAATAGTACAAGGTTGATTTCCTTAGAGAGCTGTGGCTACTTGACCAAGAAGTGGGTGAAATAGGTGCTAACCTACAGACAAGACTCACGCTTTACTAGAATTGCAAGGAGTTAAAAAGAAAAGGCACAAACAATAGTGACACATTTGGGACTAAGGCAGTAAAGAGGGCACTTTATCAAACATAGAGACCTTTGATGGCCACTCAGATATCCTCGCAGGGGAGCAGCTGACCCTGCTGACTCACCCACAGTCCTCTTTTATTTTTTTCAGTGGGTAAACACATCTTCATCTTTTCAAATTAAAAACTGAAAAGAAATGTCAAAAATGAAAAAAGAAAACATTTTAAAATTAAACTCTATTAAAGAAATGCTAGTTCAAAAAAGACATAATTGGGCTCTCTAAAACCTGGCAGCTCCCAAACGCCAACAAGTTTTTCTCTTCGCAAGTCTGTTCTCAGCCATTCCAAGAAAGGAACAGAGAACAGAGCTATATCATTTTGATGACAACCCACTTCTAATCCACAGGATCATATGCCTTTGCACCCTGTTCAAAGGAAACTTGGCCTAGAAAAGAATTAGTTTCGTAACAAACCAGCCTTTCTGAGAATAGAGGTGAGAAGAGACCGGGCGGAAGACTCCGAGACAGTGTAGAGGAGTTGGCGAGTTTTAATTGCCAGTTCATATGCAGCTTTATGTTGTGCACAGTGACCGCAGGGACTTGGCTTCTAGCTTCAAGTCTCAACTTGGGAGCAGAAAAATAACAAAATCTGTAAGGTTCTTGGTCTTTCCAAAGATAGGGAAAAAAAAAAGGAAACATTTGAGTCACTGAGAAAGGCAAATACAATCATCCTAAGGAAAATAGATTATCGGTAAAGGTCAGCATCTGTACCCTAAACTTCATTATTCTCATCTAACATTTATTAAGTGTATGGTTTGCAAGACATGCCAACATCTCTCCTAAGTGCATGGTTATATTGGCTAATGAAATTTAGAGAGATACAAGCCTAAGGAAGTCTGTAACACTGGAAAATCACTAGGAAACCAAATGTATTTCATAGGAATAACATTTCTAACTAAGGCATGGTCAAAATCATATGTGCAGGAGAGCTGATTATGAGATTGAAGATGATGATTTAGGAAATAATAGAATTTAAGCCAAACACCAAAACACCTGAAGAGGAACAACATTTTAAATAGCTCGAGAGACCTCTAAAGAGTTGATTCTCTTCTCCACAAATGCATTTGAATGGCACACTATTCCTTAAGCTGCCACTTTGATTTCCCCCTCCCCCTCCACTTTCTCTTAGTACTTACATTTCAAGCAAGCTTTGCACTCAAAGTTACTGCTGCTAATGGAGCAAATGGTAGTCATGAAACTCAGACTGGAAAAAACATGCTTTAACTCACTATGTTCTAATAAAACTCCTTATGGATTAAAACCAGGTAGGTGCAATGCACATTATGGTTGCTTGTTTTTGGTGCTTTGAGGGAAAGAAGCAAAAGCATGTGAAAAATTAGCTGCATTCAACCAGTCTCTTCCTCTCATCACCCTGTCACCCAACAGGCCACTAAATACACTAGAGAATGATTCTGGGAAACAGAAGACATGCTCCTTTGGTTCTCTTGATTTTCTCTCATTTCTGTGAATTTAATTTTCTGTGTGAGCATGTGTCTGAGCTGGGGCAGACAGATTGGTGCAGGGCTTCTTAAAAACAATTTTTTGCTCCATCAGACACAATACATTCTGCTGAAAGAAGAAAGTGCTATACCCCAGGGAAGAAAGTTTCCCCAAAAGTTTGTTCCCTCAAAACTTTACAATGGTAGGCAACGTCCCTCTTGGGTGATTTAATTTAATTGTTATGTTTTTTAACTTTGTTTTAGGGGAAATTAAGCAACCCTCAGCTGCACTTCATAGACAAATACCACTTTTTGGTAGATAGAACACAAAACTAGGAATTGGAAAACCCAAAAAAGAATCCTGGCACGGCACTGGGTGATTTCATCTCCACATGCCTAAATTTCCTGTTTGCAAAATGAGACAGAGCTTCCCACTCGTCACTCCTTTCCTGGAGATGCTGTGAGGACTAATAGTCTTTGCTCTGATTTTTTCCCATCCCAGAAGAGATTTTTAATGATACAAGAGATTCATCTTGATAGGTTTGATGAGGGTGATGCAGACCTGGTGCCAGGCTAGATTTGATGATTACAAAGGTAACACATATTTTGTTCTCGTAAGTCAAGGAGGCATGAGACACTGACATAGATCATTGAACACAGAAAATGTGAAGAGACCAGTAAGATCAGACAAAACTGAGTTAGGTCTGAAGAGGTAGAAGGCTCTGGAGGACAGATGTACAGTTTCTAGAGCTCATTTCTAGTACTAGACATTTAGCCAAGTTGATGTCCAGTTTTCTCATTTGTAAGGAGATAAAAATAGTTCTTGCTTCATTGGGTTAACATACAAAATGCTTAGAGCACTCAGTACCTGCAATACAGCAAGTGATACTCTTGTCATTATTAGAATGAGGAAGATTATTCAGACAAAGGGAGTGAGATAGCCATCTAGGGAGAAGAAGCAGTAAGAAGGGCAGAGAACAGATAGCACAATGGATTTGCTGGGATTAGAAAAAGGTTCTGTTCTTAAAGTGTAAAGACCCAGGCAGATCTGGTCAATGTGGAGAGCTCATGGAGGTTTTTGCTATGAGCATGGACTTTATTGATAGGCTCCGAATAATTTTAAATTAAAAGATGTTCACATCTGTGACTTGGTCAATAATCAAAAGAAGATGCTGACAGAATGTGATGTGTTGTCAGCAGAATAACCACAATTACTGCTCTCCCAGCATGCACACTTCTTTATAAAATGTCTTAGAGGTTTTACCCATCAAAAGGTAGTATACATTTCCCCTCCTATTTAAAACGGGCTGACTTTGGACTTGTCTAACAAAATGCAGCAAAGATAAACTATGGCAGCCCCAAGCCTACACCTTAAGAGATTGCTTGTGCTTCTGTTCACTTTCCTAAAACTCTATAAATTAACCCACTAGAGGAGGACAGGACACAAGGAGTAGGGCCAAGCTGTCCATCTGAAGCCACACTGTCCCCTGCCCCCAAATGATCTGTTAGCTGCCCAGAGCACAGGAAGACCGACTGCCCAACTGAGCCCAACATAAATTTCCCACTTATGGGATCATGAAGTAAATGGTTGTTCTTTTAAAGCATTAAATGATTGAAGAACTTTTTAATGTGAGACTAACGAATGGGTACGTACTGTGCAGAATGTTTTCCTGGCTAAATTCAAGTAATAGCATTAAAATAGTTAGTGTGCACATAGCCATGCAGGTGTAATCACTGCGGTGCTGGTGCTTTCCATTCACAGGAAAGTTTTCATCCTATACTGAGCTTCCATGTGAGTCATCTCACTACTAAAGCAACCCCAGAAGCGTTCTATCACAAGCATTCACAATCACCTCCTGGGGAAGTAGAATTGCAATTTGGAACTTCTGATGGCTGATCAATATTTTTTTAACCCTATTCTGTTGCTCCTTTAGGAAAATAAACTAACTCGCCATCTAATTTCTTTACTTATTCAACAAATTTTTCAAAATTTCCTATGCACTGGGGAGTGGCACTGAGTGGCCAGCTCCTGCCTTTCTAGAGCAGTCGTGTGGGACAGAGGGCATAAGAGACAAGTACCACACAGTGAGTTATTGCAGAGGGACAAGCTGTTCTCTGTACTTGGAAAAGCAGAAAGTACATTCCAGAAGAACCAACATCTGAACCAAAATACAAAACCGGGCAGCAAGTGAGTGAGTCAAAGGGGGAAGAAAGTAGTTCAAGTAAGAAAGACTTGAAAAGCAAAATCATAAAGTGTTCTAATGGCACTGGCTCGAAGCTGAAAGCAATTACTCAAGTCTATAAGCTGTTCACACATAGTATGAAAGAGAAGAGAGATGCTGTAAACATTAGCAGAAACGTGGCCCTACAAGGTTGCATTGGTCGGTTTTCTGTTGCTAATAACACAATACCACACAAGAGGTAAATTATAAAGCCAAGTCTCTACAGTGAATGCAAACATTGTACTGAAAACCTACTGATAGAAGTAAGTAAATAAATAAGAACAGAGAGGTTTTTTATAAACAGAAAAGTTTGTTAGTGGTTCTGGTCCAAGGTCAAAGAGCCACATCCAGCGATGGCTTTCTTATTGGCAAATTTTCAAGATGCACAGTGTCACAGAGTAAGAGCAAGCAATGCAAGAGACCAACTCATACTGACTTTCCCAGTAACCCTGCTTCCAGGATAATCCATTAACCCATGAATCCACTAATTCTATAAATACATTGATCCATTCATATGGTATAATCCTATTGACCTCTTAAAGTTTCTACATAATATTTCCTAGTGATGATTAAGTTTCTATGTGTGGATGAGGGGACAAACCATATTCAAACCATAGCAAGGATTTACGGAATTTGACCAATATGTTGAAGCCAGTTGGAGACTATTGAAAATACTTTGATTTTCAAAATCAGGGTCAGACTTGCATTTGTAATAACAACTTTGTCTAGAATGTGGAAACAGAACTTAGAGAGGTGGGAGAATGGCTAGATACTGGTGATAGGAAATGTAGGAAGCTGTGATAGAAATCCAGGTAAGACGTCATGATGCCCTGCGCCATCATAAAGATGAAGAAAAGTAAACAGAATTAAGCTGGTCAGCTCTGGTAGTGCATGACTATGATACTAGATACTCAGGAACCTGAGGCTTGAGGATCACAAGTTGGAGCCTCATCTGGGTACCACAGCAAGACCTGCAGTGAAATAAAATTTTAATGAGGGTCAGGTGTACAACTCTGTGAACACTAGACCCCAGATTCAATCTCCAATACCACAATCAATCAATCAGCCAATCAATTTAGGACACAGACTCTTGAGATAATTTGGTGTTTAATCAGGTAGTGGCAGGGAGAGCTGCGTTGCACAAGTAAGTGAAGATGTGGCTGTTTGGTGAACCAGGGAACCCTGAAAAGGAACAGTTTAAGGGGAAGAAATATTAAGTCCAGATTTCAGATCTATTGTGGATCCTATCATAAGATTTAGACATACAGTGTTCTTTGTGTTGAAGATGTATCTAAGAAAGTGACAGAGAGACACCCAAACCCTTCTAATTTGACAAAGATATGGAGGTGTTGGTACACAGAGAGCTTGTCTGCCATGTTCTGGTGTCCAAAGACAGGCAGAAATCTTTTCAGGTTACTCCTACCACCTTCTGCCACATAAATTTGGATAACACACAACTTATGTTAATTCACTTTAGAATAAAACTAACATTTTCCCATCTTACAAGAGAAGACATTAAAAGTTTTAATAACCACCAGGCCCCATAATTAGTAAGTGGCAGACACGAATTCTGGAATTCCAGCTCTCTCTTTCTGACTCCATCACAATTTTTCATTACAAAAGAGAAACAATTTTTCTAGTGACTACATTATTGAATAAGAAACAGTAAATATTAGCAAAAAAAAGAATTAAAAGAAAAGTTATCTTCACAATTTCTGGTCTAGGAAGGTTAAATATTGGTGATGTCTCCGCCAAACCTGAGAATGCAGAGGACAGAAAGTGCTAAGCAGGAAGGGATGAGGTAGAGTTGTAGGACAGCTCTTGTCTCCTTGTGACTGTAAATCAAGACCCATCTTTTGGTTAATTAGGACAGGTGGATCAGTCAGTGTTTTACTAAAGAAGCAGATGTAACACAGACATGAAAGTTTATAAGCTCGTCAGCCACAGAGTCGGATGAGGAAGCGTGCAGAGGGTGTTTGCACACTGGAGGCCAAAGGTTTCAGTCCAAGTTCTGTTGCTCACCCAGGGCCCTGTATCAGGAGCTTGATGGGTCTGAGGTGGAAGCCTAACAAGTCTAGGCCAAAAGGCTAAAGGATCTGCAGCAGAAGCCAGAGTCTATTCTGGAAGGCAAGAGAGGAAATCCAAGCTGAAGGCAAAGACTGCAGCCCCTCTGTAGAGCTGAAGCAACTCTGTCCATGCTCGTTTCCCCTTTATATTGTCCAGGCAATGAGCTGCCCTAGGGTGGGTCTTCTACATCTTACATCCTACGGTTTAGAATTGCTGAGCCAATTTCATTAAGTTTCTAAAATTCTCAAATTGACAAAATCAATCAACCATTACAATAGGAGACAGAACTCAGAAAACCTCTTTCTCCAGTATCCTAACCCATAGTCTTTACACATGCGGGGGGAGACAATTAAAAATGGACTATTTTCATTATGATGTTCAGGTTAACAAAAACTAAGACAATAAACAAAGACTTGTATTCTAAATCAGGCTTTGAAAGCCACCTCTAAGCATGGCTTAGAATACTTTAAATCAGATTTTCAGGTTACCCATATGAGAAAGGGTAGTATTTCTAGAGGAAGCATATGTGTCTTAACTGATAAATGTGTTTAGATGAAAGGAGCCAAAAAGGTTGTTATTTATTAGAAAATACTATAACTAGAGGGTCTCAGGCTATATTTTTTTAACTGTGCTACCTTTCTGACACTTTCTTTGAAGGTCACAGAGTTGACCGAGTACAAAGAGGTTCACAGTATTTGGGGTTATTTATGCAACTTCTTGTGGATATACAATTTAAACTTGACCAATCTGATCACTCTGCAATGAGTCCCAGCCAAATGGTAGGGATTAATCTGCCAACAGACAGTCTTCAATAAATTATTGGGCTGATTTTTCTTTTCCTTTTCCTGGTTTAAAACATTTTCCTCCAATAAATAATCGAGTTGTACACTGGAAAACAAAAAATGACTGACCTCCTCAGAAAGTAAAAGAAAGTGTAAAAATGGAAACAAGAGTTTTCCCTTCTAGCTTCCACTGGGTGAGAAAATGTACTTATTTATTTGAAATACCAGCCAATGGGCCCCCATGTAATGAAATATTTATTGAAATTGCTTCTTTGACCCTCTACAGTTGCTGATAGGGTTTAACGAGAGTCAGGTAAGGAAGCCAGAGTGAAGGTATGTCTATTTATTTATTTATGATCCAAGCAGCTTCAACCACAAGGCTTACTTTGGGAAATCATACAGACAGGGCCATACATGCCTGACAATAATAGTTATTTCCATTTTCATTGAATCATTTGCCATTGCTCAGAAAAATCAATTGCAAGAGATTTCTATATTTACTTGGTTCGGTTTTTAAGCTTTCACTCTGTTGCTAAGTTATATTTTGTTCATAGTAATTAAAGTTCAGAATGTGGATCAATATTTTCTTCAGAATTCTATCATCAATATCTTATTCCTTCCTTTTGGCCAGTCTTCATCTGTTTGTTTGTTTGTTTGTTTGTTTCCCTGGCCTATCTATTCTTTGAGAAAAGCTGTAGTTCAATAATCCAAGCAAAAGCCATTTCCCATTCTTTCTTGTTTTGATCAAGATGTATCTACCCAAATTAAGACCATGTCTGTCCAAACTATAGCAATGACCCTGTGCAAGCAATTACTTCCAAGCAGTTCCTAAAATAAAACATCTGGATGAGCTATGCTCAGAAAGAATGAGAAGTGTCAAGCATACTAAAATCTTGTATACACCAAATAAAGACCTCTGGGGGAGGGGACACAGAGCATCCCAGCTCTTCAGAGAACACGGGGTGATGCTGGGACTGGGTGAATTTTCATGAGGTCTATCATGATTTATTGAGAGAGCTTGGGAAAATCACTAAGCAGAGGTTGCAGGAAATAATCTCCAGCACTACTTAAAAAGCATTCCAACATGTTTGCTTTTGTTATTTCTGGCTTTTAGAAAGCTAATAAATTAAAAAGAACACTGAACTTCAGAGCAGAGAGTGACCTTAGCGATCATCTACTCAGAACTCCTCAATTTACAGATAAGGGAGCTGGAATCCAAAATCATTAAGTAAATTGAATAATAGTGCATAATATGAAGTAAAGCAGGAACTAGAACTCAAGTCTCTTAGCTACTACTGCTTCAGAATTTTTTCCAGCAATGTTGAATAATTACATCGGATTCATCATATACACACAGAGTCAAAAAAATGTTGCAAAGCTAATGCAAGATTTCAGCAAGCTGCTCACTCAAGAGTTCAGTTTTTAGCAGTGTTCGCAATACCATGCTGTGTTACTGGGATCCGTACTCCAGGACCAGATTGTCCCTCGTCCCTTCTCGGTGTCAGTGTTGAGAATCACCACTCTCAACAGAATCTCTCTTGAGACTTCCCTTAGCAGGAAAGAATCCAAGGTTAAAGCCCTGCATTGAGTGACTGGCAGATGCTATGATATAAAAACCTAGCTTCCTCACCCCAACTTGGCAGCTGTCTCAGCACCAGAGCTCCTTCTGGGACCCAGTTAGGCTTTCGTGTCCACTGTTTGCCTATTTAAATTCTCCTCCTCAGTCGTACTGCTTTCATTCCCTCACAGGTGTTCACACCAAGAGCTCTACCTCTAAAGAAGCTGCTGCCTACAAATCTTCATTTCAGTGTGTTCCTCCCAAGAGCCTTGACAAGGTTAAGAGGGCAGGCTCTAGGATCACACTGCCTGGGTTTGAATCCTGGCCCTGCCACTTTCAAGCTGTAATCCCTTCAGCAACCTATTCTCTCGACATCTCTTTTTGATGAGTCTTTTTGACATGAAAATAATATTAGCAATTACAACCCAGCTTAGGCTTGTATTCTATGAGAAAATCCATGTAGAAGTCATAGCATAGTTTCAGTACAAAGTAATTGGCACTGTGAGCGGGGATGCTAAAAGAAACAGACAGCACATGCCAAATAAAGGACGACTTGGATGGTGTAGGCAAAGCTAAATCAAGCGTGAGATGTCCAGGCACTAGCAGCAGTGAAGAGCCAGTATCAGTCTTAGGTCTGACAGAGAAAGTAGCTGAGTAGTCTTGCAGAGCATGGAGAGACCTGGAACTGTGAAAGGAGCACCCTTGACAGGTGTGACGCAGGAGAGGATCCCATGTCCCCCTGATCATAGCCAAGGAGGAAGACAGCCACCACGGAGGCAGTGAGTACCCACTTCTCTACAGCAGATACAACCAGAGGATGGGGGTGAGAAAGGTCGGGAGAACCAACGTGCAGAGACCAGCGTTCCCCTATTCACGCCCAAAGAGCAGAACAGGGCAAAGAAGGGGAGAGACTAGATCCAAACGGCTAAAAGATAATGAACAGCGTGGAGGGCTTCAATGGGTTGGCTGCTACCCCAATTTCTGGAATTCCTGGCATACCCTGTGTTTGGAGTCTTGCTGTTTATAAAAATGCAAGCTAATCCAAATGTTGATTAAAAGATAGAACTGGAATTTTTCAAAAATTCCATCCAACAAAACTGTTAGCATATGTGGCATATAGTAGGTGTTCAGTATATCGTATATTTATTGATCAAATGACTGTTTGATTTGTCATAAACCAAATAAAACTTCCTTTATTAGAAAAAGTCAAGAAACTGGGAAGAGATATGATCTGATTTCAACATTCTCAATAAGCTTTCAGGTTTCTATAAGGAATTTTTGAATTGTTAGGAGTTACACTCACTGAGCCCTTTAAAAGAAAATTATCAAATAAATGCGAATTGAGGATGTTATTATTTTACGCAAAACAATGAAAGGTTGAAAAAATAAAAATTTTATATACGAAAGACAGAAAAATAACAATGTGGTTAAAGGTAATATCAATTTCTTTGACGGGATTCGCTTTTTTTACTTAGATGGGGATCATGCAACCCCTGTTTCCAGGAGTGGAGCAAAGGCATGGGGCTCGAACCCCAGCTTCACAGACGCTGGCAGTGTGTTTGGATCAGCTGCTCTCCCTGAAGAGTCTCAACTTTCTCCTCTGCAAGCCAGGAATGGGGGGAGGGAGAGACTGAATTTCTCTCCCTCAAAGAATTTCTACCTCAAAGGATTCCAAGGACAAAGTGATACAGCTCAGTTCATGTCAAGCAGAGGACAGTGGTGTGTTACTGCTCTTCCCACTACGTACCTGTTTGTGTGAGCAGACACTAGTTCCAAGGACCCCCCCTTCCTCCTCAAGGATACCTAGGTTCTGCCATTCAGGAGGGACTTTTTATATTTCCACAGGAAGCTCCAGAGGAAGCAGAAAAGATCAAATTCCTGTTCCCAAACTCTGAACTCACGCTGAGGTTTGGACCCCAAGCCTTCTTAAGCCATTCAACTGGACCATCTCCATGGGGAGTTTGCTTGGTCTTTGACTCTGTTCTAAAACAAAAGGAAGATGGTCCCAGGTTCCTTGAAGTCTCCAGAGTGAGTGATTCAAAGAAAGATTAGTATCCCCTGTCCCAAGAATCTGCCTTCACACCCCTTCTAGCCAAATCTCAGCCACCAGCCCCTTCTTACCTGGTCTTGGTGGGAACTGAGTCCTCTCCGGTTCACCAGCACTCCTCAGTCTTCCATGAGTAAAGAACAGAGTTTCTAATCTGTGAATGTTGTGACTCTATCTCCTGAAGTTTAAGAATCAATTTCCACAATTCAGTCTTCAGCTGTGTAGTCAATTCTTACAGCCCAGTACCCCTTTTTATTATTATTTTAGATTTTGCTGAAGCAAATCTTCTGATTGCCTCAAGGTTTGCCTGCAAGCTTTATGCAGTGGAAACTTTGGTGCATAGGCTAATATTTATGAAAATCTCAGTTCTAGGAATAAATACAGTATGTTCATGTTTTAAACACTGAGACTTAAACTGATTCCAAGATTTATAAGACAATCTATTTTATTCTTAATTGAAGTATAGTTCATTAGACCTTGGAAAACACATTTCTTTGGAACTGTAGTTCTTGGTTTTGAAATTCATAGGTCAAGAGTAGGTAGATTTCTCTTGAACTTGGTTAGTATGCTAAAAATTATATTATTTAACACATTTCTATGGCACTATGTACCTAGAGCTCTTTCAAGGATTTTATAATATATTAACTTATTTAATCTTTAGAATAATCACATGTGATAGGTAGTATTACTATCTCCACTGTAGAGATGGAAACTGAAACTCAGAGAGGGGGGTTAAACAACATGTCCAGAGTCACACAGATACCAAAAGACAGAGCCAAGATTCAATCTCATCAAAGAATAATAGCAGCCAAGATAAAATTAAAAGAAACTAATATTTATTAATTACTATGCACCATGCATGATGCTATGTGTTTCCCCTTTTATCTCATTTAATCCAAGGACAGTATCATATAGCCACTGCTTTTAGCTCAATTTACAAAGAAGCTGAGAGATGTAAAGGAATTTCCCAAGGCCACACAGTTGATAATTCAAATTTTATCTGCTGGCCCCACTGCCTACTCACTCAATTACAGTGGAATAGAGAATACATAAGATAGAAGATTATCTGCCACCGGGGAGAACACAATGGAGGATTCAGAAGGGAATAAACACCTTCTTCTGTATGTTTCCTTTTGCTTCTGTAACCACAGAGATGCCTGATGAGTTGGCCTTTGGCTTGCGCCCTGGTTGCAGGCTCCCCTCTCCTCTGACATATTCTCCCGGACATGCTGTCTTCTAGATGCATCTCTCTGAGGGACTTCAGAAAGAGTGTTTGGATTAACGCAAGGGGCTGTGCTCAGATTTCCTGGCCATGGGCTGTGGGAATCAGAGACAAGGAGAAGTCACAGACCCAGCCTCCCAGCTCATGCCCGGCAGCGGCTCCTTCCGGCCATGCTAGCTGAATCCCCAGAGAGCATTTCTCAGGAGACTGCTGTGAATCTGGTCTTAGGGCCCTGAGGGTTGAGAATCTGGGCCAAGATGTAAAACAACAAAACAGCAAGCGTCAGCAATGCAAATAATCAGATGCATTTCAAAGATACACGCCTTTATAAAACTGCTTCACACAGACATCATCTCATTTGCACACTTCCTATATGAATTATTAAAAACTGAAACTGGTTCAAATTAATATTTGGTGCTTCTGAGTTTTGGTGCTCACTTATAGCTTTATTACTATTATATACTGCATTTCCTCTAGTGCTTTAAGTTGGTGTTTGAACTTTGTCTGTTTGCTTACCAAGAGACCAGTGCATCCTCAAAGTGTTTTTAATTCCATCAGCAATAAAAAAAAAACAGACATTGATAGCTTAACCTTAAATTTAGATGAAACACCATAAGCTTGTCATATACACATACATGTGAGTGTGAGTGTGAGTGTGTGTGTGTGTGTGTGTGTGTGAGAGAGAGAGAGAGAGAGAGAGAGAGAGAGAGACTGAATGTTAACATCCTTCCCAAAATGCGGATGTTCCAACCCTAACCTCCAGTGAGACGCTATCTGATTTGTAGTTTTGGGAAGATAATTAGGTTTAGATGAGCTCACAAATATGGAGCCTCATCTTGAGATTACTGCTTTGATAAGCAGAGACACCAGAGAACTTACATTCTGTGCCTTCATCCCTGACCATGAATGCACAAAATAAAATGGTCACATGGATACACAGTGGAGTGGCCACCATCATCAAGCAGGGAAGAGAACCCCACCATAACCCAACTACGATAGCTGGCTGATTGTGGACCTCTAGCTTACTGAACTATGAGACGTATATCTCTGTTATTTAAACCACCCAGTCTATGGTATTTTATTATGGCTGCCCAAACTGTGATTAATATATAGAAACACAATATATTATATACAGACACATAATATTGATCATCATGTTGATGCATATTTATACAAAAATATACCAGAAAACAAAACTTAATATTGCATAAATAATAAAATTGGTAAGTGGCAGGATTCCAGAAATGGTACTATAACCAACAAATGAAAGCATTTCAGCAACAGAAATTTAAAACTAAATAAATGAAATTTCCCCAAGTAACACTCAGTAATAAGGTAAGATAGTCCAATAAAGGCAATCTCGGAGACAAGCTAGGCAGAGATCATAGGAAAATAACCCACCCAAGCCGCGTCCTTAATGGCCAGGAGAGGATGGCCCCAGCTGGGAGGAAGGGGAATGCCCCTTGCTCAGGACCGCACTCTGAAGTTGTGTTAGGTAACAGGTTAAGTAAAGACAGGAAGGCTGTGTGCTAATTATTAAGGAGAATAGTTTGCTTCTGACAATGTGGACTTTCATGCCCCCTCATCATGGTTTCTCTACTGCTGGTGCACAGGAATGGTGAGGGAGAGCAGAACCCAAATGCCTGAGCTTTAGCAAGCCCCGTGGTGAGTTAAATGTCTCTACTGAGAGGCATCAGAGCCTTCTGGAACAACTAGTGTCAGGAAAGAGGGGGAACAAGTCTCCATGAGCAGTATCAAGAGAAATCTCTCTGCAGACACATAGGAAATAATGAAAGGAAAGTTTTCAAAGAACAAAACAGGGATTTTGCTCCAAGAATTTTGATTTTGTAGTGCTCAAATTGTGAATTCAAATAAGTGATGTTAGCTCTTCGAAGCCTTAAATATATTCAGGGAGAAAAGTGATAACCCAAGCAAAGACAGGTTAGAAAGGAAATCCACAGTGTACTAACTCATCTGACTTTAAAGAAGCGAATAGTCTTCATTTTAAAACTTATGAAAGATTTTCTGCATTTTATCTTTGAGAGACAATTTTTTAGATTTTATCGTAAAGTTTAATAACAAAAAATACCAATTCTATTGCTAACCTACAACTCAAATTTTCAAGACAGATGTAGCCTATTGAACCCATCAAAGCTAAGGAAACTCATAAAGTTGCTGATCTTTAGAATGGCTACATAAGACTGCTGGTTTGGCTGAGAAGTGACACAGCCTGCAGAAAATTTCAGATTTTCTAGGGACTCAGTCACTGCCATTGAACCAGTCCAGCAGAGGATGAACTGAAAATTCAGACCACTATTTTCCTAATGTTTTGTCTGTTATATTTAACATTCCACGTAATAGATGCCCCTGCCTGACAAGGTAAAACTACATTTCTGTCTACTCAGAACATGATTTACTAAGTTCCCATACTCATTGGTATTTTCTGTGGAGTCCTGATAATTAGTGCAAAAGACATGGCATTTATGAACTTTGAAATTTGGGTTGATTTGTACCATGATTTTGGTGTTAATATAGGAAGGCGTGGGATCCTTCCTCCTGAGTGAACTTTTTAATCAAATTGGATGGAGAATAATGAAACAGTGCCAACATGGACAATATTTGCAGTAACACTTACCTAATGCGAGCTATGTTGCCGACATTATTCTAAATGTTTTCCTTTCCAGGGCCAAGGACCCTTACTCATGGCTCTAAAATCCAAAAGCATTTAAGAACCAAATTTTTCTGGTAATTCAATAGACCACAGAACTTGACCAAACTGACTTAGTGACAAAATTGAATCTGATTTTTAGCTGCAGAAAATGTTAATATTTGATTAGTGGCCGGTGCCTCAGATTCCACTGTCTATTCGGTGATATATGGTATATTGCATAAATAGAGATTAATTGTATGTGGCATATAGTATGATGTATGGTAATTTTATATGATAAATATAAGATGCATATCCCCCCAAATTGTAAATTCCAAAGTATTTCAAATAAGGAAATTCTTTCCTTTAAGTTTCACGATGATACTCTAAAGTTAGTGTTTTTAAAATTCCTAGCATGCAGAAGGGAAAACTAAAATAAAGAGAGTGTGAGCACACTCCTTAAGGTGACTCATTTGGATAGTGGTGGATCTGGGATTTAAACCCAGGTAAAATCTGGCTCCAGAGCCTATGCTTTTCACCCCCCCACCATCAATATATATGTAACAAAGAGAGACAGAGACAAAAGAGAGACAAAGAGAGACAGAGGCAGAGACAGAGACAATATGTGTATTATCCTACTTGGGATTAGCTGTCTTCTGTCTTTATCAGTTACGATCCATTTCAAAAACTGGTTTCCACTCTAAGTAATTCACACAAGGGAATTCAATATACACAATATACCAGTTATAAAAACAGGAATAAAGGAAAGGGCACAATGAGGCAACCCAGGAATTAACAAATTCTCAAAAGACCAACCACTACCTCTGGGACACAAATGAAAAGGGAACGAAATGGCCTTTCAAAGGTTAGGGGCCAGGTCAGCAAGTGTTGTTAACCTTGTGGACTGAAGTAAGCAGCACTCCCTCCCTGGAGGTCAATGCTCACAGAAAGAGAACTATGGAAAGACATCCTGGTTTCTACCTCTGTCCCTGCCCCCAACTCTCCCTAGACCTCCATTGTCCCAACCTAGCTGAAAATCAGTTAGCAGTAAAGCCTGAAAGACATAGTCTTAGGGTTCAGTTCTTCTGTGTACAAAATAGCAAAACCAAGAAGAAAAGAAATTGGACCTGAGGGTCAGATGATCGAATGATAATCACCCAAAGTTCAGTGTAAAACTGTTGAGCATTTGATTAGGGATCAACATGCAAAGACTTGACAGGTAATTGACAGGCAGACCCTAGCAAAGTGGAATTTACACATCTCTTTATGAAGCAATTATTTATTAAGGCCCTTCTATGTGACAAGTATGATTAAAGAAGAATGTAAGCTCCTATGGGGATGTGAGAGATGTTTTGCTTATTTACCAATTTAAATTTTTCTAACAAAAATTAAATTTGAGCAACAAAAATGAAAGGCGTTGAATCTGAGTACCAAGAGCCAGGGATAAATGAGATGGGAAGAAGACACATGCACAAAATGCTGCTTACAGATGAGAAGACTATCAGAAAACCAGATTAAATCTTAGAACACATTAATTTCAATTAATTAATTTTAATTAATACATTAAAACATGGTAGATAGCCAAATATGATGACCATTCTGGGAAGATGAGGCAGAAGGATTTGTGAGTTCAAGCCTAACCTGGAAAACTTAGTGACTTAATGACACTGTCTCAAAAAAAAAAAAAAAAAAAAAAGAATGTGAGAAACATAAAATAGAAATACACTGCTTCCTAGGATCATGAATTTGATTCTTCCCATGATTTGGTTCTGGTTGCAAAATGACTTGGACAAGGACAGAATCAAATTCAATGTGTAGGCTCAATTTCAAACGTATGGGGAAATCTGATTCGGGTCTCATCCAGCTCAGTTTGTGACAAGAATTGAGTTCATGAACCGAGTTGCCACTGTGATTTAAAAAAAGAAAGAGACAGACGCTAGGAAACAAGGTGTGGAGATGGAAAGGGCATGTAGGGATGGGAACAGACGGGAGGGGGGAAGCGAAAATGCTGAACATGTGATCCGTATGCGCACCAATCCCCAAGATGAATACAGTTAGAATGCATTGCAAACACGTAGCCATAAAGCCTAAATTTAAAACAGTGGACTGAGGATATTAGCTCAGTGCGAAGACCCTGGATTCCATCCCCATTACAAAAAAAAAAAAAAAAAATTACATAGTATTCCTATCCTAAAACTCATGCATCAGACTATCAGTTTAGAATTACTTTTGACCTTCCACCCATACCTTTATAAATCAACTAAATTTTGCACAGAAAAAGTGATATGGTAAAGACATTCAAAATCATGCCCTGTTAACAAAAATTGAGAAACGAAGGAGTATTTAACCTGAAGAACAAAAGAGTAAGCACACTGCATAAGCAATCGGAGGAGCGTACACTGGGGAGTCAACTGCTGCCCGCCCACCTCGGCCACATGAAAGAGACACCACCTCTACCCTAGGCTGCATCCTGCACATGCGAGCGTAGGAGGCTTCACATCCCGTGGCACTGCAAATGCGGGTGTCTAGAACAGGAGTTGACAGCCAGCTCTTAATCCAGCCACTCATGCCAGCACCTGGGGTAAAAAGGTAAACTGGACCTGACTTTCTCCAAATGGGAATTTGGATTGGGAAACACTGAAAGACTAAACTAGTTAACAATGCAAGCAACAGTTGAAAGGAGGCCAGCAGAGTTGGTCCGTGGCAAATGGAGACCATGTGTAAACTAAGATAATGAGGGAGCAAAACTCTTTGTACGCAGAGACTGTTCAGCAGCAGAAAAAATAAAGCAGAAAATCTCAGAGGACAGCTAAGATGCCGAGAGAGAAAGAGAAGAAAAAGGGTGAGAGAGAAATAGAGACAGAGACAGAGACAGAGACAGAGAGGTCTTGCGGAGTTGGCTCTTCTCCTGCTAGCACCTCCCACTTAAAATACAATAGCCTGATTCAAGAACCAAATATGGCCACGGGCTAGTGAGAACACAGGCTCCCAGTTCCACAGCAGGGACCCAGGCCCTAGGTCCAGGGCCACAGCAAACGACCTTCAAGGCGCTTCCAGCGGGATCTTTTGAATGTAGGCAGAAAATTCTGTGTCTAGAGGTAATAGACATGGCTTTCATTCTTTAAGAAAAGCATAGTCTTCTAAAACAGAACTTCGTCTTTCTTTTTTCTCTTAGAATATGAAATATCCAATGGTTTGCCATCATGCAATTGTTTTCTTTCAAATAAGAAATGACAGACCCAACTATAATTTTTAAAAATTTGGTAAATAGTCTTTTAAGTGTTTGAGATTTTGAGAAAAGAAATAGGTCATTTTGGGCATTGGTTTTTTTTTCCATTAATTTTTAAATTCACTTGCAGTTTTCAATAAACTCAGTTCATATGATTTTGATATATTTACACTTAGCTCCCTAACATGTGTGGTTAGCAATTTGATGACTATGCACCTTCTAATTACTCTGTCTCAGAACCAGAAATTCATGGGTTGCCAACACCATCAAAGTGAAATCCAGCTGACACAAATTTGGATACAAATTGAAGAAGCCATAAAATTCAAGATCATTCTAATCTCAGCGATAAAAGTTCTCTTGTTCCCAAAAAGTTACAGACAAAAACATGTTCCAAGGATAAAGTGTTTTACAAACTTTTTGTGCAAACATGTGCTGCACAGATAAATGGCAGGGGGACAGCGGGCTCTCTTGTTGCTTTGCTACCATAGTTACCAGTACTTGTGATTATAGGCGTTTGCCTAGATGACGCCCAAAGAACCTGGGGGCTCAGTCAAGCAACCAAGTCAATCCGGTCATCAAAAGGAGTGTAAACCAAAGCACTCCCAGCAGATAATCACAGAATCAGTTAATGTTGAGTGTGGTAGGAGCTTTGGAAGTCGTCTTAGCCAATCCTTCACTCTCCTAATGTTTTAAATGTTTGTTTTGACATTCTCTGTACATAACCTTTAAAATTCATATGACATTGGTCCAGGCCTGAGTTTAATTATAAAACTCAAGGCACATATGGAGCAGAGAAAAATTTTCCAGGGAAACCTCGAGAATGATGTTTTATGGATGCTTTCTCCTACTTATTCTTGAGACCCACAACATGGGATGGATTTCCCCCTCTAAATATGTTAGAAAGAGCGATAGTGCTACCGAAGTATATAACATGTACATTCATTTGTCCTTGCTGCATAAAATATACATTTTATATACAATTTATGTCAATAGAAATTCTAAACTTTCTTCAATATATACATACACATGCCAATTTTCTGCAAGCCAACATTGCATAAATCATATATTCAAAACAAATACCAAAAATACATGACTTATATAATTAAATGCTTATGTATTAAATTTGCATATGGGCATAATCTTTCCAATTTAAAAATATTGAACCATGTTAAGGCCCACATATGCAGCAATGGTTGAGAGAAAAAAATGTCTTTACCAAGAAGTCCAGGTAGCTGGTTAAAGATTTGGTCTACACATCTTGAGCGCCCTGCAAAAAAGGAACTCAGCTCCACCAGGGCTCCACCCATTGTTCTTTCTTTTTCACAGAAGTCTCTGGTTATCCCCCCCTATTTGCAAGCCTTATTATTTAGTCATTGCGCTTGTACTAACTCCTGAGGTAGAACACAGCCCATCTAACTTGGTCAACCATGATCTATCTAGACCACCCACTGCTCCAAAAACTCCTTTCATTATTTGTGTAACACATCATCCTTTCAAGATGTATAATTTATCCCTGTAACAGAGAACAAGCATGTGTCTCAAAAGACTCAGTAGGTCTTGAGTTGGCATTTTTCTTTTCTGTCACTTCAAAATATGTTTCTGTTGAGCATGGTGACATATTTTGGAAGCTGAGGCAGGGGATTCCCCAAGAATCTGAGGCCAGCATGAGCTACGTGGTAAGACAGAGTCTCAAGAATAAATAGATAAATAAATATTTCCTTCTTTAGGAAGTTCTGCACTCACTCAAACAGTACCTTGTGATAGAAGAACCCTCTCCACAAGCCCTCTGTGTCCAAGTCCAACTTCCAATTTAACCTCCAGTGTGCAAATACTGTCTCCATCCTGTTTAGTTCCACATTTACATGAGTTGTTTAATTTATTAATCTTATCTTCCTAATTATAGTAAAGATTATAAGAGGAGACAATTATGATTTATTTGTCCATTTTTAGTGCCTAAATAAACTGCAGAATCTGAAGTGTTGGACATATATCAGTAAGTAGATGGATAAGTATTAACATTTGTTTCCACTTTACAAATGACTACAAAGACTTCTACCACTACCTACAACATATTTAATTTCTCTAAAATTATTTTAATTTATAAAAATGTTTATCTATAAGAATTTATCTATAACATTTGTGAAAAGTCATGAACTTTGCCAAAAACAAACTATCATTCTAACCACTTATTAGTGTAAATAACAATTGTTTAAAAGTACTAGCCTCTGCCTTCTAGGAGTTCATGTTCTCCTGAGAAAAAGCTTTATCAATAAATTAAGGTATATATATAAAAAGTGCTTCCAAAGACACAGGGTCCAGCTTATCAAAGAGCAAAAAACAAGCCCCTGATCACACTCTACCATCTACTGCTTGCACAAATTCAGAACCAGGTTTTTCTTATGTGTAAAAACATTGCTGCTAGGATCCAGCGTCAGTGAATGGGTAAACATTATATGTCATAAACAGAAGCTAAGAATAATCATGACGACAAGAATGAAAATGAGGAAGGCGTTTAAAGAGGCAGAAGAAAGAACACAGTGGGAAGGGGATTAAAAGACACAAATATGTGTTGTGTACATGCACCTGTTCCCCCAGATAAATGCACACTTCAAGCACTGAAAATGTATTCTAATAAGACAAAATAAAAATTTTAAAATTATGAAAAATGTAGCTGTAGGGCCAGGGATTTACTCAGCAGCACAATCACTTTGCTGGCAAGCATGAGGTCATGAGTTCAATCTTCAATAATGAAAAAAAAGAAGAAAAAGAAAGAAAGAAAGAAAGAAAGAAAGAAAGAAAGAAAGAAAGAAAGAAAGAAGAAAGAAAGAAAGAAAGAAAGAAAGAAAGAAAGAAAGAAAGATGTAGCTGTATAATAACAAGTTTAAGGTACATAAAAATAGGCAATATTGCTAAAAAATAATTCAGGAAAGAAGTCATAGTGAATATTATGTTTGAAAAATGTAAATTTGGACAAATATAAGATGTGAAGTCATAGTCAGCAAAGTGTAGTTAACTTTCTGTTCAAAACAACAGGCACACTCACCTGAAGCATCTGTCTGCTTCAATCATGTTATTTACTGTGGTTTTCATTTTTCATGCCTGTGAAATCCTTGTGCATATGCCTGGGGACTGGCCCAGGTTCAGCTGGCTTTTATTCAGGCCTATCTTTTGGTAAAAATTAGTGTAAGATGGAAACACTGTCTTTACTTATTTTGCAATCTTAATGTTACATGACAACATCAAGATCTCACTACAGATCTGTGTACACATCAAATGTGTATCTTAAAACTCTTTGAACTTATTACGAATGCTCTTTTTCCACATCTTCCTTTTACATTTCAGGATGTTATTATCCTTGTTATGTTTATATAAAATATGATAATTAGATTTCACTTTCTTCCAGAAGCAAGGAAAATAGAGCTCTGTTATAAATTGCTTTGAAATAAGTTCATCTGATAAATAGTGACTGGCAGCAGAGGAAATAAAAAGCCTCACATATATGGGAAAATATTTAGAACGGTACCCTCAGGAAGGAGTAGCCCAAGGTGAAAGAAGAAACGAGTGAGAGTTCTACAGGGGGAACACGCACATGGTCTCTTCTTGAGTTTTGTGAACTACGGTTAAAAATGAAGCAGAAATCATAACACTCTCTGATGCGATTTTAAATATAGAGAGGAAATACTCAAAACAATTACATTATAAATAGAAAAGGAAGACATATAAAGACAGAGAAGTTGACCTTACTTCATTTGAACTGACGAAGTTATGAAGTCAGTGCAAGTTTACAAGTCAGTATATATAATGTAATATCAGAAACAACCCTGAAAACATCTACACAGAGAGATGCAGACAAAATCACAGCAATTAAATCAAATGAAACTCTAAGATATTCGAGTAACCTACAGGAAGACAAGAAATAGTAAAGTGGAAAACAAATAGCAGCCCAAACCAAAGATAAAATAAACTTAAATCACAGTATATGAATAATTATATCAAATATGAATTGTCTACATATATCAATTAAAAGAGAGGCATTGGCTGAGTGGAAGATTGGGTTTAAAATATGACCAAAGTAATGATTTCTAAAATAAATTCATTGCAAATGTAGTGCCATACTTAAGTTGAAAGTAAAAGGCAATGGAGATATATCATATAACAATCAAAAGAAAGCAAAAGTAACTATTTAATATCAAGTAGACTTCAAAGCAAAGAAAACTACCAGAAAAAAGGACATTATATAATAATAAGAAGGATGTTTTCGCCTAAATGCTATAGTGGTCCTAAATATGTATGCACTAACAATAGAGTTTCAAAATATATCAAGCAAAAACTGATAAAACTGAAAGAAAATTGAGGAAATCCACAACTATAGATCGATACCTCAACACTCCTTTAGAACAGTTGGTAGAACTAGGCATAAAAACAGTGAGGATATACTACACTTGATCTTAGCCAAGAGGCCGAGAAGTGATCAGAAAAGACACAGAAGGATTCAACAGCACCAAAAACCAACAGAATCTGTCTAGTAGGACTGAACATATCTAGTAAAACTGAATGCACATCGTTCTCAAGTACTTATGGATTAGAGATATTCCTTGACCTACAGTGGGGTCCCATCCCAGTACACTCATTGAAACCCATATACTAAAATACAACAAGCCAAAAATACATACTCTGCTGAACATTCTAGCTTTACAACTCAGTTCACTGTAGAATATTGGTTGCTAACCCTCAGGATCATGTAGCTGATTTCAAGGAATGGCTGATTACTTACTGTGGGTCAACATCTCAAAAGAGTATTGGATCACAGAAAGCTAGCCAAGGAAAACACCAAAATTCAGAATGCAAAGTATGATTTCTGTGGAATGTGTATAGCTTTTGCAACATGGTAAAATAAAAAATACAAGAAGTCAAATAATCATAAATCTGTGCAGTCAGCACACTATCTGTGGGTTTGCATCCTTGGACTTAAACAAATACAGATTGAAAATACTGCTATTCAGAAAAAAGTGTCTGTACTGAGCATGTATGGATGCTTTTCTTGTCATTATTCTTTAAGCAATACAGTGTAACAAATATTTATGTAGCATTTACATTTTATTACATGTTATGACTAATCTAAGGATTAGTCAAAGTTTATGAGAGGACATGCATAACTTGTATGCAAGTATTGCACCATTTTTATTTTAGGACTTGAGTATCCCTAAGGCATCCTTATCCCTATAGGTTGGTAACAGCCTATACAAACTGAGAGACAGCTCTGTATAGTAAGGTAGAACTGCGAGGTGACTATCAACATCTTGAGCTATAAAATAAATATCAACAAAGTGAGAAGAATCAAGAATGTTTTCCTCTTATCCTACCGGACTAAACGAAAAAAATTTATTATAGAAAGATAACAAGATGATCTCCAAATCCTTTGAAACTAAATGCCACACTTCCTAATAATTCATGAGCCAAATGAGAGACCTCAAAGGAAGTAACAAATTTAAATTTACCTGAATGACAAAAGGGGTTCAAAATTTGTGAGTGCAGCTGAAGCAGTGCTGGGCAGGAAATTCATGGAACTAAATTTGCATATTTGAAAAGACTAAGTCTGGATAATCAACTAAGTTACTAGAAAATGCAGGAATCTAGAAAAAGAGGAACAAAATAAGCCCCAGTCAAGCAGAGAAACAAAATCTTAAAGATGTGAACCAATAAAATAAAAAAGCAGGAAAACAACAGAGAAAACCAATAAAGCAAGAGTTTTGGCTTATAAAACTTTAATAAAATTGACAACTCTAATAATATTGGCAAAACAAAGGCATAAATTATCAGACATGAAACAAAGGAAATCACTACAGACTGAAAACATCAAAGAGGATAATAAAAGAGTATTATGAACAACTCTTCAGACATAATTTTAACAAAATAGATAAAATAGTCCAATTCCTTAAAAACTAAACACTATCATAACTTATCCAATATGAAACAGATAATTTGAATAGTCTTACAACTACTAACGTTGAATTTGTAATTTAAAAACTGCTCTCCTGGCCAGTTCTCTAGGCTAATATAGTTCACTAAAGAGTTCTATTAAATTTCTAAAACAGAGTTATTAGGTGGATGATGTCAGAAAAAACAATGGAGAAAGAAAGTGCTGGGCCATTCTTCCCTCAACAAGCATACCAATTTAGCAACAATTGCAAGGAAAATTTCTTTTGAGAGAAGCTAACTAAAATGGTGCTACACCCCAGACATACACAAAACCAAACCCATAAAAGTGAAAAAGAAGCATTGAGCGCCTTCTCACCAGTATACACATCCCTGGCCCAGCATCACACAATTGATTAAGAGACCCACCAACTCCCAGCTTCTCAGAGGCTGCAGAAAGAGTTGGATCTGTATGTCCAGTGATCCAGCTCAATGTAGCCTGTCTAAATGGCTGGCTTCTGACATGCCAGTCTTGGATCACTGGTAGATCCAGCAAAGCCTAGCTGACTAAGAACAGAGATTGCAGTGTTGGGCTAATAATTACCACATTCTCCCCCCCACCATGTCACCACTGATCAATCAGACAAAATCCACATGTGTACCACACACACAAACACAATCACACACTAACTTCCAGTTACACCTTAAACAGAGAAAGGGTTGATCTGTGTGCATAGCATCCAATTTTCCCAGGAGCTGCTCAAAAACTCAGTTTGTATCAAAATTTTTCCTAAACATACACTGATAGGACCTGGCATATTTTAGAGGATATGTAACCTGAGGGTTACAAAGAGAAAAGAAAGCAACTTAGATCCAAACAAAGATCTGAGAGGTCCACAGAATCTAAACAGGCTCTTTGGGTGGTGTCTTCTATGCAAGGCCACTTTGTGAAGCCTAAGAGGGGAGGTTGCTTTGTGTAGAGCACAGTGCCCAACCCAGAGAATCAAAGATGCAAAAAAAAAAAAAAAAAAAAAAGTTAAGTATATTCCAAACTCCTAGTAGGTAACTCAAAATAACCATAACAAAAATAATTATCAAGAGGCTGGGGATTTAGCTCAGCGGCATAAGCGCCTGCCTTGCAAGCATGTGGTCGTGAGTTCGATCCCTGGTACTGATAAAAAAAAATGAGATGCTTTGGAACTCATCATGAGCAAATACTGGAAACAGATGTTACAGTTAATGGTTGCTAAAAAAACAGTGGATGCTGAACCAGTCCTGAAAGCTCATCAGTCTCGCTCTGCAGAAATTGAAAGTCAAATTGACAGAATCTGTGAAATGGGAGAAGTGATGAGAAAAGCAGTTCCAGTTCAGGTGGATAATGACCAGTTTGGTAAAATTCAGGAAAAACTAGCCCAATTAGAGCTTGAAAATAAAGAATTCCGCGAATTATTATCCATCAGCAGTGAGTCTCTTCACACCAGAAAGGGAAACAATGGATCCTGCTTCCCAACCCATCAAATAATCGAACTAATGAGTGATGCCTGGAGATTGCCTATTAAGGAAGTTATTATATTTTCATTTGAGTATTGTACTTTCAGTGCCTCGCTTCAGACTTTAGTGCTGATTAAAGGTATCAAGCGGCAGTTTAGAATTCCTAGTCAGTACCTACTGTCCATAAAACAGATTTTTGAGTGTATTAAAATATACATGGAGTTTCACCATTCCTTTCTCTAAGAGACTACTTTCCATTTTTATTTGTGAGGCCTTGATTTATATAAACTGTATTTTTAGTTCATTTTTCTTTTTCACATTTTTGAAACTTTAACTATTTTATTATATGCCAATTATATTTATTTTATATAAGATTGTAAAATGTACTTCTAACAATTTTTAAAAGAGAATTAACTTTTCAAATCTATTTTGCATAAGCTGAATTTTTTCCATTTGACAAAAGTAGTATGATTCCCTAGAACTAAACTGGCAGACTCTCCGATTTGTAATGTCATTCATTTGGGAAGTTTTGAGTCTCTCTGGTGCTGAGTTGGCCCTCTATGGTCAGGTGTCTTCACTCTGAATTGGAGAGAACCTACTGCTACCATAATCCAATGGATTGAATTTGAAAATAAATGGTAGTATAATAAATAATATCAGTCAGAAAATGCTGAGGCAGGCTGGGGATTTAGCTCAGCAGTATAAGCACCTGCCTTGCAAGTGCGCGGTCATGAGTTCGATCCCTGGTACCAAAAAAAAAAAAAAGAAGAAGAAGAAAGAAAGAAAGAAAGAAAGAAAGAAAGAAAGAAAGAAAGAAAGAAAGAAAGAAAGAAAGAAAATGCTGAGAGACTTGTCCTGTGTGTGTGTGTGTGTGTGTGTGTGTGTGTGAGCGCACGTGCCACACATGCATGTAATTCAAATGCCAGAATATTTAATTTATTTGACTAAATATAAGTAGTCTTTGGCTGAGAGGTGTAGCTCAGTGGTAAAATGCATGCCTAGCATGTACCAGGCCCTGGGTTCAGTCTCTAGCACCTCAAAAATAAACAAATACTTTTCATTTACTAAGAAATCTTCCATTTCGGTAGTTTGCCTATGTGTGAAGAGCAGAATTTATCATAGCTTTATCTGCAGTGTAGTTCTTAGATACACATATATATGTACACATAACTTTTATATTCAAGAGCCAACACTTCTTAATCTGTCTTTACCAGCAGTAATAGTTGGCTTTTTTGTCTTTTGATCTGTTATTTTGCATGGAAGCATTTTTATTACCTAAAGAGAGTTACCAACATTCATAATGTGTAGGCTAACAACAAAGCAAAATTGAGATTCAAACGCTGGGTTGTCAACTAAGTTCACTTAACTCATTCTTCTATCTCAGTTATTCATATTATAAATGTATAAATTACATACAGTTACATCATCTATTTGGGTTTTCCCAAGTATTTGAAACAGTGGTTGCTAAACCTGTTAATAGTTTCCAGTAACATTACGTAGCATACTGCATGAGAGAAACACTGTGTGAAGGGGTTATTTGCTAGTGCTTTGTGTGTACATTTCTTTTATACTGTTCTAATGAACTAACTCCAGATGAAACAATAAAATGTCTGCAAGATGTTGTGAAAGCATCAGATCCCTGCAGTACTGTTGAACTTTGCTAGAGTTGTAGACATACATCATTTTTAAAATTTTCAAGTTTCTATTGATGTCCTGCAAAGAGTTCCCTAAAAATACTTCCATGCCCAAGTGAGAACATTTTTATTTCATTTCATAAAACTAAACAAAGCTACTCTAGCTATTTGCTTTGAAGTATGTTTAAATGCCCTAGGTTGTCCCTCAAGTACATTTAGGAGGCAGGTATACTGCAGCATTTATCAATCACTATGGCCAGGTGTCATGTAAACTGATAAAGTTATCCATTAGTCCATTAAGATATAATAGGGTGTCCCTTCACCTGCCATATGCTCCCTTGAGAGCTCTTTAGAAAGTTCTTTTACATCTCAAGTGTCAAGATAAATTTATATGTTAACTTCCCCCCTGGAAAAGCAAAAGCTTGAAATATGAGTATAAAGAGCAAGTGAGGTGTGGTGGTGCACATCTGTAATCCCAGCACTTGAGAGTCTGGGTTGGGAGGAACTCCATGAGTTCAAGGCCAGCCTAAGCTACATAGTAAGTTCAAGGCTAATCTAAACTACATAGTGAGTATGTCTCAAAAAAAAAAAAAAAGTATAAACAGCTCTCAGTGCCCTACATCATGTAAATTCTAGCTAGTATTAGTGCTGTGAAGGTAGTAAGTAGTTACAAAATTGAATGGAGGAAGAATATTAATTTTTCTTTTCTACTGGATAAAGGGAATTGACTGGTTTGAAAAATTTTAGTATAAAATTATGTCTAATAAAAGGCTGTTTTTGAGGAAAAAATATTTATGATGAGAGAAACTAGGTCATACATGAATAAAATGAAAATTTTTAAAAAGAACAGAAAACATCAACAAAGATACTAAACAAAAATTATGACTAAAGAATATGATTACTGAATGGAAAGGGTTCACAGAGGTGGTGAACCTATGATACGCATACTGCAGTAGACTGTTTGTATCACCAAAACTCTAAAAGGCTTGCTCTCACTGTTTGAAGTCAAGCAAAAGAAAGGATCTGTGAAGTCAGTGATGCAGACTGGAAAGTATTCATTTGGAGGAGCAAAAAGAAAGAAGAATGAAGGAATGAATAAGGCCAAAAGGACTAATGGGACAGCATCCATAACGCAATACATTCACTACCGAGCAAGAGAAGAAGGAAAGAAAAAGAAAATATCAGAAAGCGTATTTGAAAATGAATGAATGAAAATTTCTCATAGCTCCTGAAACAAAGGACATCCAGCCCTGAAAAGCCTAAAGGAACTTAAATGTGTAGTCAGTTTTCTGTCAGTAAGACAAAAATAAATGCGAAAGTCAACTGTGAAGGAAGAAAAGCTTCTTTTTGCTCATTAGAGATTTGGGGCTGGGATTGACTCCACTGTTTGGGGGCCTACAGCAAATTGTTGTAATGGGGAGCATGTGGTGGAAATGTTCACCCCATAGCAGCTGGATGGCAGAAGGAGAAAGAGGGTGAGCCAAGCTTCCGGAACCTCATTCAAAATCATTCCTAGTGACCTAATCTCCAGTCTCTAGGTCCCACCTGCTAAAGATTCCAGTACTTTCCCCTCAGTGCCACAGGCTGGAGACCAAGCTTTTACTGTATGGACCTTCATGGAACATTTAAAATCCAAATCTCAAAAATAATTATGGTGAATCTGAGGCCACTCATACTAGGACTCATTATAATGAACTTGTCAAAAGAACTGTGAAAGCAGGAAGAGAAAGATGACTTGTCACAAACACAGGAGCTCCAGATGACCATGAGCATATATTTGAGCAGAAGCCTTGCAGAGCAAGTGGTGTGATAGACTTAATGTGCTAGAAATTAAACAGCAGCAACCCCTGTGATGGGAAAAACTACTCAAATATGTATGGTTCGGAGTGTAGGATTGATGACCATATTACTAAGTTTGCATTGGATAGATGAACACAGCTGATTGCAGTCTCACTGTTTAAATGTCTACTTTGTATGCTTTACTTTTGTAACTTGAACAACTACTTCTAGGAGGAAAATGTGTAATTGTCAACTAGTGATTTCTTACTGGTTTTTTTGTTGGAAATTTTGTAATATTTCTACCCTCTTTCTGTTTCGTTTTTTTTCTTTAAATAAAAAAAAATGAAGGGAAGGAAAGCCTTCTCCACACAAACACAAACTAAGAGAGCATCCCAATAGGACATGCCTTAAAAGAAATGCTAATGGAATCTCTTCATCTTGAAATGAAAGAGTATAAACAGCAACACTGTTTTGTATTATTATAGCATACTGTGGTGTAAAACTCATTGGTAAAGGTAACTATATAGACACATACAGAATACTGTTATGCTGTAATTATGGTAAGACATTTTTAATTCTAGGATAAAAATTAAAGACAAAAGTGTTTTTTAAAATTCCATAACTGAAGAATATGCTGATAGATATACAATACAAATAGGTGGTGATTATGTCAACAGTAACATAAACTGTAGAATAAGGGGGAAATAAAAGTGTGTTAAAGTTTTGTAAGAAATTAAATTTGTTATTTCCAGGTTAAAATAGACTACTACAAAGATATTTTTATGGAAGTCCTATTGTAACCACAAAAAAGTGTCTAGAAATTGCTGAAAAAAGAGTTGGCACCATGTACCCCTCCATTACATCCCCGAGGACAGGCTGGCTGGAAGACTGTGAGTTCCTGATCCTGACTTCATCCATTGCATCCCAGACGGTGGGCCGGCTGGCATAGAGTGAGTTTGTGATCCAGGCCTCTTTCATTACATCCCAGCTGGAAGACAGTGAGTTCATGCTCCAGGCCTCCTCCCCTTATATCCTGGACAGTAGGGCCAGCTGGAAGACAGTGAGTTCATGCTCTGGGCCCCTCCATTACCCCCTTGAATGGTAGGGACAGATGGAAAAGTATAAGATCAACAGGAACCCCAAGACCCAGGACGACAGCCCAGCATACAGACGCACACACACTCTAGGAAGGCAAAGTAATCAGTGAGATCAGTAGCACGGAAGCATCTGAATCAGCAGCAAGGAGACAGCAGTTGGACTCTGGAGAAATCCACAGGCAGAATATCAGTCCTAACCTTCGTATCCAGAGGCCAGGATAGGTTCCATACTAAGCACATCTCTGGATGCAACATGCATATTGTCACAGAACTATAAACCCTGGAAGAAGGTAGGTTCTTGGGATAGCTATAAAGACCCAACTACATCTGGAAGGCATCTCCTCGAGAGAGACCTCAGTGCTAGTGGTAAAGGAGGCTGAGACAACACGATCCTGTTCAACCACAAGTTTGAGACCAGTTGGGACAACATAGCAAGACCTTATCTCAATAAATAAATAAATAAATAAATACTATTGAAACAAATATGCAAATTCTATAGAGTTGTAAGATAGATATTCAACATCAATTAATTCAACAAAAATCACCTTTCTACACATTAACAATGAGACTCATGAAAAGGTCAATACAAAAAAATCAAATTTGCAATAGTAATAAAGAACAAAATATCTCAGAATAAATTTAACCATGAAGATGAAAGTCCATTACATTGTTAAAAAAATAAAAAAACTACAAAACACTGATGAAATGAATTAAAGAGACTCAAGCAAGTTCAATGACATGGCCCCTTCATGGGTTGATGGACTTAATGTCATTAAGATGTCAACATTACCCAAACAAATGTAATAATTTAGTGCAGTCACTGTCAAAATTCATTGTCACTGTTTTAGAAAAATAGTATAAAATGTATGTGGATCCCCAAAAGACCACAATAGCCAAAGTAATTTTTTTTTACCTTAGAACATAAAATGAAACTTTTATTTTCTACTATCCATAGATGTTTTAATATTTGAATACTGGTAGAATGTTAACAGTTATATATTTTACACAGAAAATTAGAAATCAAAACCATATACATCATCATAGCATGGCAATTATGATGACATATTAGACATACTTAAATTTTCATTTTTTACAAAAGATACTCCCTTTTTCATCAATCAGCCCTACCTAATACGTAAGAAATGTTTACCTAACTTGATTAACATTAGTGGGATGTACATCTCATAAGTTTTTGTTGCAATAAGCAGAGGTCTGAGTCTGAAGCAAAGTTTTATCACCATAAACAATCCCTGTTTTACATTTTGCTAGACCTGCACACCTGGAGACATGAATATACAAATATACCATAAGGTTAATAACAGTCTTTCATGCCATATAACAACCTTTGTATCAGAATATCTTTAAATCAAACACCTTATAGTATTATTTATTTTGATGATAACCAATATGAACATATTACAACAATACATTTTTTAAAAATTTTACTTAAAGAGAAAAAAGAAACAAAACAGAAAAAAAGGGTAGCAGCAATACAGAATTCCAAAGGAAAAAGTGAAAAACAAGGGGAAAAAAGCCCTAAGAAATCACTAGTTGATACATGACATATTGTCATCTTGGATATAGTTGGTCACAAAATTAAAGGATACATAGTAGACATTCAAATGGTGAGAATGCAACAGTTCTGTTCAAAGATCCAACAAAGATTCAGCAATATGATCATCTATTTCACACACTCAAACATACATGCAGTTATATCCCTTAGAGCACTTTCTTTTCCCCTTTGTTACAATAGCAATTACACATTCGGGGTTTTGTTACTCTCATAGTTCTTATTACTTTTTACACTAGAGACACAATGTGATATTTATCAATATGATTCTTATTTATTTCACTAGTGAGGATAGTCTCAAGTTGTTTCCATTTACCTATGGAGGCCTCAAGATCATACATTTTTATAGCCGAGTAATATTTCATTGCACAAAAATATCACATCTCCTTCATCCACTCTGCGGCCAATGGGCATCTTGGTTGTTTCCAAGATCTAGCCACTACAAATTGTGCCGCTATAAACATGGGTGCACATATATCACCATGATATGAACCTCCCAGTTCCCCTGAGAAAATACCCAAGAGGGGAACAGCTGGGTCGAATGGAACCCCCAATCCCAGTCTTCTGAGAATTCCCCATATGGATTTCCACAGTGGTTGCACCAGTCTGCACTCTCACTAACAATGGAGCAGTGTTCCTTTTTCCCCCCACAGCCTTGCAAACTTTTATTATTAGTTGATTTCCTGATGGCAGCCATTCTTTCCGAAGTGAGGTGAAATCTCAATGTTGCTTCAATCTGCATTTCTCGAATGACCAGTGATGGTGAACACTTCTTCTTGTATTCACTTGCCCCTTGTATATCTTCCTCTGAGAAATGTGTGTTCATCTCAGATGCCCATTTCTGGAGAGGGTCTTTGAATTTGGGGGGCTTGATGCCTTTCAATTCTTTATATATTCTGGATATAAGTCCTTTGTCTGAGGGGTTGCTGGCTAAAGTTCTTTCTCACTCTGTGGGTTTTCTTTTCACTCTGCTGATGATCTCCTTTGAAGTGCAGAAACTTTTCAATAATATTAGATCCCAATTGTTGATTCTTTGGAGCATTTCCTGTGCAATTTGCGTCTTGTTCATGAATTCTCTGCCTACCCCTGTGTCTCCAAGACTTCCACCTACCTTATCTTCCAGTAGATTCAGTGTTTCTGTTCTGATATTTAGGTCCCTGATCCATTCCGACTTTAGCTTTGTGCATGGTGATAGGCATAGATCCAGTTTCAGTCTTCAGCATGTGGAGAGCCAATTTTTTCAACACCATTCATCAAACAGGCCATCCTTCCTCCACTGAACATGTTTAGCCCCTTTGTCCAATATCAGGTGGCTGAGTGTCTTCGTAGTTGTGCTTGCATCCTCCAGTCTGTTCCATGGATCCTCAGATCTATTTCTTTGCCAGTACCATGCTGATTCCATCACTGTGGCCCTATAGTACTGTTTCAAGTCAGGAATTGAGACGCCTCCTGACTTGCCTTTGCTGCCCAGAACTGTCCCCGCTATTCTAGGTCTCCTCTGCTTCCAAATAAATCTTTGGAGTGTCTTCTCTAGATCTGTGAGACATATCAATGGTATCTTGATTGGGATTGCATTAAATCCATACAATGGTTTTGGGAGCATGGCCGTTTTCAGAAGGTTGGTTCCTCCTAGAGCAAGGAATATCCTTCCATCTTCTAATATCCTCTTCAATCTCCTCTTTCAGCATAGTACAATCCTTAGCATATAGGTCTTTTACATTTTTAATTAGGTTGATTCCCAAGTATTTCAGTTTTTAGATGTTATACAACAATAAATTTTTATAAATTTAGTTGGGGTGCCTTCCATAAGGCTATGGAAATCATTGAGGCCTATGATCAACAAACAAAACCTGATTAAAATTATTACAGGTATTGTTCATCAATTGTAATCCTGTCCAACAATCTCCTTCAAGTGACTTTTGTTTAATACCTTAACAATTTTTGATGACTTTTGAGAAGCCAATCACAACATTTAACACATTACTTCTGAACAATGAAAGACTCACAAGTTATGATAAACAACTATATATTACATTTACACAACCAATTTAAATGACATCTGGATTAACTGGGAACCCAGGTGGGAGCATTTTTTAAAACTATGACCCAAATTAAACTTTGATTAAGTGACCCAAAATGCAAAAGAAAGAAAAGAGAAAAAATCACTTAGATCAAATAAAAAGGAACAGCTGTCCATAGAACAAACAAATGAACAAACATGGATGGTCTGTACAGATTCAAACAGATGCCAAAACAAGTATATAGCTTGTCAGTGTCTGTGAGTACTCTACAAGAAACTGAGGGTATTTTAGGTCCCTTGTCTGAACTAGCTTCTTATGCCCCCATTTTCTTGGGGCTAGAACACCTGCTAACCTCCAGCACCCTCAAGGAGTTTCTCAGATGCTCTGTGCTAAAGTAATTTTGAACAAGAACAAAACTGAAGATATCACACATAATAGTTTCAAAATATATTGCAACACTGTAATAATTAAAACATTATGGTCATAGAAATCAATACAGACCATCTGCAAAATCTAAAACTAACATTCAGCTCTAATACTCCAAGGTATATACCCAAAGAAATGAGAGTCACCATGCTATATAGATACTTTCATATCAATTTTTATCAGAGCACAATTCATCATCACCAAGGTATAGAATCAACTTAGGATCTTGCTGATGAATGAAAGGATAAAGAAAATATTGTTTATAAACTCAATGAAATATTCACTCATAAAGGATGAAATTATGGCATTTTCAAGAAAGTGGATGAAACTGTATGCTACTAGCAAAGATATTAACACTAATATTAGAAAGACAACATGCTATTTTTTAAATATGATTTTCCCCCAAAGTTTCATGTGTTGGAATTTTAGTAGCCAATGTAACAGTATTGGAAGGTGATGGAACTTTTTGTTTTTCTGGTTTTCAGGATTGCTTCTTGCATGCTAGGCAAATGCTCTGCCACTGAACTACACTCACAGCCCCAGATGGTTGGACTTTTAAGAAGTAGGATCTACTAGGAGGTAACTGAGTCAGGACTACACTCAGGAAGAGATTAATGCTGTTCAATGGACTGGATTCGGTCTCTTCAGAATGAATTAGTTCCCACAATATGTAGTTATCAAATAATGAGCCTAGCCCTCTGGAGGCTCTTTTCCTTCTCACAATACTATGACTTCTCTCTCACTAAATTCCACTATGTAATACCATTCACTACAAGGCTCTCAGCAGAACTTGATATTCCACAAAATAAGAACTTACTTTACATGTAATATATTCTATAACTATTTGCTGAATCTTTGTTCAAAATAACTAAAAACTGGAAACAACTCTGAAAACCTTCAATGGGTATATGTCTAAACAACCTATATGCATGATACCATAGAACACTATTCCACAATTAACAAAGGACATCTGTTCATATAAACACCTTGATGTACTACTCTCTAGAGAACTATACTGAATGCAATTTCAAAAGATTATTTACTTTATGGTTCTATTTATATAACATGATGAAATTAATGGAGAACAAGTTAGTGACCATCAAAGTTGAAGAAAGAAAGAGCAGAAAAAAATTGAGTTTGGCTGTAAAACAGCAGATTGAAGAATATTCATGGTGATGAGAACATCCTATATTTTGCCTATAATAGTGTCAATATCCTGGTTGTGAAATTATGCTGTAATTTTGCAAGATGGTACCATTGAGCGAAATGAATGAAGAACCCACAGGAACTCTGCTGTTGTTCACAACTGTGTGTGAGTTTCATTGCCTCAAAATAAAAAAATGTGACTTTAACAAAGTGTATGGCATATTTTATTTTGAAAAAATATAAAAACTGTAAAGAAAGAAAACTGTGTTGCTTCTTTCCAAAACATCAGCCTAACAATATAAAATGAAAAGTAAACTGAAAACATTGACAAATAAGTATACACAAGCAAAGCTTAATCTCCAAGGTTGCATTTTGACACACATATAATAAATTTTTAAAATAAGTAATTGTACATATGAATGAAATAAATCAGTAATGTAAAAAGCAAAGAATATAATTAACCCAGATGTGCAGAAATTTGCAATAAAAATGTATAAAATGTATAAAAACATATAAAGTAGGAATTTTGAATTTTATTCAGACCTGAATTTAGGGTTAATTCAAGACAGTCAAGGTTTAAATTGACTAGTATTGTTTATTTTTGTCCAAGTATATAGTCATTTAAAATAGTTTTTTTAAAGCAAAAATTAATTCAATATAATACATTTAAATTTCTAAAATAGTGCCTACATTTTCATATTCATGTACTGGGATGCATGTTCTCTCTCTCTCTCTCTCTCTCTCTCCCCCCCCCGTGTGTGTGTGTGTGTGTGTGTGTGTGTGTGTGTGTGTGTGTTTGTGACCATGTCTGCACTTACAAGGAGCACAATATTTCAATCTAAATCATATTTTACCAGACCTGTCTCAACACCAAGTCACTGCAAAACTAGATCAGGAAATTACTAAACTAACTTTGGAGATATAGATTGATGTAGATATTAAATGTTTTGATTAAATTTTAGAATATGTGCTACCACAGTGAGCACATATTGGATAAACTGAGTCACTTTTGCTTACTGGTCATTTTAGTTGACAATGTGAGCCCACGATAGAATGAAAAGTGTTATACAGAGAACAGATACAAATTGGCTGGTTTAAGTGAAGTAACTGAGTTAATCTACCTCATCAATGTGATCAAAATCTATTGTGAGGTGCTGGGGATATAGCTCAGTGGCACAAGTGCCTGCCTAGCAAGCATGAGGTCATGAGTTCAATCTCCAGTACCAAAAAAAAAAAAAAACTATTGTGTTGTTGCAGATATTTCTTAATGTTTTTTAGAATCATAGGCATTGTAAATAATGCTTTCAGTTTTGAAAAAATATTGTAATTAATTAATTAAAAAGTAATTACATACTTTAGAAATTTAAAATTCTTCTTTGATCTTTTAGTAACATCTCGAATTTTAAAGAAGGGAGAAAGTATCAGTTTATTATATCTTATTTGTCCTCCCTGTAGACTATTAAATTCCATCTTTATAGCCCCCCTAACTTTATATCTCTTTTTCAGGCTTTCATCACTTATATTTAAAAGCTATTACAACCTCTTATCTGGTCTCTTCCTCTGTTTCTCCACCACTTCATTTTAGGAATTGCACTTCTTAAAATGCATTTTTTCCAACTCAGGACTTCACCTTGTTTCAGTACTGTTAATTCTTCTAGCCATTCACAGTCCATTCAATCTCCCTACTGAACTTTGCTGTCCGAAATTCTCCCCCACACACAGTTCCCCCCAGCTAGACAAGTGTCCGCACACATCCCTGAGATTTCCCATACCTGTCTTCCTGTGTGGGATTTTCCAGTCTGAAAATATTCCCTCTCTGACCCCATCACATTCTCCAAACTTCCTCTGATTTCCACACTTCTCACAGTTCAAAACCACCATCTGGGAGCAACTCTTCCAACTTCCCAGCCTACGGTTCCATGGTATTCTCAGAAGTAGTCAGTCATTGGGTCCTTAATTATTCCCATATTTACTCAATCACTCACCTACTCTACAAAAATATATTGAGCACTTAATTGTGTGCAAGTTACTTTGCTAATGAAAGCAATTTTTCACTTTTGTTAGTTTCCATTCTACAAGCATATATTTGGCAAATAAAATGGTTTATCTTCTCTTCCAGACTCCCGTGTACCCAGTGGTACAGTCGATTTGTCTTCACTGTTAGCACGAATAATATCAAACAACAGTGTAGCCGCTTCCACTTATTGTCAGTACTCTCCCTGGCACTGAAATTCAATGCTATGGTCACAGTTTAGGCAGTGAAGAAAATGTCATAAAAACAGGGTACACTAGAATTTTGGGGCTCAGAAGCAGGAGCAATCACAAAGAGAACAGGACATTAGTGTTTAATGTTTCTGTAGTGGACTCTGTAGTGATCCGTGCAGATTTCTTCTTGAAAGTTGATGCTGGTGAGAATATCAGTATCAACTGCTACACCTCTCAGTGGGAATTATCTTTAGCTGCAGAGAACTGGCCTCACAAGCTAGAAGCCTCTTCCAAGACGCAGCCCACAGCTGATACCTAGCTTATTCAAGAAAAGGAAAACCCAGGCTCTATTGTCTCCATTCAAGTCAACTCAGAAGGAACCGCCACCCTCAGAACTCCTGCGATGGCGGACAGAGGCCTCACCTGCCCTGCCGCTGACCTGCTGTTCAGCTTCTCACCGTGCCACGACTGCTTTGCTTATTTCCTTAGGTTGTCTGGCAAGGCTGCTCTTCCATGGAACGGGTAGCACGCCAGCTCCTCATCTCACAGTCTGGTTCCGTGAAGCCCGGTTTATGCTCATGCTTTTAAATCTCTGCAGGGCGCAGGAATTTTTAATTTCCATCTTCTACAAAAGAAGCACTAGAGAGTAGACCAGAGAAATTCTAAAATCATTCATCTAGAAAATAGTGGGGCCAAGATTTAAACCTTGACTACCTCAAATGCATCCGATGTTCTTAACCTACACGGTTTGGAAAGTGCATCAGTTTAAGGAAAGCATGCGAACATACACAGTAATAGCAAACTTGAGCCTCTTTTTATCTATCAGTTACTAACAGTGTGACCTTAAACAAATCCCACAACCTCTCAGAACTTCAGTTTCTTAGGTGGGGCCTTGTGTGTGTAGAATGGACAGCAGTATACCTTCTCATAAGATATGGCAAGGGATAATTGAACTAAGGAAGGCACTATTTGCTGCTCTTGTGGAGGAGTTGGTAATATACAGATTATAGAAAACACGGGATGTTTTTCTAACCATCTCATTGAAATTAACTATTCCTTTTGATTGTCTAATTTCTCCGGCATTACATTACTTTTGTTATTTACATGTATTACCCTTTAAAATGCATTATACTTGTCAGCTTTTTGTCACTTGGGACACAACACCACACACTCATAAGTTTCAGGAAGAGAGGTTTAATTTGGCTCACAGCTTCAGAGGATTTGATCCATGGTCCATAGCCCCGAGGCAAGAGCTTCTTGGTGGAAAGGCACAGCAGAACAAAGCTGCTCAGTCCATGGAGACCTGGAAGAAGAGGGGAACAATGCCTGAGGGGCAGGATCCAGGGCCCAGGTATAATACCCCACATTACACCTCCATGACCCACCTAGATATACCCTAAAGTGTGTTTTGGTGAAGTCCCATGCCAATCATACTGACCATGAAGCTGAACTGTCACATAAACCTATTAGTTTTTTATAGCTCTAGGCCTTATTATATAGCTATTGGCTACAATTTGCAAATAGTGCTTCTACTCTCCTCATAACCCAGAGAGGAGCAAGTGCCATCGAGTACATGTTGAGTTAATATATATTGACTTTGTTGATAAATTCTGAATTAATGGATTCCTTGCATTTCCTATGCCTTCCCAGTCAGTTATCACACTGAAGACAGAAAATACAGAATTCACTGTGAGAACAGATTTCCCCGAAAGACAGAGCAGAAGTAAAAGCAAGGGAACAGTGAACTGAAACATTTGATCTGCCCAACAAAAGACTGTGTCCCTTAGGATGAAGATTCTACTGGTAACTCACTCATCTTTACGGCTGAGAGTAAGTAGTGGAGGGGTGGCCAGAAGAGCCACCCCAAGATTGTTTGTTTCTGGGGAACATGAGTGCCAGAGTGCCAGGAGGAGAGACCCCCCCCCTATGAGTGCACACTTACAAACATTAATCTCAGGCAAGTCGGAAGTAAAGGATTTGCTGAAATGGAGGAGGGGGTGAAAATGCTGTTGTAGGAAATGTGATAGGGAGTCAGCAAAAGAATTGTGAGCAGCCGTAAAATTAGAAAGCATGACTTGGTACAGTTCCGTTCAGAACAGTTTTGTGATTTTCAGTAGCAACATTCAACAACCCAGCTGTGTGATGAGAGAAATCACATTGCAAAGATGACCCTGGGTGGGAAAATTTTCTTCCCTGATTGATTCCTTGTGCATGTTCATAGGTTTAACTATATAGGGCAAAGTGTCAACTAAATGGAAATATTGTCATACTGAATACTAGCCTTGTCCTCCAGTCAGAGTTGGAGTAGTAAAGCTCCTAAGACCAACTAATAGTATTATATTTGAATCCATTCCTCCAGTTAGCTGTTGGGAACAACATTTAACTGTATTTATGCACTATTGTATAATACATGCATCTTACATTGTGAGAATTAAATAAGAATGCACGAGCATTTTAACACAGTGCTCTTAAGTGCTGAATAATGTCAGATAATACTAAAAGGAGAGAAAGAAAAGTTGGCACAAGAATAAGCATTACCTGTCTTATAGCTTAGGAGAGTATAAAACTAAGTCTTCCCAAAATTTATATTTAAATAAAATTGACCTGTTCACTATTTGTTCACAAGAAGACTATACATTCCATAAAGGCAGAGACCTTTTCTGATTGGGCCAGTGATTGCCCAAATACAGTATCAAGTGCACAGCTGGAATAAGTCAACAAGTCAGCTTATAAGTGAGCATGGCATTGCACTAGGTTGGTGATCATAGAAATACATTATTAGAGATTTAACTTTATGTATCAGATTGCAAATTATCACTTTGTTTAAAAAAAAAACAACAGGCCAAACAAACAATATATCTGAATGCCCTCAGATAGCTTCCCTTTCCCAACCAAAAGATAAGCTACCACTAAGTTAGCATTGTTTAACATTCATCTGCTCATCTTCTGGTGGACGGTCTAAAGGAAAAATAAATTATAATGTTTATATGTATTTTCTCACCACTGAAATAATTTTCTTTTGTCAACCAGAATTACTCTTCCCTCCCATTTACATCCCCCTAGTACTACCTATAATTGCTACCCATAATCACCACTTTGATTTTCCTCTACAATTTGACATCTCCATAATATTTTTGAATCTTTCTGTAACATTCACCAAGCAGTATAACCAGCGACATGGAAAGTTCCCATTTTTTAACATTTTTCCTGAAATCGTGGGCAGAGTATATAGAAAACTATTTGGTCAAGTTGCCACATTTAAAGCAAAACTCTTTTTTTTTTTTTGAAGTTTTGTTGATACGAAAAAATTGTGAAGGGGTCACCAGATCCTAGATGGGCAAGGATAACTTTGGCAGGAAGTTGCTATGCTTCGTGTTAACTGGTATGGATGGGTCAGAGATTTTAGCTGATTCATGAGAAGCAGGTAGAGTCCTCCACAGCTGCTTTTGCTGACTGTTGTTTACTGGAGACAGCTTCTGTAATTGAACATTGGTTGCCTATTAGAAATATTTATTTTCTTATGTCTTTTTTTGTAAATAATAGATACCACTTAAAAATGGCTAAGAAAACCTAAAGGCTCTGAGATTCAAAAGTGGATCAACAGTCTGTCTCCTCAGCAGAGAGATCTGGTCCCTGGATTTTCCACCAAACACAGTTCTGAAAATACTCAGGTGGTGGAATTTAGATCAGAGGTGCTGTGCGTATTCACTTACGTTTCTTTTCAGTTTGATTTTCCAATTCAGCCTTAGGATGCGTCTGGATTTATAGTAGCTTCTGTTCAAGAGTTAAGTCTAATGTATTTCAAGGGCGTGATTAAAGAAACCCTTTTCAAAGCAACTAATTCCATTACCTGAAATAAATTATTTATTTATCTTATTGATTTTATGCCAGAACCAAGTCTCTGAACACAATGGAGAGATTAATACCCAAACTATTGATTTAGTTCAACTTTGGCCAAACCTTTAAAAATTTGGAACATTATATTATATTCATAAAAATTTATTGTGGCTGACTTGAACCCATATAACCTCATGAGTAATGTGATTTTGTCATTGACTGATAGAAAAGAAACATGAGTAAATAAAGCCACCACAACACAAGTTCACAACTAGCAAAAATATGGATTTTCTCAAGTGAGGGTGCTCTCCAGGAGTTAGCTGAATGAGTTCCTTCTCATGTGGTAATGGACCACTCGAGAGGAGTTATTTAAAAGACAGAAAACACATATTCTTTACAGAAGCTACTAAGCACATAAGAAAAGTAATCAGCTTTAATATGTCAAAGATAAGCCACAATAATGTACAGACAATTCTCTAGTCAAAGTTCAAGTATATGTCCTTTGTGGAAAAGATGTCAAGTTCCCCAAAGTATCATGAAGACATCAAGTAATTTATTACCTTCCCAAGAGCAATTATAAAAGTTCAAAATGGGAATTATGATTTACATAGTTTTAGGTCTTTGCAGTGCTTCTAGGGGCTTCTGGAATATCACTGACCCCACGAAAGCAATTGCCTTAGTGGACTGATAGTTTGAATGAGCACTTTCCACCACAATATGTTTGGAGAAGTGGATTTCTTTTAGAAACAATAAACATTCTCGAAACGGTTAAATAAGCACGCATGCAAAGTCTACTATGTGCCAAGTACCATATTACATGCTTGTGGAGACAGCCAGGGACATTACATTTTTCCAAGGGATGGTAAGTAATGAACAGAAGTAACTTTAGAACAAGGCAGAATATAAACATATTTTATTAGGGCTTTAAACAATGTATCATAGAAATAAACAAAGAAAGGTGTATTTAGTTCTAAACTCATTCCCAGCTTAGGGGTGGTCTTCAGCTGGAGAAAGAGCTATCAGTCCTTACTTTAAAGCATTTCTTTTGTTATAATAAAAATAAATGTCATCCAGAAGGTAGCAAAGAGGTGAATAAATATCTCAATTCAACCAGAACCTGAAGCAAGCAATTTCCTTTGGCTTGGAACCAGAACACTGCAGGGCAGATTTGAAGATGATTCAGATGTTTTGCGCAGTCAGTGATGGCGTTGCCAGGACTCTTTAGCCATTTGTGTTTGAATTGACCTAGGCATCCTGGGGGAACCTGGAATTCCCAGGACCATCAGCAAAAAACAAAACAAAACAAAACAAAACAAAACAA
This sequence comes from Hydrochoerus hydrochaeris, assembly GCA_004027455.1. NCBI lineage: Eukaryota > Metazoa > Chordata > Mammalia > Rodentia > Hydrochaeridae > Hydrochoerus > Hydrochoerus hydrochaeris. The sequence continues at coordinate 199,676 of PVLA01000347.1, read as the reverse complement.
AAAAAAAAACACAGTGAAAGATCCTCAACTTCCAGCACAAAGGTCTCTGAGGCACAGACTTCCCAGTGGCTGTGACTGGAGCCAAGTGTGTGCCCTTTGGAGTACTGAAAACTCTATCCACCCGCATTTTGAATATTAGCACATTTTAAATATTTGTTTTCCTCCAAAGTTTTCTGAAGCACATGAAATTTACATGTAAAAATATGCTTACAAATAATCAAGCAATGATGCAATAGTGAGAAACAAAAAGTTTAGGTTTGTCCCACCAACTGTCCTCAATGGCACTGTGACGTGGTCACCTTTTCCCCTTTTATTCCTGGAGAAAAATCACAACAGTTCACAGAAGACTTGCTTCTATATAAGTTTTGAAAATAGACACTAAATTAAAAAAAAAAAACTGAATTTGACAGAATCTGTTGCCTAATATGCCCATAAAAACCAACAGCTAAATTTTAAAAAGGTTCAACAGCCTTTTCCTGCTTTTTCCCTAAGTGCTTAGTTTGCAGGCCTAACTGTAATTTAATAATTGCTTTCCTAATACAAACATCAATACTTAATATTTGTCACCAGAATATGTAGATAGCCTGGCCACGCCCTCTGTCACAGAGAAAGAAAAAGGCACCAAGGTGTTGATGAATCACGGAGTGGGCCAACGAGAGCCTCCATCCACCAATGCCCATCAATGTGTTTTCGGTCTCAACGGAACTTCCACGAATCCGTAATTCACTTGGAAGACTATGATGCAGATAAGGGGAAGAGAGGCATCTGGAAGCCGTCTTGCCAAATAGTAACTTTCTGGAAGGTTCCTCATTTAGAAGTAATTTCTGGAAAATTTCTTGATTAATACAAATCCGTGAACAAACTTAAAAATGATGGCTTTGTTATTGCTTTGGCACAATATGTTAACAGCACTCCGAGTGCTGCCAAAACTCTGAGAGTTCTTTCATGCGGATTATGGTCTTGTTTACATATCCAGCTGTACTGAGGCCTTGTCCATGGCGGTAACCTCACAATGTTCCCAGTGGGGGTGCCCATTAGGGGAGGGGAGACTAACTGAAGTTTAGTTTGTTTAAATTGAGCAAGAATGCACAGCGGCGCTCAGATCTTTAGGGAATGTGTTGGAAGCATACCCTTTCTGGGATCTGTTTTCATTTATTTAAGGGGGATGTTTGCATTGCTCAAAAATTGCAATACACAAACTTGCCATACAAAATGCCTTCCAAATGTTTACTGCGGTCTATACAGAAGTGAGCAGAAAACACAAATAGTGCTAGATTGAAGTAAAATGCTAAGAGAAAAAAGCAATTGCTGGCACCAGTCAAGTTTGTTCATTAAAAACCCAAACCATTTTCTGTTATGTATCTGTGAACACATAGGTATAAAATATATGTTCCAAAGTGCGACCACCTAACTCTGACAGAAAAGGTTAAGCTCACTGAAGATTATGAATGCAGAATTATGGGAAATTAGTTTCCATTAATAGGACATTTCTGCAAATGTTTTCATTATGCACAAATTCATATACATAGATTTTGTTGGGATTTTATTTTGCAAGCTCTAATGACAAAATAATACGTGCTTTTTCTCAAAGAACAAATGTGAGAAGCAATGCAGTTATGGTTTTCCCATTCTTGCCAAAGAAAGAAAAATTCACAAGGACTTGGTTGCTACATGTTATTACCCAAAAAATAAAAGAACTGGAGATATGAATGACCTCTAAGGTCCTGCTATTCATGCAGTTTGTAAATGAAAATAATTAATTCCAAAGAAACTTTCACTTCATGTTTAATTCTTTCTGATAACGAAAAAAATCAGGGGTGGACCAGGAAGATCTCAGGCCAGTGCTGCCCTCCACTAGCCTAACTCTGTTACATAAAATGTTTCCTGTCTGATATCAAGTGAGAGACCTTTGTTGTGCTAAAAAATGTACATTCTGTACATCGAGGTTTAAATGGAGGGATTGGGTGTCATTTAGGTCAAAATAAACCTGCTCCTGGGAAATTCAGAATTCACACAGTTCTTAGTTCTTCAAATTACATCTCAAGTTTGTCAAAGTAATTTTCATCAGAGGAATTATTTTTTAGTTTAATCAAAAAGTGAAACTGCAGTGAATGTTTTCAAAAAAAACTCATAATTTTCATTTCTCAAAAAATCTATTTTGATACATAATTTTGTACAGAATATTCTCGATATAAGTAGCTCATAATTTTAATTAAATGTATTATGTTCTCTTGCTTTAGAATAGAAATCTTACTAACATGCAATAGGAAAAAATATAAAGTTGCCTGTTTTCTGTGGAACTACTGAGTCATTTTCTGCCTTTTTCTTCTTAGCATTCCTACATGCAAATGGCGTGTTTGGAGTTTTGTTTATGAAGACACGACACACTCTTCAGTTACTAAATTCTGTGGCTAGTGATAGGGGCCAGAGTCATGTGACCCAAACATCAACAGGATAATCTTTCTTATTCCTAGCAATGAATTTTATACTCCTGCATTTTTAAGGGCCAATGTTCTATCTCTTTTTTATTAGTATATCTACTTTAAGCACATACTAATAAAAACAGTCTCATATCTTAACATAGCTCTTAGATCAATATTAACTTGAGGAAGGCCATATAATAAAACACAAGGACCAAGAACAACGTACTTTGGTTTTTATATCAATTTTACTTACAAGTTACACATCTTATCTTTGTCTCAGTTTCCTTATTTATAAAAATGAATCAAATGATAACTTTTCCATTGAATTGTATTGAGGAGTAAATGAAACAGTAAATGTTTGACACTGGAAACTGTTTATCTGGTAAATGGTTAGTCCTGAATAAACAGTATGCATAGATAACACAGGAAGGCTGAGTATTCATTTCAGTTGAGTTAATTTTAAAGTTATTTTAAAATTATTTTTCAAATTATTTTATTTAAAATTATTTTAAATTTATTTTGGGTATTTTATGTACTTTAAAGCAGCTAATAGAGAACTGGGCATGGTGATGCACACCTAGGAGGCTGAGGCAGAAGGACTGCAAGTTCAAACCCAGTAGGCAATTTGGTGAGACCCTGAATCAGTAAAAAAAAAAAGAAGAAGAAGAAGAAGAAGAAGAAGAAGAAGAAGAAGAAGAAGAAGAAGAGGAAGAGGAAGAAGAAGAAGAAGAAAAAGAAAAAGGCCGCAGATGTAGCTCAGTGTGAAAGCCCTGAGTTGATTCCCCAATACTGCAGATAATACAGGCATATTTTTTAAGTGTCAAAGACTTTGTTGACAAAGTAGTGCTAAAAATACTCAAAATTATTTTGATAATATCACACAGTCAAACCCAGGAATAATTAGAAACTGTTAAATGTATGAATAATGAGTCTGACTAAAACTCTTAAGAGTAAGCTTTTTTATATATCATTTTTTAAATTCTCCTGTGGAAAATATTATGAGGTTAAAACTGAAGAAGAACTAGATTATGAAGTATTTCTATAGACCTATAAATATGAACAAAGACAAGCTTAACATCAAAATAGTTTCAGAACATTGCATTGCATATAATCATCCTTCATTGCAAACTATTTTCTTACATCCAAACTTTATAGGTTCTTTTGACAATTCATTGTATTACATATACTAAATAAATCTCTATTTAGAAATATTCTCAATAGCTATTAGAACTGTCAAATGTGTCTACACTCTGACAATTGAGTTTCCCTACAATGTTTCCCAGCCTGAGGAAGTGAGCACCTCAGAGGCACGCCATGAACATTTGGGTTTCCTCTCTCCACACATTCAGGGCTACAGACTGGGCCAGGATCCTCACAGGGCCAATGGTATGGGCAGATGTAGGAAATTCTCCCCACAGAGGCAGAGAAGCACAGATTATTTCCCAATCTTCCTCTTCTTCTTCTTCTTCTTCTTCTTCTTCTTCTTCTTCTTCTTCTTCTTCTTCTTCTTCTTCTTCTTCTTCTTCATATTATTATTCTTATTATTATTCTTACTTCCCAAGGAGATAAATGACATAAGGGACTGAGAAAATGATGACCTTTTTTTAAATAAAAATATGTAGATGTTTATACCTTGATGAAAAATAAATCAGTGTTTTAGTTTGCTAGATATGAACTATAGAAATTCTTCATCAATTCATTGGATTAAACCAGTTAATATGTCACATGGAATATTTTTCAGTACTTGTTAGACTATAGCCATACAGCCTTATAAAGGATTCACTCTAATCTTGTCCAGACTAGCATCTCCTATTTAGTGACGAGACTGATCAGATTGTGGTATCTTCCTATAGGAACTGAGGAATTTGATGGTAACTATTTATAGTGCTATATTTGAGAATTATTATTTCTCCTGAAATTACAAACTGACCCTATAACATTGCCGAGCTTTCTTCTATCATTATTTTATACCTGCTTGTTCAAATCAAATCTTAAAAAATCCTCTCCTTATGCTACCCCGTCACTTTTAATTGCCCGAGCACAGAGAGCCATTCACTGAATAGTTAGGATTCAAACATGTCCTGGAGGAAAAAGGGAAGATTCTTTAGCACGGTGGTGAAGGACTCCTGGTTGAAGGGGTCTTTGTTCTCAGTCACTGTTTAGCCAGCACTTTCATAGCCCGCACTTTCTACCAGAGCCTCCTGACAAATTCACAGAAATGACAGAAGATGCAGGAGACGTGAAGGTGACATGTGCGGGGCTCCAGCAGGTAGCCGATGCCCTGGTGGCTCGCTAAGGAGCCGTCCTGGCCTTAGCCACCTACACAGCCATCCGGCTGCCCTCCCTGCAGGAAGGAAGGTGTTAAGCAGCAGCTGTCAGCCAAAAGCCATACGAAAGGGGTGATGTCTCTCCAATTCACGGAAATAAAAATTGTTCCTGAAAATCCCCAGCCAGTTTGCCGATTGCTGCATGCTTTCCAACGCTTCTGGCTTAACTTCCTTGAAACTTCTCTCGCCTCCTGGCTTATCGGTTTCAGGGCAATGTATTACTCAGCCAGCGCCCGTGAAATGAACCAGAACAATTTAAGGTTAATTCACCTCTCCCAGCAGCCCTAAAAGTTTGTCCGTTCATAGATTCAACAATGAAATTGTTACTGATTAGTTCAAGTCCAAAATCTGCACTTTAGACATTTCAAAACGATTTAATTACCTTTTCCTAATGCAGCATATATGCCCCATTTGCCAAGACAAAAGAGCTATTATTCAAAGGGGAAAAATATTGCTGTAGCTAGCACAGTAACTTTTAATGTTTTCACTGCTGAACTGTCAAAATGCGAGCATTCCCACCCCCTGAAAAAAATGAAAGTATGGAGCTATAGTATAACCTTCACTTTTATAGTAAGAGGTTTCTAGAATATGACAAAGAAAACATAGCAATTTCAGCCAGGTCATAATTTAGTATAAAATAAAACAAGACATTTAAACCCGAGGAGGAAAAAAATTCTGAGAGTGGTAGAACTATTAAACTATGTGTGCAATTTCCTTGTGCTCAAATTGCATTTTCTCCCTTCAGTGTTATACGGAGCAGGGTCTTGCCCTCTAGATTAGAGACTTTTGCATTAGAGGAAACTAGGTTATGTCTTCCACTGTCAGAGATAGAAATTATGAGCCGGAGTGCATTTTAGCCAGTCACTCTGAAAAATGTTAGCCCAAGGGGGTAATAATTAGAACTGTTTTTGTCAGATGACTGCATTTTAAGCAGTGGTGCATCTGAGAATCTAGCTGAGGGGTTTAATATAAATATAAATATTGTTTTCAGTCAGCATTGTGTGTGTGTGTTGGTTTTTTTGCTTTGCTTTTATTTCAAATGTAAGCACTTTTCAGGAATTATCAGCTAAAAATGTCCTACAGTTTTGAAGGATAGTGACCTGATAATATAATAGCCAGAAGAAAAATGATACTCAACAGTCTGAAAAGTTAATGCATGAAACTATAAACCAGCTCATTACGAGATCATCGTGCATTTATGGACACAAATAACTAATCTGCATAGATTGCTATTTATAGGAGTCAAAGCACAAACATAACAATTTTGATTCAAAATTATTATTATTTTACTTATTCAAGTAGTTACTGAATGCAATTTAATATCATAGTTCACATAAAATATATAAGAATGGAATTTGTGGGTTTTGGTTGCTTCAAAGTGGTTTTCCACTTCTGGGGTTCAAAGTCTTACCATCAGATGGGTAACCTAAGATTTCTGTTATTATTTATTAAATTGTCCAAATCTGAATATATCCCTTTTTGACAAAAATGGATCATTTTAATATTTGTACCCATTACAAAAGCATTATGGAAAGATGGGAATAAATGGAAACAATCCCATCTCCTTTGGCTTAAAAACTTTGATAAGACTATTCTCTTGTCCTGACAGTAATCCTATCTTTAAAAATAAATGAATCATTTTCAATTACGAGCCTCTCAGAACAAAAGATCATATTTTCTATAGGTTCTTATGCTATAAGAGCTTCCCACAATAGTATAAGTAATGAATGACTATAAAATAAAAAGCTTTCTTTTTAAAAATTAGCTTTAACTATTTTAAATCACATTACATAATAAGTATCATTGGTTCAAAAGTAACTGATTTCCAGAACTATTCTACTAGAAATATTATGAATAGTTCTAAGTTTTAAACATTTTTTTCCATAAAGGATTAAACTGGAGAAATTGTGTTGGTGTCCACTGGAGCTCATTACAAACATGACATTGTCACAATATCAGAAACACGAGATCCCAAAGATTAAGCTGGCTGTGGTTGGTTCTCCATTGCGTGACACCTCATCTTCCTCTCCACACCCGCAATGCTGTCTTCCAGTCTGAAATTAAAACTGCAGGGAGAGTCTATTTTAAACTCTCTACCAAGGACCATTCTCCACTCTCAAGGGATCTCACCTCCCTGTCTCATTCCCAAGATGCTATTCAGGAAGATCTTGGGGTCTCAGTGCAGACAGGAAAAGAACTCTGGTGTATGCCCTGGCATCTGAATCTTGACTGGCCTCTGCCAGTCTGTACCTCCACAGCATCAGGTTACTGAGCAATCTCGTGCCAGAATCCATGACTTTGTACTTCCTGGTCCTTTGGAGTAGGAAAGAAAAACACAGTCATGGTGGCATCTATTCCCAGAATCCTTGGATCCTGCTATGCCCTCATTTATCAAGGACACTCTACTTGGAGCATCCTTGCTCCAATCCTAGGATTTTTGCTTTCTACTTCTTATCTTAATCATAGGAACTCAAAAACTTATAGGAAACCTAGATATTTTCATGGCCAAGGACATTCAGGGTCATGCTTTAAGCCATCTAGAAACCAGATGATTTCTTCAATTGTTCCTAATTTTTCATTCATATGGTGCCATATTGGTGTTGTACCATGATAAACATAAAACTTGTTCAAAGAATTTGAGGTTTTCTCAGTCTAATCCTATAACATGTGGTAAGCTTCATGAACCCCTAGTTGTAATTGGATTTTTCTGCTAGCCTTCACTTTACTCCAACACAATGATCTGAATTTCATGAAGTACAAATTCAAGGACCTGACCCCTTTCCCGGCACATCCCTTTGTCTTCCTTCTTCTTAGACTCAAATAATTTCCTTTCCTTCCTATCATGAGCTTTCACTGTGCTACACATACCCTCTTTCCCCTTTCCCTGGTTTACTGTACTGTCCCCTTCACTGAGTCAAGAGTAATAGAAGAGTTTCAAGAAAATTAACCAAATTCTCAAGAAGAGAAAAGGCAATGGAATATGTGTGGTCCCTCAACTTCTCCTTTCTTCTTACTTACCCTTGTATCTCAGTGGCAGGAAGCCTACAAAGCACCATTTTCTTGATTCTCTTGACTCTGTTAGAATTTTTCCATTGGAAAGATCTGGCAATAAACAGAGGAAATGAAGACTCCATTTTTTCTAGTTTCTAATGGTAATTTCAATAGTCACAGGTGAGTGTGTTCCAAGGTCTATTCAGGAAACTCAGGTCTAACCTCAGAATCTCAGCTTCACACCAACTCAAAGTAATACCATTTTTGCCTTTGCACCCCCAGGCCCATGGGTAGTAGTAGCTCAGTGTAGGTTTTGCTCTCTAGATAATGTCACCCAATTAGTGCCTCCAGCTCTGGCAATGATTTGCAACTAGTTCACTGTATTAAATTAACTGTTTGAAATTCCTCAAGTGGATTCTGTTTGTCTGATTAAATAGAGTCTGATACAGGAAATATGTCAATCATAGGATTTCTATTATATTTAAACAAAGTCTACCTATTCAAATATTATTAGTTGCTTCTTTTTTTAACCATGGTTGGAAAGCATTTGAGGTAAGCTTCTACAGTAATATTGATTAACCGTTAAAACAGCCTTAAGAGAAGTTTTACTTTGGGGTAAGTTTTCTAACACAGCATTAACAGTATCAGGAATAAAGAACAAGAAACATCAGTGGTTATTATGACAGAATTTCTTGTGATATATTCCTGCACATCATGGTTTCCTATACTTTTCATAAAACCTGTGAGCTGAAAAACACCTGTGAGCTGAGAAAGACCACATACATGCCTAGTGCCTTACTGCTTTCTCACCTCTCTGATGTCACTTGAAACTTTGAATCACATATAGAAATGAGAATTAGAAGTTTCATCTTTCTTTCCCTACTCCATCTAGTATGACATGTGTTGAAATTCACTTGCAAATTCCTCTTACATTGAACAAAATGTAGCCTGGAGTGCCCGGATGCCAGAAATCTGCAGTATTGAGGAATTCTGTGGTTCAGGGGTACCAAGAAAGCAAGTAAAAGGAGTGTGTAAACACACACACACACAATCAGTTATACATTCATTTACCTTTTAAGCCAGTGGTCTGTTGTGTAGGAAATGGGATAATTTTTAATCTTTTGTATCTCTAGGCTTATTTTACCCAAAAGTCAAAAGATATGTGAATAGCTTTTAGCTTTTTCATAGACTTAGAACCACAGAATTATAGAAGTAAAATGAGCATTAAAAATAGTATTCTTCCTCCTCATTAACTGATGCTTATTTCTATTGTAATATGTCATTCCTGTCATAATGTTTGTCATCTTCCCAAGTGGTATACAAGCTCATTGAAGGTAATGTCCATGACATCCTCTCTGCCTAATGCACTGCCCAAAACACAGAAAACATTCAATAAATGCTGTTGAAAATCAGTATGTGGATGACTGAATGAGTAATAGGCATGATGGTATAAATCTACTATATTTTCCAAAAGTCTCATGTGTTCAGAGGTGGGCTTTTGGGAAATGATCAGACAGCAGTGGCATTACACTTCTCAGTGGATTGGTCCATTCGATGAGTCATAACTGAATGTGCTGTTAGAAACTGGGGCCTGGTTGGAAGAGCTATCGTTGAAGACATGCCTTTGGATTGCATCTCTCCATCCCTGACTCCTCCCATCTCTCTCTGATTCCTGGATGTCATAGAATGAGCAGACGTTTCCTGCCATGCCTTTCCACCATCCTGTCTCTGCCTTGGTGCCAGTCAGTTTTAGACTTAACTCAGTGGAAACTGAGCCAGATAACCCTCTCCTTCTTGAAATGATGAGTGTTAGGTATTTTATCCCAGTGATAGGAAAGTGACTAATATGGAAATACAATACCAGAGAACTGAGTCATTGCCACAATTGCACCTGGTCATACTTTTTAGAAGTCTTTGGAACTAGTAGGCAAGAGGAATTTGGAAAGGTTTGGCTATGTGGTCTACAGAAGCCTTAGAGAGCTATAAGCAGAGTTTAATGGGCTGTTCTTCTCAGAGCTAAAAAGACCATAGTGATTGTAAGAATGCAAACAGTAAAAACCAGGCTCACGAAGCTTTAATACAGGAGTGAGGACTCTATTAGAAACTGTACTAGAAGCCATGCATGTTCCATTTGGTAAAAAAAAAAAAAAAAAAAAAATCCATTTTGCTCATGTCCTAAGCATTTGTGGGAGACTGAGTTTAAAGGTGACAGACTAATTGATTTGGTGGAGGAAACTTCAAGGCAACCCAACATTCACACCATGGCATAGCTACTTTTGGCTGCTTGTGCTAGGAGGCCAGACTACTGCTCAAGCTGGCAGCAGAACTTGGTTTTTCGTGTGGCTTTTCAGGCATGCTAAATCCAGTAATTGTGAAGTCATGGATGCTTACACACAGAGTTTAAAGGAAAACATGGGAGGTCAAGCAACGTGACCTCAGTGAATGCAGTGTAAAACTATTAGAATAAAGCAAAAGGTACAGCAGAGACTACAGGAGGCTGAATATCCAGGAATATAGATTATCTACTGAGAAAACCACAGGCAGGAAGTGAAACAAGGTCGAGAGAGAGGTCATGTGGAGTCTACCCGGTAAGATCATAGGAGTATCCATGCCCAAGCCCTTTGGAATTCTCAGCACAACCTTCCCTGAGTGCTGTGCATGGACCTATTGATGTTTCTCCTGCTGGTTTGGGTCTTGCTTTGATTTAATTCTTTTCTATTCCCCTATGCTTCACTTTTAGAATGAAAATATTTACCCTGTGTCATTGTATGTTGGAAGTATTTACCTTTCTTGTTGACTTTTTTACAGGCATTCACAAACTAAGAGTTTGCCTTGAGTCTCAGAGGAGACTTTGGACTTGGACTTTTCAGCAATGCTGGGATGTTAAGACTTGTTGACTCTTACAGGGAGACTAACTGCATCTTGCATAATGATATACACATGAGCCTTTTAGCACCAGAAGCAGAATGTTATAGTCTGGGTTCGGAATGTTCCCCCAAAAGTTTCATGTATTTAGAGTGGGGCATTCGAAGGTGCCTGGGTCACGGAGGTACTGTATTTATCATGGACTGAACCATGATGACTTCACAGCTACATGGTGTTAGGAGGTGCAGTATTACTGGAAGACGTATGTCCCTGGGAGCGAGCCTTTGGAGGGTATATCTTCCTTCTCAGAACTTCCCTTCTCTGAATTCTTTCTGGATGCTGTGGGTTAAGCACCTCTTTTCTGCTATGCCTCTCCATGTTGCCATTCCTACCTTAGACCCAGCTAACCATGGAATCAATGCCCTGGAACCTGGGAACCAAGCAAACCTCTTTTCCTTTAAGTTGTGATTGTTGGGTATTTTGTCCCAGTGATGGAAGAGTGATTAATATAATGAATTAATGAATTACAAGAAGTTAAATATCTTGTCTAAGAGTATATAGTCTAACAAGAAAAAAAAGTAAAAGCATCTAATCTTACATTTTTTGTTTTCAAGTCAAGTGTTTTCCTTTTATTGTCTGTTCTCCAAATTAACATTTTTAGGGTTTTTACATAAATGATATGTGGTTTCTTCATCTTCAGAGCAATGGAAATATATGGGTTAAAGATAGAGATGAATTGTTCTACACATTAAGCAAAGAAAAAGGAAAGGTCTCAGACCAGATACCAGACACAGAAGCAATGGCAAAATCCCACAAACCAATTAGAGACCAGAAAAATTCTGACATATACAATAGGGAAGCAACACTAAACAATGTGACACCACTAGCTAAATGTCTGTGCTCATTTATGGAACAAGTGTTGCTTATAAATGCCTGAATATTCTGGCTTTTCATCAGGATAAAAAGAAGTTCAATATCTGTGTGCTTTATCATTACTTTTCTCCAGGAATAATACATCTCACTTATACAAATTGTGAAAAAGAACAAAAGACTACAATTTAGAAAAATGTCCTTTTGGTCTTTCCTGAATGTTACAACTTTGATGTATAATATTTAAGAAAAATATATTCCATTAGTTGCTCTCCAAACTTATATCATTTTTAAAAGAGAGAGTTTAAAAGTTTGAAATTAGGAGAACAAACAGATGCCATTAAGAGATAAATACAATAGAAATTATTACCAAAAGCAATTCTTTGACTTTGACTTTAAGTACAACTATAAATCACAAACAACCTCATCTAAGATCCAAAGCAAAATTGTATACCCATCTTTATACCCAGAAATTTTGGTACAAAATTAACGCTACATAGTGCTCAAGAGAAAAGTTTGATATGCCACCATTTGGTTACACGGTTCAATTTTCCTGATATGTGGTGAAGTAGAAATGTGACATTTGATATTATCACTGACAGTTAATCCTGTGAACATTTTAATATTTTTTAGACATCCCAAGATTTATATTTCTTCCTCTTCAACTGAAAGTGAGAATTTAAATACCATGTCTTTCCTTTCTTTTGAAAAAAATAAATGCTACAATACACCTCCCAAGGTTAATCTTTGTCCTTGCACCTCCAATGAATCCATGGCAAGAATGTTTTTTATTGCTCTGCCATATCTAAAATTGCTTAGTCCATACTCTCTCAGACATATCATTTTTCAAACTCAAACTTCCAAGTTTCATCAGAAAAAGAGCACATTATACCAGATGCAAAGTGAATGCCTACTAATTCATGTTCGTGGGGTATGTGCCATTCTGTACCAAACAAGCAATCTATATGTTTTAGGCTGAAGAAATAACCTTGCAGCAAGTAAACATTATTAAGATGTTGAGGCTTTGAATGATGCTTTGGCCAATTGTAAGGTAGTTTGTTCTGCAAATTGTATCATTCATAGAACCCTATGCCTCAGTATTGACTTGTAAGGGATGTACTGCCAAATAAATAGGCTACATTCACAACCTGGGATTTCTTGCTTCCTTCTGATTCTCAGCCTATCAGTCTGGCTTCTTTTTTTCTGTTCTCCAAATCCTGATGGGAGAAAGCAGCAGAGAAATCCTGGTATGGACTGATGTTTGTCCTCTGAAATTCATATGTTGACTCTTAGTACCTGTGAATGAGATCTTATCTGACAACAGTCTGAAAACAATCAAGGTCAGATGAAGCAACTAAGGCTTCACTGATGAAGCCTTATTTTAATAAGTCCAGCTCCTTTCTAAAAAGGGAGAATTTAGAGACAGAGATGAACAGGCACAGAGAGAGGGCACTATACAAAGATGGCGGCTGTTTGAGGCACTGCAGCTACAAGCCAAAGAATGCCAGGGAATCCAACAAAGCACCGGAAGCAGAGAGAGAGAGAGAGAGAGAGAGAGAGAGAGAGAGAGAACAAATTCACAGTCCTCAAAAGGAACCAAGCCTGCAGACAACTGGCTTACAGAATTCTAGCCTCTAGAACTATGAGACACTTCTAAATTTCTATAATTTAGACCATCCAACTGCTGGTCCTTTGTCACAAGAGCTCTAGGAAATGAATACAAACCCTGTTCTAGAAGCAAACCTGGACTCTGTTGCTCCTCCTTTTATAAGATATGATACAACTGAAAAATTTTAAAATAAAAATATCAAAGAATACCATGTATGTTCATCAATGACTTCTCTTTAAAGGGAACCCAAATGGTCCTGCTTCCTAATCTCGCACTCATTCTTTTCTTTGCTTCCTCATAGCAATTTATTTTTCTTTGCCACCTCTTCGTGTCCTATGGTTACTTGTGCATTCTGTTTCTCTGTAGTCTCACATGCTTACTAAACTGTAAGCTCCTTCAGGTCAGGATATATACCTGGTTCATTTTTAGTCCTCTCCAGACACTCACACACAGTCATGGGCATTGTCTGTGCTTGGTAAATGTGGGTTGAATGAGCTCAGTCACAGAATGTAATAAATGTATTTTTTTAATAAATGCACCATCTCTCTGGAAATTCACAGTGCTCACATTCTGTGTTATGGCCTCATTTCAAAGTGATTGGATGCCTTTTATTGGCTAATGTCTGCCATGTGGTAATGTCTTCATTTGCTGAGTTGATGTTCCAAATCTTACAATTCTTAGTCATAATTATTAGTTTTTCCCCTGAATTTTGTGCTTCATTGAGGTTTTAAAGGGTAAAATTAACCTCCCAGCTTTTCCTCCATAAATTTATAATTTCATTGTGATTTCATTGCTATATTGGCTTTCATTGCAGAGATCTGTCCAAAGTTTAGGTGATTATGTGGCTGCTGTTTTTCCCTTTTCACAAATTTAGTTATTTCCTTACAATTTAACTTGCTCAACTGCGTAGCAATCAATAGCAGGAACATGATGAGGAGTTATAAATATTATTTACTTAGGAAAGATAGATCTTAAGGGAAATGAAACTTTCTTTACCTATGTTAAAATTATACCAGAATTTATGAAAATAAAGACTCATTCCCATAATATTCTTCCCTGCTTTGGCATCTGTTTACCTGGACATAAGTCAATGTTTTCTGTAGAACACAACATTGCAAAATGTACTTTAACAAGTTCTTAAGGGATATCTTAAGCATAAAATTTGTTTAGCCATTCTGTAACATGGAAATTTGATTATTTAAACATGAACTGGAAATACATAGTCAAAATCTCACTGAAGTTATACATGACTACATAGATTAATAAATGCAGTTTGGGAAGTCATCACTTCTTTATATTAGGCAATGCTATCACAGACATTAGACTCATAAATCACTCTACATAATTACCTGAGAAAAACCTCAGGATCAGAAAACTAAGCCTAACTGTAAAACTCAACTTGAGTAGTTCACAAAACTCAAAGCCTCCTGAGAAAAAATGTGGAAAAATTTCACTTATCTCAGGTTGTCCTTTTTAAAGCTTTCTTCCTTGTGTGCCTTTGAATCCCTCAAATTCTAAAACTTGCCATTTTCAGCCACATAGATAGATAGATAGAGAGATACAAATAGATAATAGATTAGATACATACATGATAGATAGATAGATAGATAGATAGATAGATAGATAGATAGATAGAGACAGATAATAGATTAGATAGAGACAGATAATAAATTAGATAGATGATAGCTAGAGACAGATAGATTAGATAGATAGATAATTGATACATAGATAGATATCCCTCACCTGAAAGTGTGAAACCACTGAGACAACCTACATAAGTAACAAACCATAGGCCAGTAACCTAATAGTTCAGTATAAGGCAAGCTTTGCTTCAGGTCTCCTAATAATCAGACCCATCTTTGTGTCTTTACTAAAATCCATGCTCCATACTTGGTTTTAATAATATCGTTCCATCCTTCCAGTTATCTGATCTGCTTCACCCTCTACTAAGGTAAATGGTGGAATGATTTTCAAGTGTGGTCCATGAAGCAGAACCATCAGCATCTCTCGGGATTTTATTAGAGATGCAAATTCATAATCCCCAACCCATACCTATTAAATCCAAAGTTTTTGTGATACTGTCCTCCAGTGAGGACTCCAACCCACTGCTCAAGTGTCTCAGTGAGTGGTACCGTTTGAGAACTGTGAGTTGATTCTGAGCTTGAGTTCCTCCTGGCAAGCACTCTCTTCTTTCTTCCACCATACTGCCAAGACTTTTCTAACAAGCTTTACTCTTTCTTTTGAAAAGTAGAGAAACTGGAAAAAATTCCTTTCTTGCTTTTTCTTTTTTTCCTTTTACATAAATTTTGCAGCACAGATTCAAAATCTACCACATGATTTTTTGAGGTACACAGAGCAAAAGTATAACTGTAGTGAAGGAAATCAGTGTATCCATCATTTCAGTTAGAATATTTTGTACGTCAAGTGGCAAACCTCTACATTTTAACAAAAATGTTGAGAAATCTGTAGCAAATGCAGTTATTAATGGAGAAAAAAATGTTGAGAGAAATATCTAAAGAAAACTTTAAGATTTGTTGAAAGTGGTGACTATACTTTCTCCTCTCCATTTTTAGAAGGAAATCAGTTGGTACTTGTTTGGTAGATGGTTCTCTGAATTCAACACCACAGAGACTACAGACTGTGGAGACCACACTTTCAGACTGTACAGTGAAGGGCCCTGACCAGTTCAGCATAGTTTGGGAGGCAAACACTATGGGACAGACAGGAAAGAGCCAGCAAATCCCCAGGGTTCTTGCCTCTGACTCTCTGTGCTATTGCTCACTCACTTCTCTCTTTCTTTCAGCTTTTAACCTGCTTTTCCTTTGGTCTCTTCTCAGTACATAAACTTATGGCCATCATTGCTGTATTTTTTAAAGCTCTCTTTCAATCACACAGCTACAATCAGGGCACTAAACCCTGAATCTTCTCTTCTGTTCACACACGAGTTTCTATAGGAGGAAATTCACTTTCAAACTCTTTGCTTATTGCTTGACCCAGTGGGCATCTTGCATTGCTACAGAAAGGACCTTCTTTCACCATGTTCATTACGGCCCAGTTAGAAGATTGAACAGATAGCTCTTAGTCTACTTGATCTCTCTGGATGAATATCATTGCCCACTCCTTCTCTAAAACAATTTTCCTCTCATGATTTCCATGACTTTGAAATTTTGTGTTTCTCCCTCCTCTCTCTTAATGGTTATTTCTTCCTTTTGAGCTCACATTCCCTGATCCTTATTTAAGTCCTTCACCCTTCTAAACTTTTCTTTCTCCCTCTTTTCTTCTTATCCTACCCAAAATCTTCAAGTAAGGATTACCATCTACCGGAGGAATGTCTCCTCTCATTCCCCATACTAAACTGCCAACAGCGTTATTGTGATCTTCTGGCTCATGAGTCTAATTTCTCAGTTGATTATATTCATCTGAAAATGCTTGCCTTCAAACCAACATTTGGTCTACAGGCTCCATCCCCAATGTTGGCAAAACTAAAACCTAGCCTTTAAGTTTATCCTTATTTTTCCTCCCCTTAGCCCTATATCAATGAGTTAGTGAGAGAATTTTTTATTCTCTCTGTTCTCCCTGCTTCCTCCACCCCTGCTGAGCATGACCTCCTCCCGGTTTATTACAATAGTCTTATCCCTTGTGTCTGTCCTATGCAGGATTTACTAAGCAGGCTCACAAAAAATGCCTGAATCAGGGCAGAGTAAGGAGAGAAGGTGAAACAGCCATCAGCATACCGGAGAGACAGGGTCTGGTCAAAAGTCCAAGGCCTGGAGCTGACTTCAGAGTCTAGTAGGACTCCATGTCTGACAGCCAAAGGGTCTGCCATGGAAGGCTTCACAGTCTGCACAGGAGGCCTGGAGATGAATGTCCAAAGGAAGTGATGGCACAGGAGCTCCTTGGAATAAGCAAAAGAGTAGACTTTCTTCTTCCTCTTTTTAATCCATCAAGGCAAAAAAGCTTATTGGCTGGTTCCACCACATCTAGGGGTTGGTCTTCTCTCTTTAGTATGTGGTTTATATGTCAGTCATCCACAGATTCACCCAGAACTGTGCTCCACTAATCCAGTGGATGTTTCTTAATCCATTCAAGTTGACATCAAAATTAACTGTCCCAAGCTGATTCAAAGGTCTCATAGTTTTGGTATGTGTATAGCCAAATGATCAGATTTCTATCTACTCTCATTTAATTCTTGAAGCCTCAATATTTTTCATTTTCTGAATATGCAATGTTCATTCAATACCTCATGTTTATGACCACTATGTACCATGCATAATTCTCTCCTTCCAATCACAGTAATTACCTGTTTGTCTCTTTCTCCTCTCTCCTTCATATCTAAGAGTAAATCTTCATGTTTTATCCCAGCACCTATCACAATGCCTAGCACATAAAAGATCATCAAGAAATCCTTGTGTGACAGATGAGTAACTAAATCAATGGCAACATTCAGTTTATGCTTTCCCCTTTCACTTGTACATGTAGTGAACACCTCATTCTCAGCATTTATCTGAAAGTTTGCCTCTGAGAAGAAATTTCTTTTGTCCTCACTGGCCAAATTTAAGACCTTTTTCCAGTGATTTCTATATATTCTTCAACTGTAGAAGTTACCACATTTTATTGAAATAGTTGCATATTTGACTCTTCAAGCAACCTTCATTAATATAATTGGGCAAAAATTCAATGTAAAAAGGAATTTCTCTAATTTCTATTAAAGAAAATTGAAATTTAACCTCAAAAGTTGAGCATATATATTTTTTTTCTTCTTCAGGGTTTAGTTTATTGAATTAGGCCTTTTGACTCTTTCTCTAAGTGTATAATTTAATAGCCTCTCAAATATTTTTACAGATAAGCATAAATTATTGGGCACAAATGGCAGCTGAAATCAGGGTTCTGATGCCCAAAGTGGTAAGAAAAGGAAAGAGAAGAGAACCATGAAGAACTGACTAGTCAGCTCCTAATCCTTACTACATATGTTAAATGTTTCACAAGCACAGCTGATTTTCCATATTTATTTCCAATGAATGACTGTGAGGGGAAATAAAACTACAGCAATCTACCTCTCCCAGCTCTATTTCTACTTCTATCTCCTTATTGGTAAGGGCAGAAATAATAGTACAGACAAAGTATTTTATTATCTACTATTAGAAAAAAACTAAGCCAGTTTTTCTCAGCTTTTTACTTAACCTATAGCATGTGGTCTTTTCCCCAATAAGTGATACAAGTACCTAAAAAGTGAACAAATTAAATCAGTTTATAATGCCAACTGCATATTAGCAATTGCTTTATAAAAAGCACTTTCATCTCATTTCCTCATTACTGTTGCCATTAACACTTTGAAAATGTGACCACACAATCTGCTATCGAATGGAATTTTGATTATCAGCTAAATATAGGTGGCTTACTATAAATTCTTGGAATGACACATTGAAAACATCTTAGCAAACCAGGAAAGGATATATATCAACTCATATACAGATTGCTGTACTGCTGGACGCTTCTCTGTTGTCATATTCACTTCACTCAATGCCTGTCTACAGAAGGATCTTACAATTTGTAATGGAAAAAATTACATGGTTCTATAACACAAGGCAGGTGGACAAAAGAATTGTCTAAGTAGCTTAGCTGAGTGGTCAGGAAAGATTTCATATTATCACAACCAGACCCTGAGAATGAATGCACTTTCCTTGACCCTCACAAAAAGACAATCAATGTCCACTGGCCACAACATTGAAAAAGAAACTTTAGTTTCTATTTCACTCATTTACTTGTGGACAGGCCCCAAGTATTAGTCACTTTCCTTTTGCTGAGACATAAAATCCAACACTTGCAACATAAAGGAAGCAAGGTTTATATTGGCTCACAGTTTCAGTGGATTCAGTCTGTGGTCATTTGACCAGAAGACAGAAATAGCTTGGCAGAACGCTGTGGTAGAGGGAAGCTGTACACTGTATGGTGTCCAGAAAGCAGAGACAGGGGAGGAGAAGAGGGAAAGAATACACCCTTGGAGATCACATCCCCAGTGACCTGTCCCTTCCTTCCAGGCTCCACCTCCTTATGTGAGACTTTTGCAGGGCATTTTAGGGCTCAACCACAGCCTACCTGATTAGCAGTCAGAAATGCAGAGATAAAGAGAAGCAGGAAACATGAGCAAGTATCAGTGAAAGCTAGAACCAAAGTGCGGGGCTGGAAGCCAAAGCCTTGAGATTTCACTTCAGCTCTACCACTCACTAACCATGAGCCATCAGCACCCAGCTTCTCCAAGTCTTGGGTCTCCTAAACTGCAATGAGAAAACAGGACCAGAGGAGCCTCAAAGGTCTCTTCCAGCTCTAACTAATTTCCTGGGTTCTCTGCTCTCCTTGTCTATTATTCATTAGCATCTTTATGGGAACAATAGAAGGAAGTGAACTGTAAACCAGTCCATATGCTACACCAGGGCTCTGTGAGAAGGCTCGGTAGACATGGAAGCTGAGATCCATCTGCTGACTTCATTCAGCATCACAGTTCCTGCCCCATTACACCACAGATTATTACCTCATTTTTCTATTGAACTTTCTTCTCTCTTGTCTATGGAGTTTATTTTCATAATCCCCCTTTTTATAGGTTCACAGTGTTGCAGAGGTTCCTCTACAACATATAAGTATTTAACACTAGGTACTGTAAGATTTACTAGCATTATCACAGATTTGAATTTATATTCCACTCACATAAATCAAATAAATCAAATGTTTTCCATCCAAAATATTAAAATTTGGCTGTTAAAGTGGACACATAATACGGTTTGCAATATCAAGGTCACTGATAATAGCTATAGTTTTCTCATGTTCAAAATCATACTAGCAACAAATGTTCATATTTCATTTATGGACAAGGCACTGTACTAAGTGCTTTATATGTTATCTTCTTCCAGTTTCTTCAGCTATAGAAGAATGTCTCAGATTTGATGACAGGAATTTATTTTTTACAGTTCTGGAGGCTAGAAAGCCTGAGACCAAGGCATTGCCATTGGGGAGGACTTTCTTGCTGTGTTCTCACTTGGAAAAAGGTGAGATGGTAAGAAGGTGCCAAACTGGACCTTTTATAGTGGCACCAAACCTATTCACAGAGGCAAAGCCCTTATGGTCTAATCTGCCCTTAAAGGTCCTACCTCTTAATACTCTCGCTACTACTTCAATTTCAACATAAGTTTTGGAAAAGATAAACATTCGAACCATAGCAGATGCTAAGGGTTCTATATTATGGTCCTCAATGCACCGGAAAAAGACTTCTGTCAGTTTTGCTCACCACTGATTTCCCCAGTTTTTGACAGCAGTAACCTGCGCTACCCGAATCTTCAAATTCCAGTGGTTTCTTTCCAGAGCCTATGCCATTTGTCACCATACCCTGAGTCATGAAAGATAAACTCGTATCTTCTATGAGAACCTCTGCTTGAAGGGAGGATCTAGAATATGCCCTCGTTACTTACCACCTTATCAGTGAAACCTTGACAAATCATTCAACTGTTGACTGCTTCATTTCCCTTCTCTGTAAAAATGAATATAACACCATGACTGTTTCACATAATAGTGGAGAGTCACATCTATTGAAGTATAACAAACCACTCAGAACAAGGATGTGAATAACAACCACTTGCTTCTGCTTACAAATCTGCAATCTGGACAGGACTTAGCCAGGAAGGCACATTTGAGCTCCACAAAGCATCTGAAGAAACAGCCAGTGGAGGAGGATAAACTACTTACAAGATAGATTCCTTTCAGACCAGCAAGTTGGTACCAGTTGTTGGCTGGGAGTGGCCTTGGTTC
Source organism: Hydrochoerus hydrochaeris (assembly GCA_004027455.1). NCBI lineage: Eukaryota > Metazoa > Chordata > Mammalia > Rodentia > Hydrochaeridae > Hydrochoerus > Hydrochoerus hydrochaeris. The sequence continues at coordinate 178,794 of PVLA01000347.1, read as the reverse complement.
TCCTTTATGTAGCCTGGACTTCCTCACAGCATTCAGCTGGTTTCAATAATGAGCACTCACAAACAAGGAGACAAGAAGAATCTCTCTCCCTCCCTCCCTCCATCTCTGACTTAGCTTTAGAAATCTCATAGAATCACTTTGTCATACTCCATTAATCAAAACAGTCACAAAAAAACACCCAGTTTCATGCAGACAAGCCATAAACTCCACCTTTTATTGAAAAAAAAAAACCAGCAAAGTATGGAAAAGCATGCCAAAAGGGAAATACTGTTGTGGTCATTTTTGGACTATCGAAGCTGTGACAGCTAGAGCCCCTAAATCTGGTTTTCCTCAAAGGAAATTTGTATTTAGCAAAAGAATGATTGGAATGTCCAGCTACTCTGTGATTAGGTAAAAATGTTCTATCTACTGACGTGGGATAGAAGGATACTGATCACCCACCAGCCACAGTCATGTGTGAAGTTTGATAAAAGGGTTTTCCCATACTCCTTGGTAGATACATAAGGAATTCCCAGGCACCAGACTACGGAAGCTGAAAGGAGACCAATCTAAATATCAAGCTGGAAGACAGAGATAAAAACAGAAAATGGACATTGATCACCACTAGAGAAAAAATATTCATTGCATTCCTGTCAGAATAGGTAATTTATTTGTGTTATAAAACCTACCTTCAACCTGTCCTCATCTGCTTATCTTTTCACTGACCAACATCTCATATCTTTAAGTTATACATTTCACAATGAATCATCTCCTTATCCAATGCTCACAACAAACCTACTAGTTACTGTGTTTTAATAATATCCAATAGGCCATTCTAAAATGGGCTTCCCTTGGGTGGCATGATGTGTTCAGCTGTGAACAAGATGCATACTTCCCCAGATAAACTGTCTCAAGTACGGTGTTTGAAGGACTCTGGTGCAGCTGGCCCTGGTCATACGAGGTCCCCACACCAGTGACTGGGGAAGGAGTGTAAGGTGCTGAATAGACCACGAAATGGCAGCACACAGTTTGGTCATTTCTGTCATTTAGTTGCTCCAGATAGTTTACGCAGAGTTTAAACAAAGTAAGTTCTCTCTCGCCTCTCACTTACTTTCTTTTTCACTCCAAGAAATAGTCATTTGTTTCTAGTATTTTTCTTCTCCAGAACTATCCCTTATCTGCAACAAAACCTCTTTTCTCGTTCATGTCTGTGAAAATTCTGAAGCATCCAAAGGATGTTTTTATAAACTGGTTCTATTTACAGGTAATTTGATAGCAAAGCCCCAAGGACCACAAGGCAGTGAAATTTTAGTATAACATTCTCTTGGATACAATAATTCAGCCATTGCAGCCCATATCATGAGATCTTCAGTTTAATGAGAGTTTTTCTTTACAAGACACCCAATATCCATCCAGTGCACTTAAGAAAATCAGGTAAAACAGGTGTTTCCTCAATTAACAATTGTGAATTGTAAGTGAATCAAAATAGAAGATAATATTCCTAGCAAAACATACCAGTACTCTACATTTCCTGTTTTCCTCAAGACCTTGAATATATCATCTCAGGTATACATTTTTAAGTAATTAGTTTTACCAAAAAAAAATACAAAAATTCATTATTCACAGCAATCTTACATTAAGCAGTATGTGTTTAATCATAAAAATCTGTCAAGTAATGGAGTATAAATTTTAACTTCTGAATTAACATGGGCAATATGATTATCTGAAATTTCCAATTCTGGCTTAAATATTTTACAATAAGTTTACAAATGTTTTCAAAACATGGCATTTCTTCAGTTTGCTCACTGAACTTTCTTTTCACTTTGGTAGAATCAGGAATTCTCTCATATCATACAAAAATGGAGTCTATCGGTCATATCCCACTTGTAATCCATTGTGGATTGCTCTCAGAAGACATTTTCTGACATTCTACCCAGGATAATTCTCACCATGAAGTAAAGTTAAATTCAGTTCAATCCCCAACTCCCTAATTTAAGCAAGTCGTGTGAAACCAGCTTATTTCCCAAGTATTATAATTTTAAAAGAGAAAATCTGAAATGTATTTGGAGTTGTAGTTTACCTGAAAACATTTCAAAATGTCTTCTGGAAAGGTCTAGGACAGAAAGACAAAACACATAATGACAATAGCTGAAAGGAAGATACAGGATGTCAGCGTATTATCATCCAGCCATGTCTCCAAATACCCTGTCTCCTCCTCCATGACTTTAATAAACCAGATTCAAAGCCCAAACCAAAAGGGGCCAGATTTCCTTATTTATACAAATCTATTGACTTCAATGAAAGATTTGTCTGTGGTTAAAATGACTAATTTATCTCCCAAGCCAGGATACTTTTGAGAAGGAATATTCTTAATAATTAACCCTGCTTAGTACACACAAACTGGAATTATTTTGGATAAAGCAGGACATAGTAGATTTGCCTTTCTTATATACAATAATAACTTGATCCAAAAGAGATTCACTTCAGAATGAGTCATTCATAAAATTCTACACTGATTTGACTTTTATTGAAAATTTCTGTCATCTCTCTCACATAAGGTCCCCGTTCTTGCACTAGACCTAGTCAACATCTTCTCAAAGCTACAGAAGATTCTGACCTGAACATTGATAAAAGAATTGGAAAATATAATCAAGTGAACAGAAACTCTGGACAGCCAATAGTCATAACCAACAAATGTCTAGATTCCCTATAATACCGTGTCCTAAAACCTTGGGAATTTCAATGCATCTATTTCTTATGGAGTCCTTGGAATGCTACTGGCATCCCCTTGAGCTGAATTGTCTCTCTCGGTACTGCTGAACATTACCTGCTTCTACCCGAGTCCACCAGGTTCAGAGTTCCCTCATCTGTGAGACTTACAGTGGGCTATGAACTTACACGGAAGTTCTCTGATGACCAGCTTGTTGTTGTTAAATTACATGAACTGCTCCAAAGGAATCAGATCTTGGGATAGCTCCAAAGGCTGGTTATTTTCCTTTTGTTCCCAATTGAGCCAGAAAAAATTTATTCATTTACTAGTCAGAAAATAAACTTGATGTATGTTCCTCAGGAGATTCGTGTGCAGTAACCTTTTTATGGTAGAATGCCACATGTACATCAGAAAGGAATACTTCGTCACACGGCCATGGCCACAGCTGCTGGAGCCACAATTCACTCAGAGTTTATAAGGTAAGTAAGGCCGAGCCCAGAAACCACGTCGGAAAACAGGCCCAGAGGGAAACATCCAGGGCTGCAGGTCCTCCCTGTCCCCCTGGCCTGCTAGGCCCTGCTGCGTCTCTGGGCTGCAGGAATTTCCATGGCAAGAGCAGGGGAATGAGAGAGGCATGGTAGAGACAAATTTTTCGTATTTCCCCTGCTTTTAACTCCCAGACCACCACCCCTGTGTCCTCTGCCACTGCCACAATCCCCTCCCTTTAACCATAGAGAGTGTAACCTACTTTATGAATAGACCTGAATAAGAAGAACAGTTATACTTTTCTTAGCCATGACCAATCACTAAAAAAAATGGTTGAGTTTCTTGGTGATCTTTCTACTCTCCAAAAACTAAATATCTCACTAACTGTTCTAGCAGATGGAAAACTTTCCTCTCAGAATAAATGGTTATCAAAATCAAGCATGGCCCTAATATATATTTTTTTAATTTCAGAGGAGTTCTAAGTATCTGATATCTCCAACAATGTGTATATATTATGACTTATTGGTAGTCCAGGAATTAGTCAAATTATACCAAAGAACTGCATTAGCAATTACAGTATTAAGGAAATTAAGATTTCATTCCTCTTACTGGAAAAAAAAATCACCATTATTTGAAGTTTACCAAAATTAAAAAAAAAATTTCATGGACATGTTTTAGCCTACCATGCTGTAATCAAGAGATTTTTATGGATCCCATTTATATTAATAAGAAGGAAGCTTCAGATAAAAAAAAGCTAAATTTTAGAAGCCTTAAGAATCAATGACAAGCAAAAGAAGAAGCACTGTCTCCTGATGTTTCCTGCTAAACTCGATTCATCATCTTTCAAATTCTGTTTGCCTGTTCTTTGGTTAATGTAAGGACAGGCTCATCAGTGTCTGGTTTCAAAACGTGGGAGTTCCGTGGACCACAATGAGAAGAGCTGTTAGCATATCCACAGTTGGCCCTGAATTTAAGAATTTAAATTTGGCAACCCCAACTTGAACTTTTTTTGTTAATAAAAGTGCACTTTCAGTAACACCCTCCTCCCTACCATGGGTAAAACTCATCACAATATTCTCGGGGGGAGGGGGCATTCTCCAGAGTTTCTGTAGATAAAGAAACAGTTTCTGGCCAAAAATAAAAATGGGAAATTCTGACATGTTTGGAGCTTCTAGTTAAACCTTCAGTGGTATATTTCTCTTAGCCATTTGTTATAAGTAGCCTGTCTGCTTGAGTATGATGTATGTGGCTGAGCTGAAATTGGCTGAATAATTTATACTATTTATTGTTCTGGAAAGTTCCTTTTCATAATAAATAAATAAATAATGCTGTCTGAGAGAAGGGGAAATAGTGGTAACTGTCAGTAGCATGAGTAGCAAAAAAAGTTATTTTTCCATGTTGCATGCTAATGAAATATATCTACCAGGCATGGTCTTCACATAGAAGGGCAGGACTGTAATAGGTGAATATCGTCAGCATTTTCAATGAAACCAATTGGCTAAGAGAAGCTGTCAGATAGGTGTGAAATGAGCTAAATTACGAGTGATACACTTTCTTTTAAGGTACTTTGCTTTGTTCCTTACAGTGCCTCGCAGCAAAAAATTTAATTTAAATACTGAAAATGGAATGCAGCTATATTGATTTAAATTCACTAAGCAAGTCTTAGAATCTATTTCACTTCCTGCGTGAGTATAGAGTGTGTGTGAATCTGTTTGCACTGCCATGCAAGTACCATCAGCTCTTCTACTATTTATGAGTAAGTCACAGTTTATTAGAAACTACCACAATGTATACTAGCATAAAACACATAACTGGAATTGTCAGTTTATAAAATTTTCAGAATGAATGATTATAGTTCTGTTCTTACTGTAAATCTGTACATAGCTCTGGTGATTTATCCTACCTGGTGAAACACTGAGCTTTGTTAAACCTTGGCTGTTCATTGCTGGTATTCTCCCGTGTGTGTTTGTGTGTTTGGTTTGTTCTTTTTGAGGAAGGGGATTTACTATTTTATCACATAAATTTCATTCCCAGAACCCATGCCAAATACAGAGTTCTAGACAAAAGGATGGATGGATGGATGGATGGATGGATGGATGGATGGATGAGCAGAAATGCATGTGGCTCAATTTAGGTGATCCTGATTTGTAGATGACTCACTGTAAGCTATGACTAAAAATATTTGAAATGTTTACAGGCTGCACAATATATATGTTTGACATATTAAAGGAGACTTCTATCAGCTGCTCAGTAACCATTCCAGAAAAATGCCTCAAAAGAATCAGGCAAAATCACAGCCCTCGTCTGCAGTGCTGTTTCTAATTTGAAGGCAAATTCATCTCTGACATAGAGCAGATTCTGTGCAGGTGGAAGCAAGCCCTTCTCTGCTCCTCTCTCTGCCAGTCAAATTATGTCATCAGTGAAGGATCACTGGTTTTTAATGATACGGTGGCCTCCATACTGAGAAGCAGTCCTAGCAGAGCAGTATGCATAGCCAATAAAATGGCTGTCACCAAATTACAATTGACACTTAACATCACTAAATCTGCAGTGTAATTCCTTGTGACAGTTGTGTAGGTATATTAGAAGAAAATAATTTACTTCAAACCCAGGATGTTAGACACATTTTCCTGAGTGTAATTCATGTCACATTTACAGTAGCCAAAGCAAGCAGTCTCGAGGCAACCTTAATCGGGGAAGAGATCATAGATACTAACATGTTCATTGAAGTATGATTATTTATGCATGCAATAAACAAAGCTAGAGCAGTTGTTCATTGTAGGTTTTAATTGTTACTTGGGGTTTTAATTGTTATTGGGTTTTAATGAATATTAGCCTCTTTTGCTGTAGGGAACAAGAAAAACTATTTTTTTAAAAGCCACATTTTATGTGGAAAGCAGACATCAGCTAAAAAGTCTTTTTTTTTTTCAGGGTTAAAGGGACATTTGCTTGGCCATCACCCTCACCCCAGCTCTGTATTATGTTTGGGCTCTGACTGATGACCACGAGACCATTGCGTCTAAGTCCAAAGTCCAAAATGCAAGTAAACTAAAAAAGCCAGGCACACTATTTCTCTTCCCTCTAAGTAATAACACTAAGGAATAAAGGTCTGAGAGGCACACAGTTTCTCCTGGAAAACTCTTTTGATCTGTACTTTCAGAGCAAATCTGCAGAAAGCTCCTTCCCTGGCCTTATAAGCATATATAAATATATGACAGAGTTAAAGGTCTCCGCTCTTCAGAATGAAGTGTTTTGAATGTCTGGTAAAATGGGACTGCAAAAAATTCATTCCAACTTTGTCTCTAGGCAATTCACCTTTGGCCCAGTGATGATATGAGTCTTTCTGCTGATGGGAGAGATATAATAAGTCAGCTCCGGCAGTCTTGAGGAGGCAGGGGCCTATTTGTTAGCAGAAAGAGGCAGGTATACTCTGCTAGGGGAGATTAGCTCATCCCAGTATGGTGATTACCTCCCAGGAAGCCCTCAAGGTTACACAGCAAGTGTAGGAGCTGCGGATCCAGCCCTAGATGTGGGCATGCCTGTATCCTTACGGAGTCTTAATTTAGAAAGCCCAAATTTAAAAACACAAATCAGTGAGTGATAATTTCCCTGTCCCTTCATTAAAACATTAAAGCTTCTCCAGCAAATGTAAGCTCACTGAAGAACCGTAGGCTCCATTAGAGCTCAACATCAAGGTAGGGGAATTAACCTCTGTCCATGACTCTTAGCTGATTTTTTTTTCTTTTATCAAAGTAGGAAACTACAAACAAGAAGAAAGAAGCCACATGCAGCTGGTTGAGGTCCTGTGGACTGAGTGTGCCATTGGTTTCACCCAATCACTTAGGAAATAATTTTGAGTAAGTCGTGTATGTTCCAGAACAGAATCACAGCATTTCAGCTATGGCACGAAAGAGCAAAAGGGGGAAACAGCAGTTGGGTTATTGGGGTCATCTATATAGAGTTTAAGAACATGGATTGCTCTTCACACACAATCATGACATTGAGAGAACCATTCTGCCGGTCTTGGGAGTGCTTTAGTCGAGCTAAACAGAGCCGTGTCATTGCCGCAAGCCATAGGCAAAAGCTAGAACTTCTTTGGTTTTCTAGGTCAGTGAGGATGACCTGCAGAATTCTTCAGCGTGGCTGGTCCCTGGAGCACACTCCTGACAGCGCAGGCTGGAGAGGCAGCAACATCTGACGCATGGCCACAGCTGCCTGTGTTCATCACGAAGCCACTGTGTTGCTGGGGAGGGGAGCACATGCTGGGGCAAAAATAGAAGCAGGAAAGTGGGCAGCAGAAATATGGTCAGGAGTCAAGGGGTTTCACAAACTTCAGGTAAGATTTATCAAACAGAGCCATTTCTGAAGCGGAGTCGCCAATGTTTTCAGAGCTTTCTTGGAAGTGAACATTGGAGTCGTAGTAATGCATGATAGCAAAGATTTCACACACAAATGCCAGAGTCTTTTGTAAATAGGAATATTTAATAAAAATCCTGAGAGAGTTCTAGAAGAAAACATTTAATTTTTCTTGTTAATAAATGATTTTAGCTTTGTGTGCATTGTCTCTCTGTAGTAAATACCTCACATTATGTGCTCTAAAATGGCATTGTATTATTAATTGAGGTCACTAGAAATCTTGGTGCTTTCTCATGTTGTTTAGGGTCTGTTCAGTGGCAAGGACATTGTGACAACCTCTGTAACAGTGTCCCATGGAGCAAATTTGCACTGCCTTGATGGTGGATCCTGAGGAAAACACATTTTCTTAAGACCACGCTACTTCAGGACACTCTGCCATGACAGTCAGGCTTTCCTAGAGCCCCAGTCCAGAGGTACCCACTCTCTTGTTATCAGGAGCCCTGCACCAGCTCCAACAGCATCCTCACAATGCCCAGAACAGGAAGAGAAACAAGTAACTCCTGCTGCAGAAGCTGTCTACAGAAATTACACAAAACTATTCCCTACTGGTGATGTCAGAAAGCAGCATGAAATCCTGATCACACTTATTACAAAGAAACTTAATCTCCATTTTGAAAACATACAACTGTGTTATTTGTGTATGGACTTCACATGGAAAACTGCCCTTGTTCAGAAGGGGTTGCTTAGCAGAGGGCAGGTGGCATCCAATTCCTTTCTGTTCAGAAAATTCCAAACCAGGTCATACAACTCCCGTTGCTAAAACAAGTCTGATTTGCCACAGAACATATGTCTGGTTGCCTCTTTATTAGGAAGAGCTGAATAGAAGAAATTATTTTCCAAACTACCAAATTTAGCATAATTCTGTAAAGAGAAGATTTAAAATTTTCTTTTAGAATAATCTGCTTCAAAGAATGTTTTTCTTTCAGTATAGGGAAGGGAGTTGGATGTGCACACATGCACACACATCACATACACACACATACACATAAGCACATACACATACACATACATACACATATACATACCCTCGTCCACTTTACTGTTTTCTCCACTTACCTTGACTCACCCTTGCTCTTAGAAAATATGGATCTATTCCCAGGCTTTGCTAAGAGGCTTCTATCATACTAGCGCTCAGTCTCAATTCTTAACATGAACATGTATCTTTCTAAAATAATATGTTGAATTTCAAACAATGGGCCATTTTAACGTTTTCAAGGCCAGAACAATGTCATGGATAAGTCTGAAAAAGATAAAAGTCAAATCGTGAAATGTGTGCAGTTTTGATAAATAATTTCAGTGATTAAGACAGAGAAGTGGTCTCTGGAACCACATTTGTATGACAAGAAGCAACACTTTTGGGGTTGGGGGTTGGATTTTTTCCATTGACATAAGACATCAGGAAAAGAAAAGAGTAGATGTTTATTATAAAAGCAGTTCCTCGTTAGCTCCCATATGCTTATGAACAATTTTTCAAAGGAAGACTACAGAGAAATTTCAATGCCATGTGAAAAAGCTACTCTGTGTTTTGTGAAGTCTCAATTACATTTCTAAACTAATTTTAATTTACAACCACTCATAAAAACATGCAGCCTCGATTGATCTTTAATACATTATGTCTCTGTTCCAAGAGGAGATCTAGGGAGAATTATTTTCTCTCCATGTCTGGATAATTTAACTTTACAAAATGATCATCTGAAAAGAACAAATTTTCCTCTTCGATTCCAAAGTATTTTCATTTTTTAAAAAAGTGGGGAAACCATTTTTATTCACATTCTCCTTTTTCAATCCCTTGTTATATATTATATACTTTTTATTGAAATAAGTTATAGAATTTAAAGATCTACATTTGTGATATTACTGAATTTAATGTCATTGAAAATTTAATGAAATACTACATTTAAAATCCAGTTTATTTTCTGCAAAAGCTCAAAGAACATTTTGTAAAAGTCATTATTTACTCAGCATAAGCAAAGAAGTACATTTTCTTCAATGGTTTAAGGTATTTATACAGAATATTAAACTTATCCACATCATTCAAGTTGCAGGTGTCTAGATTTTTAAAGTTAATTTTACAAGACAATAAATAAACAGTTTTGAAGAAGTTTGTCTTTGGTAAATTTTCATGATTAAAGATTTTGTTATCTGTTGTTTCATAGCAAACTATCACCAAGGCTTTGTAACATCATCTTATTATTTTTCATGATCCCGTGGGCCAGGAGCTGCAGCAAGACTGCTACCAGTATTGAGCAGTTCTGCTTCAGGCATCAGTTGGGGTCACCTGGTAACATTCCCCTGGGAGCTGAACTCTCCGGGATTCCTCATGCACAGCATTGGAGCCACATACAGCTGGGGGACCAGCCAGAGTGGGGTCTCTCCTTGCCCTTTGTCCACATAGCAGCAGGGCAATCTCAGGATGATCATAATTCCTACATGGTAGAACAGGGCTCCATAAGTGAGTATTCCTAAAAGCAGGAAGTTGACCTAGCCAAGTCTTTCAGGCATAGACCCACGTCACTTCCATTGTGTCCTCCTGGTCAAAACCTTCATGAAATTCACCCAGATCTAAGACTAGGAGACACAGACCCACTATTTACTGGGAAGGATATCAGGTCTCTGTGTCCATCTTCAGTGTGCTGAAGTAGTATGTCCCATCTGGGGATTGTGTTGTTAATAAAATTTTCTACAAACATGTCCTCCACCACCTTTTCTTATTGAGAACTATCAATTTTTAGGATCAATTTTAGTATTCCCAGTAAAGCAGAAGATACCAAAGGATATCACAGAAAAGCCTAGATACAGAAACACCTAGAATATATAGCCTACTATAACCAATCTAATAGTAAGTTAAACAGAAGAAAAGGTAACTTTATGGATTTTTTTTAACTTTTATTTTGTTTAAGATAGATTAAGAAGCAATGATTTCAGTGCATAGAAGAGTAATTTAACACACTAAATTCAATGAGTGAAGCTGCCAGACTGAAACCAATCACAAAGAATAGGAACACTCACTCAAATTCTTCTGGCTCCAGGTTTCACTGCACAAGCCAGGGAGCAAAGCCCTTCCTGGGAGGAACTGAGCTTATTTGTACTGAAGATGTCTAATGCAGCAGCAGAAACCTAATTTAACTCCACTGCTAAATTATTATTGATGTTCTGATCAAAGAAGAGGTATCACCTTGCTTCTGAGTACCAATACTCTTTTCCTCATTGCATGTTTTCCTACATATCACGTTAACATTCAATAGGAAGGAAGGGAGAGGAGGGGAGGGGAGAGGAGAAGGGAAAATGAAAGGCCAGGCCAAAGGTGCATGGCAGGGCAGGGAAGGGGAAAGAAAGGACAAAAAGCAAAGAAAGAAACCTCCCTGTTAAGAGGTAAAGTTGTCAAGATCCAGATTTAGAGAGGATCCAAATGTTAAATCTACTAGATAAGACTTTAAAACACCATGACCGCTACACTGAATGTTCTGATGAAAAATGTAGACAATATTTATGAATACATGAAGACTTTTAGCAGAGGGGTGAGCATTATTTTAAAAAACATGTTTGAAATGCTAGAGGAGCCATGTATGGTGGCACAACCCATAATCTTAGTATACTGGGAGACTCAGGCAAAAGAATCACAAGTTCAAGTTTAGCCTAGGCAATTAGTGATTTAGCAAGTCTCTGTCTAAAAAAATTTAAAAAATTAAAAAGACCATGAGTGTAGCTCAATGTGAAGGCCTGGGTTCCATCCCAGGTACTACCATGAAAAAAAATTGCTTGGGGAAAAATTACCTGGCCACAGACATGGAGAATATTTTCAGTAGACATATTACCAAATTGCTCACCAGGAAAAAATAATAAGCTTGAAGAAAGAAAGTCCAATAGAAAAGACCCAAACTAAAATAAAGAGAAAAAAAGAGTAAAACACAGAACAGAGCATCCAAGAGCTGCTAGACAAGATCAGAGTCTAGCACACATGTACATAACTGGAGTTCCAGAAAGAAAAGGAAAAAAAACTACTCAAAGGTATAATGGCTTAGAATTCTCCAAAATTAATAAATTACAACAAATTACAGATCCAAAAATAACAGAGATTCCTAAACAGAATAAAAATATCAAGAAAACAGAATGGAAGAAAAAGCAAGACAGCAGAGGCAAGTGGTATGTGGACTCAGAATAGGAAGCACACATAGAGGAGCTGGCCCGCAGCGGGGACCCTCTGTGGAAACTCCTGGGGACTTAGCACAACCCCAAGAGAGAGGAAGAGACCAAATCTGGAACTTCATCCCCAAGGTTGATTGGGGATGGACTGTTGTTGGCTCAAAGAAACAAGAAATATGATTATCTCTTGCATATCTGAAGTTGTAGGTGAATAATGACATCCTCTGCTGTGTTTATTAATAAGAGCTATTCCACCTTCAGAATTCCACAGCTGGATTCCACTTAGACTCTTCCTTGTCCATGAGAACAAGAGAGTGTCAGCCCTCCTTTCTAATCTGCAGGAAGGGGAGTAAAGTAGGGGACTTGATTGAAAATCTACTGATAAGTCATATGGACAGGTTCTAGTAAATGGTAAGTATAATTTTCAAAATCTCATTTCATTTGTTAAAAAAACTCATTTCATTTGTTAAGATCCTGGATCTTAATTACAATTATTTCTATTGTATTAAAAAATTCTTTGTGAACAAAAATCATTCACTGAACTAGGTTTCTAAGTATATCAATGTAATTGCAAATACCAATAAGAAATTAGCAGACCCTTCACCATGAGAGGTCCAGACCAAGAAGAGTGAGTGTAAACTGTACAATGTCAGAGACAAAACCATAACTTCTCTGAGCACAAGAATGGTAGATTCCATATTACCACAAATTAGAGCAAGTCGAAATACCCCAACTAATAAACATGGGATATTAAACATCAAGCCCCAGAAAACTTGGCTATTGGGACACATTGACCATTTCTTCAGATTGTTTCAAATATAAAATTACAAATCAGGAAAGCACAGAGTAGGACTGGCAAAAGTAGGACTGGCAAGTTATAATTACATAAACTGGTCAATTTTATATAATTTTTTATCATAGAACTCACAATTTTAGACACATTGTTTGATGCAATTCTGCTGTGATGCTGCATTTACATGCACTTTGAAATTCGTGGTTGCAATGTAAAAAATGACTATCAACTGGATCAGTTGATCCTTTCTTAATCTCTGAGGAAATGTAGAACACTGTCTTATATAAAATGGAAACTTCTACCCTGCCATAACTGTGAAATTAATCCTCCAACACCACAAACCTATAAAAGGTTGTCCTCTGGGAGTTTGACATTCCTCCCTCGAACCAAGCAGGTCAAAGCATAAAGCAGAGTTTGATTACACCTGTTAATATGTAGTGCATCCTTGAGTTTTGCCAGCTATCAATCAGGGGGCAGTGGAGGTGAAATAAAGAGAAAAGTATGAAGTCATACAGGTTCAAACGATACTTCACAGCCTGCTAGGTAAGAGGAAGGGACTCTGGGGAAGCCACCTGTCTGCCTGGCTTTACATCCTGCCCCAACCTTCCAAGCTATGTAACCTTGAGTGTGCTGCTCAGCCTGCACTGTACGAGTTTCCTCATCGGTAAAAATCTGTCATACACCGCCTTCATGGAAGGATAAAGTGGCACCAAGTGAATTAATATCTGAGTATTTTTTCTTTTTCTTTTTCTTTTTCTATTGAACTTGGGGCTTAGTCTGCATGCTAGGTATCTTACCTCTGAACTCCATGGAAAAATAATTGCAAAGTGCTAGAATAAGACCTGCTCTTTGTAAGTAAAATATGTAAAAGATTAAAAACTAAATAAGTAGAAATCACTGGTCACATGAAGGAATCACTGATAGGTATTGGAAGCTGAAAGGTAAGTTAGGGTATTTTCAAATCTTTGTTTTACTTCTTTACAATTGATATATTTAAGTTTTTAAGAAAATGGGATGACTAATCCAGTCAATGATATATTGAACCTTGTCAAGGTCCAAGAATTTATACAAAGTTGTAACATTTTGCCCAAAGTATTTAGTGTGGGTGCGATTTCTCTGCTTAAGATTTAACTCTTAGATTGTAGTAATTTGTTGGTTTGGTTCTACTCTTGGTATTTTTGAATGAGCTTTAGTACAGCTTGCTGGAAAACTCTAGGCCAAGTTTCCAAAATGATAAGTTTATTCCAAAGTTACTGATTGACCACAAAATTTTACATAATATTACCCAAGGCTTTTGGAGGGTGAGAAGTATGTAAAACATAGATTTTCTGTCCAGGATCCAAATTCAGAAGATATACAAATATGAAAACAATTTAAAATAATCAAGTTTAACTACCATTTAGGATGTTATTACATATCATTACTTACACATGTTATCACTTTCTATCTCACTTGTTAATATTCATATTTTATAGAAAAAGCAATAAAGAGTCAAAGAGATAAGATAATTTATTGCAGTCCCAGCATTACTATATCATTGAAATCTACTCAGAACCAAGTTTCATGGACTCTAGCCCAGGACTCCTTCCAGTCTACCAGCCATGATGATCATGAAGTCTGAAGATGTGATTCAGGAGTTCAAAGAAAAGATTATAAAAGTTAATGAAAACAAGCAGGAAAATCTCACAGCTAAGAGGCTGAAAAATGGTCAACACTTCAGGAGGTAAACGAGAAGACTGAGAACTGAAGTTGAAGGTTGAGAATGATGGCGACCAAGAAGATCGCAAAGATAGGCCCACTTTAGGAGCAGCGATGCTAGAAAGTGAGGGTGAGGATGGTACCATAAATAAAACACAGAAGACACTCGAGGAGAATTTAGGCAAGGGAAATTTGGAGCCTTTACCAGTGTGAACAGGGATCTGCATGTTACAAACATTTGTGTGGCAGCAGAACAGAGAGGAGAGGTAACCAGGCAAGGCAAGCTTCCATGAGGACACTGCATGAACTGAGGCAAGGGTGCCAGGTATCTGGGATTGTCTGATGACTGGAAATAACATCACAGCACTCACTCTCAAAGGAAAATAATTAAGAATTTAAGAAATATGAAGAATGAAGAAGAGTAAGGAGTTAGAAATGCTTTCAGGGTTTTGAATCTGGACTGCTTGGGCAATGGTGGTACTTTTTATAGTAACAGGATCACTGAGCCAGTGTGGAACACGGACATCCAGATCTGGAAAAGACATGAGCACAGCTTTGGAGTAAGAAGGAGATAAAGCGCAAATGTGATATAGGACAGAAACCAAGTCGGTTTGGTTCTCAGTTCGCAGGATTCCGTGTGACAGGGAGACACAGATACCGATGGACTGTCGAGAGGCGCAGAGTGAGACTAAAACTTGGGTAAGCAGTGAGGAATGAAAACACAAATGTGAGAATCATCCACATCAAGAAGGGCGTAGGAAGTGAGTTAGTGGACCAAGTAGCTCAAATGACCACTGAGATGTTTTACACTGTGAGTCACCGAGAAGAATTTCAGTTTGTTCATCTCCTGCTCCTCTGTTTCTTAGTTCATGTGACAAAATCAGTTAATACAACAAGAAATCAGCTCAGCATCTGACTTCTGAGTAACAGGCAGGATGTGAAGAACATTCTTATAACCCATGCTCTTGCTTTCCACTTTTGGAAAGGAGTCGCCACTATTTCCTTACTGCAAACCCCGAGAAAGGAACATGAAAGAATTAAAATGTGCTAAGTAATTTGAAATGCTAAAAACAGAACTTTTGCATTGGCTGTATAAGAATTCCAAAGTTCCTGCCAGCTCACATACAAGCAAATTTCTATGTAGTTTCTAAAATAAATGTAATTTTAAATAAATGTGTACACCTAAAGTCAGAAAACAAAATACTCTTTTTACTAGGATCAAATGCCTTGATCTAAAGTGGACACATCACGGTATCACATTGAACATTACAGAGGGGCATCAAAGTAGTCCATCCAGTCTCTTGAAATTGAAATCGCTTAGCTATCCTGTGAGGTATTTACTAGGCCACTGTAAAATGACATAATTATCTACACCTAAATTTTACCAACAGTCCCAAGAGCCCTCTTCAGTTTACAAAGTGACCACATTCAATAACTGAGATTATCATAGATTGAAGCTATGTCTAATCCTAACATTAACCTACAGTTTAGGACACAAAATCTTGGAAAAATTTCATTTCATGGGGAAAGTCTGCATTAGGATACGCAAATGTGTGTCCTAAAACTCGCAGAATTATCAGAGGTAGTTTGAGCAACTGGACTGTGTGGAGTTATGTTTCCCTTTCCTTACCATCTGGTATAGATTTATAATGCTGGGGGTAAAGGATTTATTTAAATTAGGCATATAGGTTTGTGCCTTGACCTTGTTAAGTGAAAAGTAAGTGTTACCCCATGAATTTCTGTGAAATTGGTAGTAAATGTGTAAAAGTCAGGGCCTCCTACAGAATATTAAGAAAGCATGTGTTAAAAAACGTAGAAGCCCCCAGTGATGCTGTATTGTCCATGGTATATATAGATATAATTTAGAAGATTTATTATATCTTTGACTTAGGAACTTTATTTTTCCTTTAGAAATAAAAAAAATAAAAGGTTTAAAAAATACGTAAAAGTACAATTAAGAGAGAGTTAGTTGACTTGTCAAATACTATATTCAATAACCAGATCTAATAGCTATAGATTTCCAAGGCTAGCCCTTATAAAATATGAAAGTAGCATAAAGGAGATGAGATGTTAAGAATAAATGCTTTTCTTAAGAGGAATTTGCCATGAAATGTAAGAAATTCTATGATTACTTTTTTATCCCAGAAAAGATTATTTTATTTCACTCAAGCTTTAAAAATTCAAATTAAACTCCTAGGCATTTTAAATTGAGTTTATTGTCATCCTCTTTAGGCTTATAATTTAATATTTTCCCACTTTTGGCCAATCCAGCCCTCATTTCCATGTTGGATCAGAACTCTGTGGTACAGAGAATTCCAAGAAGGTTTGGTCTCTGACCTCCACTTCCAGACAGTTTTATGCAGGAAAAGCCCTGTGATTATTGTCTTTGCTTTCTGCAGGCTCCTTGCTGCACCTTGAAGTGTAAAGGTTCATAGCCAGGGCCTGGCTCTTATTACAGGTTTTAAGATGAAGTCTATACAATGAAAAGAACTCTGTTTTTATTTCATTGGAATCATTGGCTTTCAAGCCTTTGAATTCCCTACAGATAATTACTGTTTTGGCTCGTGATTTCTCTGATATTTGAAGCCTCTGAGTGGAATACATTACCTATTTAACAAGGAAGGTTAATTGGTAGCTATGAGCCAATGTATGTGCCCCCTTGTATTATTTTTAAGTACTCTGCGAATTCTGACTCTCTGAAACATCTTATTGTTTTAAACTATCTCTTACAACACAACTTCTGCTTTGGATACTTGGCGTCTGAAAACTAAAAAAAATAGAGAAGAATTCTAGTAGCTTTGTGTATGTTGCTGCTGAAGTTTCTTCTTTTTTTTTGTGATATCTGTTCCCCCTCAAATTGATCACATTTCTTTTTAATATCCTAAGAATTCTGTAAAGCTAAAATACATATGCCCAAACTCTGTCGCACAATACCAGAATTCACAGTTGGACCTGAAATTTCACAAAGTTAACTCAGTCAGAATTCAGCCCCTCCTAGGGTTTTTGGAAATTAATCTCTGAGAAACGATGCTATTTTTTAATGTTAGCATTTATCTTATTGAGTCCATGGAACTAACAGTGCCACTACGAAGTCAAACAGTAGACCAACATTCACAGTAAACTGTTCTGTGTGAATGAAAGCTTTTTAGGAGAATAACTCTCACAAAATTGCCTAAAAGTACTGTACTGAATGCCATGAAACATAACATCTGTGTATCAAAAAAATGCATTCTGCATGCTGCAGGAAAACTGTAGCACTGAGGCAATTTTCTAGTATTTCTTTCCATATTTATAGCAAGTGCCCATCATGGGAAGGCGAACCTCACCTGCAACTCCTTCGCGTTACCTAAACTGAAGAACACCTCGTGCTTGGGTGTCCTAATAGCCGTGATATTATTTTAACAATTACGCTATTTAATACCTGGGATTAGTTCCTCTGATAGTGCTATTAGCTGTCACTATACCCCATAATAGGTGACTTCATCTTTGTTATGACATGATCTCTCCTACTGTTTGTTGACCTTTCAATACAAGAGGGAGGGACGCTCCCAGCCCCCCAAATCTTTAAGCAGCTACTGTAAAGCTGCGGTTTAATTCTCAGCTGGAATGTTTAGAAACCATCGGTGCTAAATACCTCGGTGGACTGCTTAAACACCAACAACAGCCTTATGGGGCCTTACCCGACCTTAAACACATCTTTTTTTGTCGAGAATATTGCATTCTGCCACAATTCTGTGGGCTAACCCTGCGCTCACATTAAATATACCAGCCTCATTGAAGCTTACTGAATTGAGTTGAGTTGTTCTTTGTTTTATTCTCTCACTGCTTCACCCCCAACTGGGACTGGGCAGCCTTTCTTCCAGTGGAGCGTGCTTTAAAGTAACCCGGAGAAGAGGCGGAGGGGGTGGGGGGCACAAAACCAAAAGGTGCAGCTAAGGCCCATAATTAGTCTTGATCCTCCAAGTCTAAAATATTTTAACGCCAGGTTTCTGATTGCAGCCCGGGCAAAGTGGATTTGGGAATGCAGAAAAGTAATTAGGTCTGTGCAATGGAGTGTGGAGAGCATTTAAAAGTGAATGGGTGGTTACTACATTCTTGGCAGGCTGTTTTTTATCTTTTCATGCTCTGCTGTTGTTAGAGGTGATGGGTTTATTGCAGTTTTTGCACTCTGGAGGTGGCTGTGTTTTTCTTAACCTAGCCTTTTGCTCTTGGGCTCAAAAGTGAATCCTCATGGTATGAGGAAGAATGATGGAAATTTTCTTAAAAAGAATAATAATAATAATAAATAATAGCAAGGCACACTGGCCAAATATTACGCAGTGAAGCAGAATAAGTTGGGAATGAACCTCAAAGCAGAAACAGGTCACTTATGGAGACTCTGGGTTTAATTAATGACTCACTGAGCACAGGACCAACTGGAGACAATGGTCACCCCAAGGAGAAGAAAAACAAAACATGTTATTCTCTAACCACGCTCACAGAGCCATCCAGACTATCTGGGGGGAAAACTGACATCATTACACCACTTCTGGGCCCTGGAATCGAAGATATAAACCATAAATGTCTGAGTTGTCAAAAAATGTATGTTTTGTGTTACTTCAGCCCATAGAATTGCTGCAGTTTGCTAAGATCACATGAGCCTTAGGCCTAGAGATTTCTGTCTACCAGTCAAGTTATTATCAGTCTTGGCTTACAAGCCATAGAAAAAATGCACATGCTTTAAAAATGTATAGCTAAGGTTAGGGAAGTAGAGAGGGGCTGAGTGTAAGAATTGATAGAATTTAAATGGCTTCCTTTTAATGCTCACAAGTTGGTTTTGTTGTTGTTGTTGTTTTTCTTAAGGGGAATTATACAAAAAAGACTAGGCTTGTTTCTTTAGCAATTCAGACCTATCCAAGGGGGAGGAAGATTGCATGAGGCAACTTGGTCTTCCTACAGACATTTAATGATACCCACAGAATTTGAAACACTAGAATTGGATAAAGCTAATGAAGAATCACATGAAATCAAAGGTGGAGCTGGAGGAGGATTCATTATTATTCAGAGGTCTGGAGTCTTTCTGTTTGTTTTTATTTTAAACAGGTATTTTGGAAAAGCCACCTCAAGGATGACTAGACTAATACATTTATGTTCCTAGACAACTGTTTTAGCCTCCTTGAAGTTTACAAATGAGTTTCCTACTTTTTAACAACTTTGTAAGTGTTGCATGCAGCATCTTAATTAAGTACCGTTCTACAGTATTGAGTCTGTATGAGAAGTATATCCTGCTCTTTCAGTATTGGGTTTATCTCTGTTTCTAGTGAACAAGAATGAGCCCTTCACAGCTTGACATATTATCACTGTGGCCCTGGCTTAACTCACGCAGTCACCTCATTGCAAGTTTCCCCATTAAAGGATTAATACAGCAGTAATATTGCTCAGTCAATATAGTCGTGGTTTTAGGTCTTGCAGAAGATACAAATAAAATGTATGATTTGATGCCACTGTAAATAAGATTTACGTCTTCATCACTGCCTGTTTCTAAGAGAGAAAACTGGTAGAAACATAAATATCTACCAGTGAGGAATTAGTTAAATAAAGGATGATACATCCTTAGAGCAGAATGATACCATCACAAGTTGATATGGGGGAAAAACTAATGACTAGAGAAGATTTTCAGAATGAATTAAAGTTAAAAAAACAGCTTAAGGACTGGAGATTTAACTCAGCAGCATAAGTGCATGCCTGGCAAATGTGAGGTTGTAAGTTTGATCCCTAGTACAGGAAGAAGAAAGAAAGAAGAAAGAAAGAAAGAAAGAAAGAAAGAAAGAAAGAAAGAAAGAAAGAAAGAGAAAAGAAAAAGAAATGCAATAAAAAACAACAGAAGACCATGTGGAGAGCATACTTTGGTGTTTAATAAAATAAATAGTAAATTATATATTTAAATATATAATCTTGGTTTTAAAACACACAACCCACTTTTAAAGTGAGAAAAATATATCACAGTGTTAATAAAGATTATCTCTGAGTCGTGGAAATCAGGTTGATTTCATTTACTTGCCTTTATTTATCAACACTTTCTAAAGTTTATGTAATAAACATAGTAGGACTGCATAGATTTATTTATTTAAACTATTAATAAAAACATTTTACAAGAAATAGTTTACCAAACTACAGTACATAATTCTGCCCACGTACTCCTTAAAATACCTCCACAGTCTGTCGTCCTGAGTACAAAAGGCGAGAAAAGAAGGCTTCTCTCTTTAGCCTGACCCCACATCATCACTGTGCCTAAACGGATGCTTCGTTACCCACAGTGTTTCCTAAAGTCCCTCACCAGTTGTCTAAGAGGCAGAAACAGCCACCAGCACCGCACACTCCAAATGTATTTTACGTTTACAAAAACCCAAGAAAGAAACTCTCTCCCCCTTGTCTATTTTCCACAAGATAATTCAAGCTCCATCCAGGTCTCCACTCTCTTCTGACAGGGCTTTCACCAGAATGCTCAGTGCCAGGCCTGGATCCAGGGTAGGGCACTCTGTTCCCTGACCCTTCCTGAATTTGTAAGGCCAGGTCCACAGAAGGACTCAGCAGTCTTTGTGTTAAGGAAATCTCCCTTCTTGGAAGCCTGATGAATTCCTCATTATGCAAATGGCAAATAAGCACCAGCATATCCAGGTCAGATGCATAATGTGTATAAATAATTGCTGGGGGAAATATGTGGCTCAGTGAACTAATCTAAAGCCAAAAGCTTAAGAAGTTTGGGTCCAGCACAGACACTGGCTTGCTGGGAGCCCATGGGCAAGTCACTTAAACTCTCTGTGTTTCATCTTAAAATAGAGATGATAGGAATGTTGACCTGGGCCCTAGGGGAATAGCAAGAGACCGTGAAGAACTTCAAAAATTCTTCTATCAAAGTAATAGGCATTATTTAAGGCAAAGGTCACAAAATAATCAAAAACTTCTTGAAGCCTCAAAGACAAAGCTGATTTCACAAACTGTGACTTAAGATGCATAGCTAAATTCACAAACGCTTACATTTGCAGACCAATCTGAAGCATTTGCCCACCATTTGGGAACTCTGCGATCTTTTGGGCAGAAGATTCATTTTTCTCTGTTGCCAGAACATACCCATCAGGTGTTGGTGAGAATTCTCAAGCTTCACACGCTTTACTGGAGAATCCTGCCCTGAGATGCACTACTGAGAAAATTCTCAAAGACATCACTTACTACAAACCAAATTGTACTCAGCAGGTAGAAATTAGCACGTGGTCTGGAGGCAGCCTAGGATCACAAAACACACTTGGAAGCTCAAGAGTGCTTGTCTATAATTATGTGGCTTTTCTGCAATAGTCACTGTGAGCTTCTGAGGCTGGCATGAGGAATACCACGACAAGTAATTGGTGTTGGGAATGTCTGTGGTTGGGCTGTCCCATCCACCCCTCCATTCCTGCTGGGCACAACACTCTCCCACAAGTTCTAGGGACAATGCCCTGATTTCAATCTGTTGTGGCATTTTCCAGACCACTTACTGAGTCTTTTACAAAGTTGAAGCAGCAATGCTGGTGATGATTGGACATCTCCCATGCTATGAGTCTCAGACCTCCATCACCACCTTTTGGTCTGGTCTGTGTCCATATAAAAGAGATAAATAGAGGCACTTCTGTGGAAACTAAAGCAAGAGCTAGAACTATCTTTATGAACTTCTAGAATTTCTAGAAGTAACACTGTTCTAAAAAACCAAAATGACCACTTCCTATTTATTGCCACTGTGTTGTATGATTTAATACACATATCAACTTAGTATAGTGGTCCGAAAAATCACTTTGGAATCAGACAAAACTCAACTGTACTTCTCAATTAAGTTGCCTAGAAAAAGTAATTTAATATTTCCTTATGTCATTCTCCTCATCCATAAAATGGGGATAATAAAGCTACTTCATAAGAGGTTTGAGGTGAGGCACATACATTCTTAAATATTCTGTGTATAGCTATTATTAGTGGTGGCAATTGTTCTAATTAATACTGTATCAGTAGCTGGCTTCTTCATGTGGTAACAGAAAATACTGACACACAGGGAGATTCAATGGCTACAAAGCCAGGGCTTAAATCCAGGAATTCTGACTGCAAAACATGCATTGTTTGTATTCCTAGTCACCATCTCTGTCTTTGGGATAGTTCCCAAAGTTTAGACGAACAGCCTCAGCAACCTACTGAGGTAACCTAACCATTCACATGCAAAGTTCTCAAAGCACAAGTGCATACATACCTAAATACGTTCTTTTATCCTAAGCAATGTTACTTTTCCTCCCTTGCTGTTTGTCTCCATCTCACAGCAATAATGCTTGCCAGGGTACTTGCAAATGAATTTCGCGGCACTATGGGTAAAAGAGAGAGCAAAACTGATCGTTTCTTTTTTCCCTTTTACTTTCTTTCTTTCAGTACAAAGTCCATGACCTTATGACCCTTAAGCCAAAACTATAGCCCAAGGCTTGTATAGTTAGGGGTGGAGGGTCCGTGGGGAGGGTTGATAATGTTAGAGAAAGACAAACTAGGAGCAGAAACAAAGGCAAGTAAACAGAATGAAAGAAGCTTAGTAAGGGGGGTAAGGGGGGGCTGGAAACAGAGAACAAGGCACAGAAAAAGGATTTGGAGAAAGATTGAATAAATTGTTTGCTTGTGCTGTTTAGCAAAATCAGCTAAACTTGGCTTTCAAAAAGTTTCACACAAAATCATTTTCACTGATTATTTTTTGGCAAAAGAAATTTCGTAAAATTTGGAAATTCACAAAGTGACACAATTTGCTAAAAATGCCATTCAACACAATTTGATGTAAACTACAGAAATGTTATTATAATTCATTAGGAAAACTTAAAAATGTGATAGTGTCCTGAAAACCTGGACCAGTGCCACAAGAATCACTGGCAGCTAAAAACTAGCATAAGAACCAAAATGCTCAGTCTATCTATTCACAGGCAAATGTCATGTGTCTTTTGTGTGGTTAGCTTCACTTTAATATCCTGGAGAGATTGTGGAGCCATCTTTCATCTTTCATTTTATTTTTTCCCAGGAATCAAATCCTATAGCCTATAAACATGTAGGCAACCCCACATACAATTCACATGATCCTTTTACCAACAAGTAAGCCATGCTTACTAAACAGCTGAGTTTAGAAGGTCTACGCATTGGTTTTTTGTGTTCTAAGCAGCAATAAAAATGGTTAGCTTCCTAACAGAGACCAGCACTCCTACTGTAATTCTGGAAACATGTATTATGCAACGACAAATATCCTGAGTGAACATCAGACAAAATAGAAAGCTATTTACTGGCTCCTTGAGAGAAGCGGTTTTCTCCTGGCCATCTAAACAAATGCCCAGCAGATAGAAGATACCCAGTAAATAAAAAAGAAGAAAGAAGGAGCAAAAGAAAAAAACAGGACAGCAAGAAAGGAAGGTAACAAGAATGAAAGATTTGACTCAAATTCCAATACACAGTATAGCGAACTTGCACAAACTGCTAATCTTTCTAAACTTGTTTCCTTGTAGATAGATAAGCAAAGAATAACAATTCTTACCACCAGTATTATTTATAGTTAGGACTTCGTAGTTTATCAGAGGTTTTCACATACATAGAACAACCAATTCAATAAACACTCGGTGCTTCTTTTGTGCAATACTCTCACCGTCATCATTTGCCTCTGGAAGAGTTGACACTGCAAATAGATGCAAGAGTTACTTAGGGAGAAAAAAATAGAAAGCCTTAGAAAAAAATCTATATACATACATTCTATCTACCCCTCTTATCTTTCTATTTTCACCCATAACTGTGTGTCTACGTAAAATGACATGAAACATTAAGGCAATTTACTCATGTTATTTAATATTTAAAATGATTCTTTAAGCAAGCCAAGAAAAGTATTTTAAATTTGCATATAGAGAAAGAATTGAACTCTCTCTCTCATATATAAAGAGACCACAGAATTCAGAGGACCAAAAAATAACCTTAGTAGAAAGTGATAGTTCACAGCAAAGAAAATACAAATTCATAAATATATGAAAAGATGTTCAAATCCCTTCTACATGGGAAAAATGCAAATTAAAATTACATCAAGATACCATATTTTACTATCAGATTGGTAAAAATCCAAAAATTTGACAACCCTTAGGGTTGGCAAGATGCAGGGAAATGAGAACAGTGATTCATTGCTGGTGGGAGTGTAAATAGGTATAATCATTCTGGAAGAGAATTTGGCAATATTTATTGAAATTAAAAATGTATATACTCTTTGACTCAGCGATTCCAATTATAGGAGTTTTTTCTACAGACACATGGGCAAAATGAGTGTGCAAGGTTATTTGCTGCTATAATTCTTAGAGTGGCAAAGGACTGGAAAAATTTAAAAGTTCATCAATAAAAAACCTGCTTAAATACATCATGGTGTATCCAAACAATGGATACTCAACCACAATGAAAAAAAGTCAAAGAATAGGAACGTTCTGTTCTAATGATGTGTATGATAACATGTATTGTTAAGTAAGAAAAGAATCTATAGAGTGCACCACATTTGTCTTAAAAATAGGTAGAGGAATACGTGTCGCATTTGCTTGCAGAAATATTTCCAAATCTGAAAAAAAATACTAATAGCATGCATGATTTCATTGTAGATGGGAAATCACCAGATGGAAGTTTGATTAAAGAGACATTTTTACTGTGGCCATTTTTACTCTTGTTAAATATTTTGAACTCTATAGAACTAGCATTCATTCACTCAAAAAAGATTGTATAAATGCAAAGATACAGCCACTGTTCCAAAAAAAAGAAAGATATACCTATCTTACTTACCTGCATTATTCAGTCCCTAGCATTTAAGGTCCAACTCCTGACCCTCACTCGGACGGTGCAGGCCAGAAGAGATCTAGCCAGGTAAAATGATGGCTTAATGTATTGCAAAACATTGACCATAGATGGAATAGGGCAAAAATAGCAGGAAGTCTTGCCCTACTCAGAAGCCTTTCCATGTTCATATCTTCTTTATCTGACTAAGGATCTGCTTTTTCTTTTTTCAAAATGCAGTTGCAGAGCACGTTGCATACAACGAGTACCTTGATACTTCCCATTCACTGCTAACTCTCATAATCTCCTCCCATCGAAGAATGGGTGTTGGTGGCTGGAAGAAAGAGAACAGAGGGTAGAAGTATGCAAGGCCCGGGGCAGGGAGGACTATAGGAAAGGCGGTCGGACAGAAAGAAGAGGAGGCGGGATGGGCTGGGAGCAGGGAAGAGGTGAAGGGCGTGGAAAGCTGAGGGGCAGAGACTGCTTCTCATGTCCAGCATGGCAGCTTCCAGACGGCAGCCACCTTCAGGCTCCAAGAATTTCTGCTCTTGCTATCTTGGATACACAATCCTGACTTACAAATGCTCGATATCATTGGAGAATCTGCTTTGTTGATCCAACAGAGAGTCAGCTCACACCTTTATGAGTTTCTAATACACACTGTTCTATCACCGATGCTTACTGATTCTTCTGTGTGTTGTTCTGTTTTGTTTTAATGACTGTGGCATAGATAGCTATTTAAAGAGTAGAGAATTAGGTGAGATCATAGATTGTGAAAATTTGTGTCTGGGACTAGGTTTATCACGTAGAATGCATGTGTATGTAAATATCATCTCTGAACCAGCTGGTTCACTTGAAAGCCCAGTTTCAAACTGTTCAATACTCCCATTAATAGAAATTGCCTACATTGTGACATCTGCTAAGTAAAACCAACAATAGTAAATAAAATGGATAAAATCAACTGTGCTACTATCATCTGATGAATATTATGCCTTTTCACGCTTCTGGAAATGTGAAAAAAATGAGCCTAAGTTATCCAGACCAATATTTGTGAAGAATTAAATCATTACTTAAATATTTTCAGAATAAACTGTCAAAGTGGTGCATAGCACAGGTGCTTTCCCATTCCTCCAACAGGTGGGCATGTCGCCCAGGGAGGGAAGAAAACGTGATCCTGGCAGAGTTGAAGCTCCACTCACTGTGGTCGCCAAGGTTCTCCCTGCCTGTTTTAGCACAGATTTCATCTTAACTTTAAAGTGTTTAATATTATAGAAACTCTGCAGTGTATGTGCTACGCATATAGAAATTTTTTTCTACTTGCTAACAAGATATGATGCAGTCATGTTGGAAATCTATTTACATTCTTCATGGCATGTTCCCATAATACTGTTGTTACACAATTATGTGTATAGTCCCGACTGCAGGATGGCTGGTCGGCTGCCTGGCTGAGAAATAGGAGAGGTATGCAACAGGAAGTCACTTGTGAGAGATGAAATGAATGTAGAGATCAGAGGGACCAAAGCCACCTTTTTTGTTGTCATTTTTTCCAATGAAAATTAGGTTAACCATCATATTTACAAATGCTATTTAGATTTAAATCGCAAGCTTCAATTCAATCACCCAGCTAAGCAGAGCCTATTCAAAACATCAAAAAACAAAAACAAATTTAAAAAAAAAGTAAACAAAAAATTTGTATGTGTAGGAAAAGGAAAGAAAAACAATAAATGGATAGGCCAGGGGTGAGAAAAAGAAGGTTTTAGCAACAGATAGATATCCATCACTTTGTAGACTGGGGAACAAGCAGCCGTCAACTGTTTTTACACAGGGCAACAGCTAGGGAACAATCACAGCATCATTTCATGAAGGCAGGCAGTGAACTGAAAAGCTCTCCTGGAGCTGAGCTTGCTCACACCCACTTGGGCCAGAAACTGCACTCCTGAAATGCTCTGTGGGCCCACACGCTTCCATTTTTAGCCAAGCTGCCTGGGCCTCACTGTATCCCAGACAGGACGGTCCTGAAGAGTGGCTGCTTTCCCTGTGACTCTTGAATAAGTGTGCGTGTGTTCCCTTTCCAGCTGCTCACAGCAATAATGTCCTTCCTCCCAAGCCTACTATGGGAAAAAATTCTAACATACAACACTGCCAGAATATTTACCATACATCAAAGTGATAGCACCGAGGGATTTTACAGACCTGAATATATAGTTCAGCACTTCACGTCTGAAGGCTGAGCTAATGGTCTCCCATCGGACACAGCAGAAAAATCCCTTTGCACTGACCATACTATGACCATATAGCCATACTAGGGATACAATGGTTTTGGTTTTGGTTTTGGCTTTGGCTTTGGTTTTGGCTTTAAAGTTCACGTATGTTAAAAAAACAAATCACTCAGCCTACAGCATGGTATGTTGCAGGAAAGAGAGGATCTTTTTGCAGGATAGACTCTGCCACTAAGTTACTACAGGATACTGAGCAAATAATCTCACCTTTCTGAATCTTTAATTTCTATAAAGTATAAAGCAAGGGGTTAAACTAAATTATGTCTAATGTTATCTGCAGTTTAAAAACTCTGATGCAATCCAAAGCCAATTCTATAAACACCCTATGAAATTATCATTATGATTACTATCTTCATTATTTCAGGTTGAAATCTGAAACCTAGTTGTAGGGATCACAATCAAACATTTCAATTTGGCAGTGTTCAGCTGGCCTTTAGTGGTTTATCTGGATGGGCACACATAATGGTTACAATGTCTGAAGAAGTACACAAAGTATTCTGTGGTTGACTTCGATAAGACAAATGCTATCTGCAGGGTGTGATTCGGATGAGCACACCAGGATACTCAGCCAAACTCATCTGAACTATCCAAACCCCTAGATTCTGCAAACTGGGTTGCAGATCTTTAGAGAACAGGCTTTCTCACAAGATTGCTGGCACTTTCTCTTCCAATCCCAGCCAGAAAAACAGTAAGAACAGCCTTTCTCATATCATTTTGGCATTTCTGGTCTTGGTCCAGGCTGGAAAATTAAAGTGCAAAAGCACTTAACTGAACATTTCACAAGGTAAAGAAATGTTCAGTTCAAGTTTAGTTTGAAAATGGACAAGGGGTTCTTCTTTTGTTCATCTCATCAAAACCCTAGATAGCAAACAAATACCATGATTTATCCCTTGCATTCAAAATTATCTACTCTGAGTTTCACATTAGGAGTCAGTTCGGCCTTTCATGTGCCTCCATATAGGACACATGAAGATACTGCAGTCTTAAAGGAAAGAATGTTGGTACCATTTGACTATCTACTTTAAGCATTGAAAAGAAAAAAAAAATCACTGAAGGATTCCAATTAGGAAAACAAAATGACTAATGTTCTAGCTTACTAAAGTAACCTTGAGAGTAGTAATATATATTACAATTAATAAATAATTTCTAATTGCTTTGAACTATTCCTTGTCACTCCCATATTAGCACCAACTTTGTCAGATGTGTGAGTGTCATTTCTGTCCTGATTATAGTGCTGGTTTGCTTCTATTTTCCTTTTATTTTGGTCATGCACCTGTGTAAGCCTCACAAATTCAGCTCTAGAAATGACCCACACTGTTGAATGACAGATTAGGAGTTTCATTTTGCTGAGTTGACACACTAATTTTGGAAATTACTATTCCCATTATTGAAATTGTACAAATAAGTCTTCAATATATAACCATTAGGCATGATTTTAGACTATTACTTGGATATTACTTTTGCTATAGCATGTATTAATTTTCCTTTTCATATAACCTTACTCCAGAGTGAATGCCTGTCATAAAATATCTGCTTCAAAATTTCTAAGCTAGAATAGAAACTTTTATGACAATGGGAAAAGAAATGACTTCTCCAGTGGACATCAAAAATCAGTAAATATAAATGAAAAAGAAAATTAAAGATTTAAAGTACCAAAATTTAAAATTCTTCAAAAGACAACATTTAGAAATTCAAAAGGCAAACCACTTACTTATTCACGAAATGTACCTAACACAGTATTTGTGTGCAGAGTATATAAACGATTCCTACAGCTCAATAATTAGACATGCCAGGTGTAGCGGAGAATGCCTATAACTCCAGGAGGCTGAGGCAAGAGAACTGTGAGTCTAAAACCAGCCTGTACTATTTCATGAAATCTTATCTCAAAATAAAAAGTAAAAAGAGGTATCGATGCAGTTCAGGGGTAGAAGAACCCATGTGCTTAGTTTCCACATAAACAAGCAGCAACAGAAAATCAATAACAAGACAAACAATCCGATGAAAAATGGCTAAAATATTTGGACAAACATTTTTTTTAAAGAAGATATAGAAATAGCCAATAAGCATAGGAAAAAGTGTTTAGACATAATTGGTCATCAAAAAAATGCAAATTATTATTGGTTGATTTCTTGATGATAGCCATTCTTTCTGGAGTGAGACAGAATCTCAGCGTTGTTTTAATTTGCATTACTTTAATGTCCAATGATGCTGAAAATTTTTTTCATATATTTATTTACCATTTGTATTTCTTCACGTGAGAAGTGTGTATTCATCAGATGCCCATTTTTGGACTCGGTCTTTGAATTTTGAGGGCTATTTTTTCAGTTTTTTATGTGATAGAAGTCCTTTGTCTGAGGGACAGTTGGCTAAGATTTCTTTTCTAATTTGTGGGTTTTCTTTTCACCCTGTTGGAGATTTCTTTTGACATGCAAAAACTTTTTAATAAGAGGAGATCCCAGCTGTTGATTCTGGAAACAAGTTTGACCAGTGGTTGTGAAGAGATCTGTGAGTCTTTCTGGGTGAAATTAGCATTGGAGTCAGCAGACTGAGGATAGCGGATTCTCCTCTCCAGGGTGGATGACCTTCATTCAGTCAGCTGAAGACCTGAATTGAACAGAAAGGCTGCTTAGCAAGAATTTTGCCTTCCTGGCTGTTTTACAGGACATGAGTTTCTCCAGCCCACTCTTACACTAGAACTTATGCCCTATACTCCACCAACAGCAGACCGTGACCCTTCTCGGCCTCCTTAGGTGTGCGAGTCGATTCTTTATCATATAAATGTATATACCACTGGATCTGTTTTTCTGGAGAATATTAGTTAATATTGGAAGTGATTTAAAAAGCTCTGCATTTTGACCTTGGTAGTGATTTATAGGTATGTATCCTTGTCAAAACTCACTTAATACTATTTTTTTGTTGTTGTGTTGAGACAAGTTTTCACCATGAACTCACTATGGCCTTGGACTCACTGTATAACCCAGGCTGGGCTTGACCTCAGCATTTTGAGTGCTGGAATTACAAGCATGCTGCACGATACCCAGATAATTTTGCATTTAAAATGGGTACATTGGCCAGAGATGGTAGTGAAAATCTGTAATCCCAGCATTCGGGGAGACTGGAGCAGGATTACAAATTCAAGCCCAGCCTGTGAAATCTAGCAACTTGGCAGATACTGTTTCAAAATAAAAGTTAAAAATAAATTAAAAGGGCTGGGAATGCAGCTCACTGTGAAGGCCCTGAATTCCATTCCCAGTATGATAGATAGATAGATAGATAGATAGATAGATAGATAGATAGATAGATAGATAGACAGACAGACAGACAGACAGACAGACAGACAGATAGATAGATAGATAGATAGATAGATAGATAGATAGATAGATAGATAGGATGAGTACATTTACCATACAAATTATACTTCAATAGGGTTCATTCAAGGGACTTTTGTGAACAAACTCAAAAACCTACCACAAGGTTGGTTATTTGGTACTGGCACTGTTAGACAAGTCTCGAGAAACCACAAGGAATTTTTGTCAAGGTTTTATGGATTTTTCTAGTTCCAACTTTCAATACAAATAGAAAGACTTGCAGTGCAGGAACTAATTTCTTCTGAATGTAACATGTTCATCTTTATCTGTTTTCTGCTATAACTGATTACAGCAGACACTGGATAATGTATAGAGAATAGAATTGTGTGTGGCACATGATTCTTGAGGCTGGGAAGTCACGGTACTGGCACCTGCTGGCACCTTCTTGGTACAGGTGCCCTTGTAAGAGGGCATCCCCAGGTGAGAGAGCACAAGCTCACTAGCTCAGGTCTCTCTTTTCCTCTTCTCATGAAGTCACTAACGCATTAATGGCTCCCCCAAACTCACGAGCTCATCTAATCCTGAATCTCACTCCAAATACATTAGCGTCAACTTTGGGTATTAAGTTCCCAACACGTGACCTTTCAGGGGACACATTTAAACCCACAGCTGGCCATCTCTCAGTTCCCACAGCAGCCAGGCTTTAAAATTATAGATACTTTGAATGAAATATAGCTAGTCAAAACTGAGATATGCTGAAAATATAAAATACATATCAAATTCTAAAAACTTAGTACCAAAATAAAAGGAATATAAAATACCACATTGATACTTTTTACATGGACTACTATTGAGATGATATCTTGGATCTATTGGGTTAAATAAAAGATTATAACTTTCTTAAAGATCTATACATGTTTTTCTCTTACTTAAAGTTCAGTCATATGTGAACTGCATGTGTTATGAGATATAGGAACTTAAGCAACTTAATATCTTTGAAATTTGATGTCCTTATCTGTAAAACAGGAAATATAATATTTAGCTACATGATCAATATCTACTCAACACTATACTAGGCAACAAAGAATTACTAATAAATTGAATAATTTTCAGGGTTGTTTGACACTTCTGCTACTGGATAAGTTTCAAGGACCCACATTACGCCTCTGAGAGCTTTCTTCCAAGCCTGAACACATTATATATGGCAAATAAGGCCCACGAATATTTTATCTTATTATCTACATCGACTTCAGTCAAACTCAGAAACTGATACAACTCTTTTGTACTAGAGATGTCTCCGCATGGCCCCAGTCAAAATGTTTGATGCAGAATGTAATTTCCTTCTTCACTATTTCAACATTTGCTGCTTCACAAACTTCTCAGACTTTCTCCTGAGATAAATTGCTCCCCACATAGTTTTTCCATTCTGGTAAAATACACATAATGAAACTAACCCTCCGTATTAGTGTGCAAGCATTGCTGTAACACAGAACGCAGACTGGGCAGCTCAAAAATAAATTTATTCTCTCACAGTTCTGGAACTCAGAAGCCTAACATCAAGGTACCAGTAGGTTTGTTTTCTGCTGTGGCCCCTGTCTTTAGCTTGTGGATGGTGACCTTCTCACTATATGCTCACATGGTCTTTTATTTTGCTGGTTCTCTGTGTGTCTGAACTTCCTCTTCTGGCATCCACTAGATTGGAGTAGGGCCCAACTTTAAAACCTCATCTTAATTTAATCACCTCTTCAAAGGCCCTGTCTCCAAACACAGTCACATGCTGAGACGCAGGACTGTAGCACACGGAAGTTGAAAGGACATAATTCAGTCAGTCACCCCGTATTAACCATTCTGGAGTTACAGTTGGGTAGAGTTAAATGCATTTACACTGTGAATCTACAATTTCCAGAACTCTTGCTAAACTGAGTACCTATAAGCTATTTTTTTGTTTTCCTTTGTTTTGTTTTGTTCTTGTTTTTTGTTTATCTCTTTTTCAGTAGTGGGGAATGAGCCCCAGACCAGCACACTGAGCTACATCCGCAGCCCACGTCTCACACAGATTTCACTAAGCCACTGAGTTTCCCGGTCTGGGCTGTGATCTCTTCCCTCAGCCACTCATAGTTCTGGGATTCTTGCTTCATAACCTCTTAGAAACTGCACTTCTCTCTCTCGGGTCCAGGCAGCCGTCCTTCTGCTTTCTGTCACTATGAATTTGACCACTGTAGCTACCTAACGTGAGGGGAGTTGTGGGGGACTGGTTTATTTCACTTCGCATAGCGTTCTCAGATTCCAACCAGGCTGTAGCACACATCACAATCTCTCCTCGCCAGGCGGTCACAGTCGAAGAGGTCTTTTTCCGAAGGTCACTGGTCGATATAGACAGCCTCTCTGGGTTGCAATAACTGCCACCTCCTCTTGTGTTCTTGAGCCCAGGGATGGTAGCAGTCTGCATTATTTTTGAGCTCAGGGCCCTTTTCTCTCTCTTGCTAGTCCCTCAACGCTGCTCATACCTTCATACTACCTTTCCTTGCCAGCATCTTGCCTGGTCTCATGTACATGTTCCTCTCCAAGGCTACTGCTGCTCAGCGGAGAACCAGCTGGCAGAGGTGTCTCACACTGCTTCTCTCCTTTTCATCCTGCGTAAAACTTTACAAAATGAAACAGTACAAAGAGAACACACGAGACATGGTGACTCATTGCAAAACACCTAGACATGGCTCAGGGACAGTTAGGCTTCTCTAAAACCTTTTCTCTGCACGTGGTCCCTTCACTTGCTTCTTCCTTTAGTCACAACACTGTAGATATTTTACAATGTTTTTGTCTCTCTTCTGCAAATTTCTGCATTGCATTTCATCTATTTCTTCATTGTTCCTAAACTTACTAGCAACTTACATGACTGCAACTAATGTTGATATATTTCCCTCCTTCATAAAATACATGCCCCAAAATACAGGGATATGGCTCAGTGGTACACCACCTGCCTGGAAGTGAAGGCCATAAGTTCAATTCCTAGCACAAAGAACAAAATTAAATTAAATTAAATACAAGTCCCTTGTGATTATCAAGGTCCACTCAACAGAAAGTAATAAAGATCAATAAGAATATGAATTATACCTTCAAAATGCCTCCTCTTTCGGCTCTTCCACTAATGATGCAGATTTATCTTAGCATTATGCCCTTTAAGAAAAAAAAAATTTGCTCAATTTTTTACAAAATGAATTCTCTTTGTTCCTAGACATGTACTTCCCATTCTGATTTCAATTACAACAGAAAAAAGGATAAAGAATTTTAAAATACGATCTCCAGAAATATTGTTATTTTACTTGCTTAAACTATATCCACAATAGACACTGCCTTACAGCAATCACTTTCCAACCAATAGCTTTTAAAATTTAGGAAGAGGGCAGACTGACATCAGCAGAAGAGTAAGAGCAGCAGGCACAGGAAGACAAATGGAAACCAAAATAAAGATGGATGGAATGACAGACCTTCCAGATTGGTCTTGAAAAGAGTAAGATAGAAAACAGGGGAATCTGACTTTATAGAGGTGAGCCTTTTCCTGCTTCCTTATAACCAAATCCTTGCTCCTTTTTTAAGCCGAGGGATTTTAAACTTCCCTCACATTTTCAGAAATGTGTTCTCTTTTTCACTTTCTCTTCTTCTCTGTTAAGTCTCAGAGGGTTGCAAACACTTAGAATACTGACCACACTGCAGTTACCTCAGGCTAACTTTGATTATACTAAAGAAACTGTTTTAAAATTTTCTTTTTATTGTTTTCTGTTGTTTACAGAAAAGAAGCCCAATTGTATATGTTCTCAACTCAGCCTAACACCCAGCTAAATACAAATGTTTCCTTAAAATACATTGTCACGTCAGAATATGTAAATACAGAGTCATTACATTTCATCTTTTCTTGAGATCTCAACTCCTATACAGCACAGATTTTTTTGTGTGAAAATTGAGTTGCCTGTGCTGATTAATTACCATGATCTGGTTTCCCTTAAGAAATACTTATTGAGCATTTATTATGAGACAAACACAAGATGCTGAGAGGATAATGGTGAGCAAAACAAAATCCTGACCTCAAAAATTTACAATCAATTAGGGAAAAGACAGTTACCATAGAGAATCAGTTACCATGTAGTGTGATACCCAGGACCAGAAATATACATGCAAGGTGCTGTGGAAAAACATAAACAGGCACCTAATTTACGGGCTCAGAGAAGAATTCACTTGAGAATTAGTGGTCTTCAAGCCAAGGTTACGAGTGAATGGGCCCAAGGAAAGCGGATAGAGCAAGAATTAAAAAAGCAGAAGTTTCAAAGCAGAATCCAGGACCATCACACTTTAAAGGCCATACAAAAAGGGGGAAACCCCCAAAGTGATAGGCAAACCACCATCAGAAAAGCAGCAGAAAACATCCCAGAATGCTCAGTTCCAGAAACCCAGGAAAAAGGCCAGGCTTTGTGGGGATTATTACATTGGGCTATAATTTGCTTCTGTTCCAGTGGGAGAAAAAAATTCTCATTCTCATGACTCACAGAATATGCAAGGTGTGATCAAAAACTACAGTGAACATTCAAAGTTTAAAATCTGCTATAGTAAAAGATGCATTGCCATTGGTTCCCCTCAAAGTACTCCCCTCACTTCACCTACCCCGTTGTTCTTACCACTTTCTACAGCAGTTCTAGAGGTCCTTCTTCATGGGTGCACTGATGAGATGCGATTTAAAAAATTATGGCAAATGTTGGATGCCAAGTGCCATCTGACAGAAAGGCTGACTTGTAAAAATATTGCACAGTGTCTTCTATTGTATTCACTAGATCTCACGCCATGTGACTTCCTGATCTTCCCCAAAATCAAAATAACCATGGACACCTAGTATTTTGAATTGATTCAGGACATAGAGGCAGCCACAATTGTGCAGCTAAAGACTCAAAAGAGAACTTCAGGACCTGCTGTAGAAAGGGATAAGAGTGATGGGACAAGTGTGTTTGAAGAGAGGAGGTTGTTCTGAGGGAGATTAATGGCACTTTGTCTTTTAATGTGTGATTTTTTAAAATTTAAACACATACTGTAGTTTTTATCATACCTTTCATAGGCTTAAAACACTTCTTTGTAACTTGTTCATTTTTCAACTATTCTTTCATCAGGCATTTTATGAATTACATTTGTGGGCAAACTCAAGAGAGTACTTGGCTCTAGGAAGATGCCTCCTTCATTGTTAGCTGATGATACCTGTACCTCGTTATTAGTAGCTTTTAGGTTTCTATATCACCATTAACATTCAGTCAGTCCAAAACAAAGTCATAAATCAGTTCTAAACTTTATATTTTCATAGTGCCATTTAATTTCAAAAGCATAGTAAAAGTGATCTGTTGTATTTTTAGATAGAGTGATTATAATGTTATCTGAGACTGAAAAAAATTAATGTTGGTTTACACAGATTTTAGTGGTTTTTTTCATTATTTTATTGATATTACCTGTTTTTGTCCTGAAGGATGACTGATTAGGTTTAGTTATGTGAATTAAATTTCTAACACTTCAAATTTTTCTAACAATGGAGCTACTATCGTAGTTGGATGTGGAAAGGTCAGGTTGACAATTCTGCCATGCAGTTACTGAACATTAAGCCATTCTGTTGAGGTTCATGCTCTACTAAAAATGGAAATATCAAACTGTGTCAGTATACACACCTATCCTCAGCTACCATTGAATAACCAGTGACTGTTCCATGCTGAAAAAAAGAGTGGCAATAAACATCTTTAATTATTAGAAATATTTCCATTGTTTGAAAAATCACTAGCATTGGTATTTTGTAAATGTGTCAAGTGTAACAATCATCTTTGCAGGGAAGTATATTGAGACAGAGCACAGTGTTAACAGTTTGTCAAAATATGATGAAAATACGGAAATAGGTTGCTAGGAAATCAGGTTCAATTGTGTATGGACATCCAGGGCATCTTCTTGGAATCAGGAAAAGATACATATGGGAAGCCCAGAAAACCCTAAAAAAGATGATTGACCTCATCTCTTCTTTTTCTACTTTTATTTGCTCGTTAGTTCATTTTTTCCTGTCAAAGACATGTATTTTGGCTTAACTACCATCTTTATTATAAGGTGCAATCTGTTGAGATGAACAGGAAACTTACTACAAACAGAAAAGTGGAAAATTGTCAAGAAACTTGTGGTCAACTCTGAGAAAACAGAGCTGATGTAAGAAACTGGCAGCTTGCATGAGATAAAGAAGACGTTTGTAGGCAAGTGGAATATTAGTGGGTCATGTTATAAGGACCAGTTATTTTTACTGTAAATTTAGACCTTTTTTAGTTGTGTGTCTTTAAATCCATGAACATTTCTATAATAAAACCGCAACACATTTTGCTGCTGTAGTTCCTCATCTTCCTTCATTCTGCTTTTCTCTCTCAAACGTATGCCTTCTTTTAGCCCTGATCTCCCTGTGACAGCAGCTTGTAAATTTCAAGCTCTCTCCATTCACATTTCCCACCCACCCTGCTATCAACACCTCACTCACAGATCCTTGGGTTTCCAGATCTGACCTGGCATAACCTTGAAACTGCCTTCCGTGATTGACAGCAGTTGCATTTATAGTATTATTTCTCGGGAGAGGAAAAGGCTAGAAGATTTGTAGTAGCAACTGCCAAGGAATTTT
The DNA here is from genome assembly GCA_004027455.1 of Hydrochoerus hydrochaeris. Lineage (NCBI taxonomy): Eukaryota > Metazoa > Chordata > Mammalia > Rodentia > Hydrochaeridae > Hydrochoerus > Hydrochoerus hydrochaeris. The sequence continues at coordinate 141,500 of PVLA01000347.1, read as the reverse complement.
ACGTAAAGAATTGTGGGTTATAGGAGCTTTTCTGGCTTGTTCAGGAACCAGAATTCAGGTCATTCCTAATACAGATAAGCCACACATTGTTCTGAGACCTTTCTGGGTTTTGGGCTTGGGGACATGATTTTTTTCCTACCTCTCCTGGACAGATTGGTATTGTTTGATGTGGGTGGTGACGGATGGAACGAAGGAGGTCGGAGAGGAGTCAGCAATCTTAAATCCACTCATCTGCGTCTCCCCTCTGCTCAGACTTTGTTTCCTCTCCTGTCCCTTTTCCCTCCTCTTTGTAAACCCTTCTTTTGTCCTAGTTTTCCCGTATCATCTCCCAGCCTTCCCCAAATACTGAAAGGGAAAGAAGCAAGGTCAGACTTAGTGGAGAAACTTCTGGTTCTTATACAAATAGACTACACACATCTTAACTTGTAATGTTTAAATCATAATAGCAGAAAGGAAAAGAGTTTACCTCCTCCTGCTATTTCAACCAGAACAAAAGTCACTGAAACTCAACCTTTCTCAAACTCAGTGTGTTATCATCTGTGTTATCAGTTACCGGAGATATCAAATCTCAAATCGGCTTTAAACATGACTAATCATTGCAACCAATCACGTGTCGCTTCAAGCACCTCGTTGACAGAATAATGCTGGCCTTTCGGTAGTGCAAAGGGCAGAGCTAACATCTGGGTGAGTACAAATATTTTAGGTTACTCTCTTATAAAATAAACATTTGAATGACAGCTCAAATTTGATCGCATGTACTCCCTAAACTCTACTCCAAGGCTGACATAAATATTTTAACCACAGTTTGACTAGGACCACAGGTTCCTGTCGCTTCTTTTTCTTGCTTGTCTTTCTCTGTAAAATCGGGAATACCAGCAATTGCATCTATAGACTATAAGCAGGGCTGCTGCTCAGTGATTAATGAGACTCTGAAGGAGAAACTGGGTTCTCTGAGAGTTGCTGTTTTGTAATAACAAGGCGAAATGCCAAGGGAAGAAGTAAAACTGTTTTCCTCAGCACCAAAACATGTCACAATCCAGGAAAAGAAAAATGTTTTTGTTTTTCTATTTAAGATCCCCCCCACCTTAAACTTTGAAGTACGTACCTTTCTCATTTTCATTAGATTTTCTCCTGGATTTCTTGCTTTACCTACAAAATGAGAGAAAGAACGCATGTGTGTTTGTGTGTGGTAAGGGAAAGAGACAGAGACACCAAGAAAGAGTCAGAAGAAGACAAGGGGCAGAAATGGAGTCCAGGAGAAGATCACAGGAAATAGAAACAGGTTTCAGAAGGTCTTCTACATGCTGCTTTCATGGGTTAAATTGTTCTTCCATTCCTAGACAATAATTCCTTTCAAGTAAGGATAGTTTGGCTCCTCTGCTGCATACACTGTTTACACTGAGCCTTTTACATTTCCTTGCTGTGGTTCTATTTCTGGACTAGTGAACAACTCTTCCATTTCTGCTTACATCTCTTGTGTTTTGGCGAGTCTATTGAGAGGAGTATGAAACCAGCTCACCTGGCTGAAATTGTTTCCCCCCATATTTTGCCCCTTCTCAGCCTCACATGAGGACCCTCTATTTTGTCCCCATCACCGGCAAGGCACAGGTGTGGCTGGGACTGAGGAGACGATGAGGCTGCCAGAGTGACTCCAAGAGTCAGATGTAGTACATTGGCTTCTGCAAATGGAAGTCCTTCAGTCAGACCGATGGCAGGGGGAGAGACTGCAGACGCGGCCAGAGCAAAGCTGGTACCAAGCTTCAGGTTAACGTCCTGAATTCACCATTCCCATTACTCATAAAGTAGAAAAGTAACACCGGGAAAAGGATTCTCAGGGTTTTTAGAAATCTTAAGAGAACTTTCTCCTCTCTAAAAGAAAGAAAAACACATTTTCAAAGTTTTAGGAACAAGAAGGTTTCACTTTGAAGGGTGTTCACAACAGGCGTTATTAATGTCTGCAGAAGACTTTATAAATGCTTAGTTGCAAGAGGGTTTTAAAGTTCCCTCTTTCCTTTTTGAAGAATTAGGAATTAGCTACAGGTGGGCCTGAGGCTCAGACGGAGCCACTTTCCATCAGGCAGTCTGAGATGGCTTTGCAGTGGGGTTGATTAATACATTTTCACTGTTTGTGCAACATACATGTGCCTCCTCAGAAAGAGTACTTTCAAAGCTCTTTGGGAAAAAAAATCATTGGGTGGAAACAGTAGAGCAAAAGAGGAAAGATCGCCACCAGGTAGGAGACAATCCGAGCTTCGGGTTCCCTTTAAAGAAGCACATTTTGCTTTGTGCTTTTTTCTGGATTTTGTGCAGTTTTGTTCTGATTCTGTATTTCATTAAAACAAGAAGCCAAAAAGGAAAAGTGTTCACTAGTTGGGCTGTATTGGAGCAATTTCACTTTTTCATATGTGACAAGTAGCATTTCAATTTCAACAGAACAAGTCTTTTCCAGGTACATGAATTAGAGCTATTTCACAGGTTTTTGGGGAAATCATTTCACTTAAAAAGAAATTGAAACAGTTTAATTAAAATTATTGCATGCTTTTTAAACTCAAAATAAATGAACCTCTGAAGATTTTTAAGAACCAATGTCTTCACTTGTTATCTAATGTGGTAAGCATTTTATATTAAATACAAATTATCAAACATGGTATTCATCACTTTTGACAGCTCTACTTAAAACTTTGATTTATCAAATGTTGTGAAATGTAATAACTTGTTTATTAGATACATATTTTCAAGGCTACTTTGATGCATTTTATTTTTTATCACAATCATAGAATTATGAAAATGTTTTAGAATGTTTAGGGGAAAAAATTATTATAAGAAATTCCCCAGTCATGATATTTGAACCCAAAACTGCTTTAATTCCATGTGCATAGCTACTTCAAAAACATCCAGTTTTCCTCATTATTATATCAAAAGTTTTCTTATTGACATTCAACATAATTATCACATTGTGTTTAGATGAAAACTAAAACATTAAAAATAGCATTAAAGAGTAGAAAGAAAATCACTCGGCAGAAGTTTCTAGTCTGGGTTGGGACTGTTGACATTAGAAATAAGCATTTGTTATCTATCTCATCTTGTTTTAAAATTATCAGGATATGTTGCTTTAAACACCAAACTCTGATATTTTGGAATTATCAGGCTGTGACTAGATTTTTCACCTTACAACAGACTATTACAACAGACTGCTTATTCTGTCCAATTCATAGGAAAAATAATGAAGGATATCAGATATACTATCGTATTTACCCCTGTTAAATATCAATCTTGTCATTATCTCCTTCACAGTATGCTTCCCATGGACTGCACTATCTACATCTGGGCATCTTGTTTAGCAAAAACTACTACTATTTTCTCTCTTGATACTGCTCAATGTTTAATTTGTACATATTTCACCAAAATATTCAGATTCTGATGAATTATTCACATAGTAAATGCCTATCAAATTAACTCTCAACACCATTCTGGATTTCAGTATTATACATGTTTTAACATTTATGTTTCACTGTATTGAAATTATCTTCCAGAGATGCCAGGTATACTTGATTATGATTCTCTTCCAAGCTTATCACAGTTTAGTGTTCCTTCTGAACAAATCTGATATCACATAAATCCATGTCTGGGCAGTAATCCTTCAGCAGCCTATTTCTTGTGCCACTTAATGTTTTCTTTCTTAAGACTACTACAGTAAAAGAAAAGTGTCGGGGCTGGGGATTTAGCTCAGCGGCATAAGCACCTGCCTTGCAAGCAGGCTTTCATGAGTTCGATCCCTGGTACCGATTTAAAAAAAGAAAAAAAAAGTGTCAAATACCTACATTAGTTTGATATAGGTAATATGTTTATCTGATACAGTTTTCTACAAAGAAGCTTTAAATTGAAAAATTCATCTCTTAACATAAACATGGTATGTATGTATATAGTTATCATCAGAAAATTTAATTATTTTGTACAAATTTTCCAAAATAATCATTAGCCTTCTGTAACAATGATGGCCAATTTTTAAATCTACCATTTGGACTTATTAACTTGGAATTATTAAGGTTTTTTAAGCTACTCTTTTCTTCTCATGGATGTATCAGTTCATATGACTTCTCTAGTACCTTCTAGCTGACTAAATTCTTATTCTTTATGTTTCTTATTAGAGCCAAAATTCAGTCATAAGTCAGTTTCATTCATGTTGCAGCCTTCATTTAAAAGTGGGTCTATTTTTCTCCACAGTATTTCCTTCAAATTTGTGCATTGTAGAGATTCATCTTTTTCCTCTAGCACATTTTCTAAGAGCTACTCCTATTTTTCCATGCTGTTATCTGCATGTCTTAGACACATATATATTTAAATTTTTGTCCTTTACACTCCTCGTGTACTTTTCCCTTGGATGCAGTTATATAAGCTTTCTTTTATGGGAACATATTGAATGTTTTATTTTTATGACATAAAAAAAGAGGTCCATAGATGGGTTTCTAGAGGTCCAGAAGCCCTATGAAAGTTTATGCAAAACCTGTCTATGTGCATCTGTGGAGAATACCCATTAGATCCAAAAATTCTCTGAGGGATCTGAAAGACAAAAGAACATAGACCCCTAGTCTAGCTGGCCCTCGACACCCCCACCACCACAGGCACACACAAGCACCCTACCTCTGCACCCCGCGCAGCTCCCCCGACTAGCTCTGCGGGTCTGCTCCTTCCAGGTGGCAGTTACGTTTCCGCAGTAAGAACAGGGAAGAGACTGACCCAGAAAGACACCTTCTGTCATACAAATTGTCGAGGTTTAACAAGTTACTCACTTCCAGATGGATCCCAGCCACCCCATCTTTCACTGCTTTCTTTCTTTCCATGAACGAGAACCAGCCCCACTTTTGGAGCCAGGGCAAGAGGAGATGGTTTTGAGAGCTGCAGATTAGAACACAAAGGAGTTTTCTCACTGTGGAAACTACAAAGAAATTACATGGAGCTTCTTCTTATGGTGTTCCACAGTACTGTGATCTGAACAGTCGATTGCTAACTGGCCTAAGAGATTTCCTTCCCTAAGGTTACTTTAAAGGAAAATGTACTATAAATTCCAATTTGATTTTCAGATCGACCTTGTATGCATAAGTCATTCTGAGAAAAAGACAAAAAAACAAAATTTACTTTTCTATTTTTAGCCTTTCCTTTTGAAAAGCATCATGTACCTACTCCAGCTCCAAACTCTATGCCAAAACGTTCTTTAGTTTCCAGCCCCGCTCATGCAACCCCACAGCATTTTCCTGGCCTGGACATTCCCAAGTCCCACTTCCCTGCTACACCCCTGTCCTGCCCATTCCTCTTGGAAGAGGGTTCTCTTTCATTATGGTTTCCCTGTGGCATTAGCCTTGGTCTGTGCTAGAATTCTGCACATATCTGTTGAACATGGAAATAATTGTAATTAATTTTTAAAGCAGTTTTTATTTGTTATCTTTTACTGTTAGGTATTACTTTTACTCATGCACCCCAAACTGTTCACAGAATAAGACATACAAATAATCTTTGGGCACAGATTTCTCATCTGTTCATGGATTTTAATAGTTTTTGTAACACAGATTTTACTAAATTCAAATGTAATAAGCAGAAAATATGAATATGACCATAAATGTCTAACCTTGGGTCTACTTTAACTACCAGGATTATAAAAATACACCATTTCTAACTTAGTTTCCAGTATATACCTAAAAGAATAAAATACATCCCCATTTTTAAAGCAAAATAGTAGTATACCCCCTTTACTCAATATCCAAAAACAGCTAAAGTCAGTATTGAGACCAAAAACCCAAGACCTACTGAAGCCTGCAGAAGTTAGAGATTGAAGAAACCATTAAGAATCTAGTCTCTAGAAAAGGTACTATGACATTTTTCTCCCACTTCCTGAGAGTAAAGGGGAAAACTGCTCTCTTCTTGCCTCCTGTCTGATGGAAGGAGCATGGCTAGTCTCCACAGGTTAGGGACCTAGTGACCTGGAGATTGAGTCACATAGAAAAAGAATCTACAAGAGAGAAAAATGACTGACATGACTGATCACAACTGAAAAAGAAAGTTTTATAAAACAAATTATAAGGATATAATTAAACAAGAGAATAGAGGCAAGGAGATGCATTTCTCATGATGAAATATTGACCATCCAGGAGAGAAAACCTGAAACCATTCGAAATCTTGCCCAAGGAAACTTCATGAAAGGGTGATGTGACTCTCTCGGTGGTGAAGGAAATGGACTACTGCGTATCCTGAGATTAAAGAAAAAATAAAACACCTAGCTGGAGGACAGCTATTATCCTGAGCACGTCACAAGAAGTTTACCTAAATGAGCCCAAAACGATGAGTTTTAGAGACTCATAAAAGTGCCCCTGTGTAAAACAGCCCTAAACAACCATCAAAGCCAGGGAACCTGGATACAGATAGTATTTTCTGTCTCTCCCTTCACTTTCCCTCTCAACCTTGATAAGAACCAGAGGCAGCCGAGTGAGAAAGGAAGAAAAGAAGAAACAGAATATGAGAAGAAAGTTGTACTCCACACCTACCTACCCCTGAAGGCTTCCAGTCAGAGCAGCCAGGCTAGAGGACGGGAGAAGCCTTACTCTGTTGTGCAGTGTTGTTATGTCATTACGTGATTTGAAACAGGAATTTGCTTCATGAATAGAAGTATTCAATTTTCTGAGAGTTACTGAAAAAAATCATGGAACCTGACAAATGTTTCATCCAAAAGGTTGAGAAGAGCTACACACACACACACACACGCATGCACACGCACACATGCACACACGCATGCACACGCACACATGCACACACATACCTGAAGCAGATTTGAATGGGTAGAAGGACAGAGAAGCACTTTTCAGCTTCACCATGCATTCTATGAACTCCCGTTGTTTTGACAAAATTCCCAAAATGAATCTAAAGATATTCTTAGAAATCCAAAATGGTTGTGTGTTAGTCTTCTTTTGTGTCACTAGGACAAAATATCTGACACCCATAAATTAAAGGAGAAGAGATTTAATGTGGCTCATAGTTCTAGGAGATGCAATCCATGATGGATGGCTACAAGGGAGAAATATGGTAGAAAGATGTGGAACAAAGTTGTTCAGGTCACAGTGCTGGGGAACAGTGCCGAGAGAACAGGCCAGTGTCCAGATATTGTACCGGGACACACATTCAGACCTAGCCAGAAGTGTGCGTCACTAATCCCAGGGATATTTCTTAACCCAGTAAAGTTGATACATCATAATTAATGGTCAAAAGTAGCATCAGTAATTTTTTTAAGTGTCAGGATGCTTGAAATTCTTTCTCTAAAAGATGGCATCGACTCGCAATTTCCAAAACTTTACTTCCAAACTCCTCACCATCTTGCAGTGATAGAAGCAAAATCATTGACAGTAATGTCTCCATGTTTATCCACAAAAAAATATTTTTCTGGCTTTGAAAAACTATTTTCAAAACAATACAAACCAATCCCCCCAAATGTTTTACATCAAAACATTTTAATATGGGATTATGTAAAAAAAAAACACCTCATTTTTTTTTTAACTTAATGGGCTGCATTAAATTTACTGGAGCAAAACTACATTCTAAATTATTTTCCATAAGCAAGTCTATAATTCAGCAGGGTAAAATAGTTTCTCAACATATTGTATATGAACAATTATTAAACATTCTAGCTAATAATGGCTAACCTATAGAACATTATCTAATTTATTCTGAAAGAATGAATAGCCCCTGAACAGTTAATTCAAGAATGACATATAAGAATACTCTGTTCTCCAGTGGACTAAACATAGTATCTAAACATACATGGATTGATCTTATCCCCTAAAGTGAAAAAGAGACTGCCAGATGCAAAATCTGAGAAATTTTTCAAATCTATACTTTGAAAAATAGTATGAATGTAAAGCATTCCTCTTCCTCCAAATAACAGCTCTGACTTCACATATGTTAACACAACATAAGCCAGATAGGTAAAATAGATAAAACTTGATTTGGTCACTTAGCAGATAGCTTTTCTTGTAGCACTGCACTGATTACTTGCTCTTCTCTATTTTCCCATATTACGGTACCTGGGTGTATTGATTCCGAGCTTTTGTATTTACTGATTAATGGGCCATCAGAAGCTCTTTTATATCTTTAAAGTTTTAATGAGACTTAAATTTATACAGATAAAGTGAATAAGAAAAGATGCCAATTTGAGAAACCAACCACCAGAAATGAAAAGAAAACAGACTGGGTGGGAATATGGCTTACGCTTCCATTCTGTAAGACCTTGGGATGTGGAAATTCCCCCAGTGCTTGCTTGAATTCTCTTGTTGGCTTCATTTCTCCAAGCTACTGGCACATGTCACCCTCTCAACCACCTTTGCTCGAAGATCTCATCTCAGAGCAACAACCATCTGTCAGCTCTCCTCCTTAGTTTATGCCAACCCAGTGCTACCCAGAAAACCTCCTTTGCTGCCACTGAAACATATAACGGATTCTCAGTTTTGACATGATTTGGGTTTCTCTTTTAGGCTCTGTAACAATCTCTTTTACAATGACAACCTGCCCCCAACATTTACATTTATTTTAACTCCAGATTATAGATCCCTGGTGAGGAATCATATCCTTATATATCCTGGAATTCACCACTTGCACAAACACTCATAGATATTCATACATATTCATTTTCCAGATGTACTTGTGCTAGAACCAATTTAAACACCCACCAAATCCTGCATCCCACTTGCAGCTGCTATTTCCCAATTGTGACCTCTGTGACTCCTCTTTTTGCTGAAAGCTGTTCTTTTGGTGGTAAAGTCAAAGAACACTCCATACACGCCACCAGTTGTCAAGGAGAAACCCTAGCTTTCACAGCACCCTTTCCTTCCAGAGGCCCACATAACACAGTCTAACAGTTTGCATGAAGTAATTCCTTTGATTTAGGTCAATAGAAAGAAGGAAAGAGTAACAGATAAATGCCCCTGTCACTGTAATAGATTCTTCCAACACACCATGTTGCTCAGAACCTCTCTGGAGACATTGTATATGATGAGATTTGATGGTCGCACTCCACAATGAAATATTTCAAATTTGTTCTTTGCTTTCCTTATTTCCTTTCGATTCCTCACATTCTTGCCTCTTGGAGATTACACTTGTCAATAAAGCACTAGTGGTTGTCTTTTGTTTCAAAGAATCTGTGTGAAAATACTGGAAAATGAAGTAAGTTATCCCTTAAGGGTGGGAACACTGGGCTTTCACAATTCACCTGGTAGAGCTATTTATTCAGTCCTTGATTGTTCCTTTTGTCATGGTCATTCACTTAGATGTAGTTGAATATATAACAAAAACTTTGTCACTCCAATTTAAATAACAAGTTGTCCTCCAAAGACCCTAAAGGGTTAATGAGATACTTTAGTGTTTAATTATGCTGTGCTTTGGTGGGTCTACTGAAAAATGAGTTATTTATTCTGAGTCATCAAAGTTTTTTTTGAACTATGGGAATGTATCAAGTGATTCCCTATTCCCCTTACACTTTATATATGTGCAAAAGTAAACCATGACATATTTCACTTGATATTAGCCAAAAAGTTGAGAAGAAATCATCATGACATATTCATATAAATTGATAAAAATATATTGGCTTATCCTAGTTCAGGCACATAAACACAGTTCTGCTACTTCTAACTGGGTGAGACTGGTGGAGAGAATAGGGAAAAAACTAAACCATGGTCAAATTGTTTTTATCACCTTAGACAGCCTTTTTCCTAATATTTAATGTCTTCATTTTAACCACTAAGTGAAGGACGATTTTAGCTTTTCATGGTTCCTTTCATTTACAAATGTGTGTCCCGATCTCAACATTTCAATGTCATAGTTTACCAATATAATATATATGTTTAGTCATCAGTAATTGCTTTTCCAAGCTGCATTAATACCCTTGAATCTGAATGAAGGAAGAAGTTGGTAGGAGGAGTCAAAAGGAGGTTCTTCCATAATCAGAATCAAATCAAGATTGAATTTGCTAGAGCTGTTGTCACATCATACTGTTGGATTGATGATCCTGAAGATTTGATCACACATTTCTCCTTTTACGTTGTATTGAATTGTTCTTTAAATTGTGGAATTAAATGCTCAAAATGAAAACTTTTGCAATGCAGTATTCCTGAATCAAATGCTGTAAAGATGAAGGAGCTTTGCTGTTATGTCTGTCAAACCCTTCTAGCTATACTTCACATTTGGCGCTTTTATATTTGTTCTTCTATTTCTATTTTGTTAAATAAAATGTTGGGACATATACCAAGAAACACAGATTGTCCATAGCAGCATGAGACTTGGGCTGTGGTTGGAAATAATTTAAATTAAACATTACATGAACACTGAAGAAGTTTCCAACTTCCCAATTTAACTTGTGTATAAATTATATCCCCCTCAAAAAAACAGAAAATGTAATACAGGAATATTACACTATGGCATCTAAGAATCTAAATATATGATTGATTGATAGATGAATCTATTTTTTACTATAAATTACATTTAAAAGTAATAAAAGCTAAATATAGCCTCATTTTCAACAAGACGGTTACTAAATCTAACCATAATTTTATACCAAACACAAAAATCTCCCTAGAACATAAATAATGTTTGGAAAAAATCTTCCCTCAAATGTAAATTATGCTTTTACAAGTAATTCTAACCTAAGGCATATATCCTATGATCAGGTAAAGAGTATTCATTGATGTCAATAATTCTGTGAATGTTTTTTAACTGAGCAACTCAAAGTCTTCCTTTTATTCCACAGCTCTGCAAAATGCTGTGTTGCTTATCAAGTTTTAAAATAACTGCTTCCGTGTCCACATTTTGGCAGCCATTAACTATGGCGTGACTAGAACTTTGCTCATGTTACTTTGGATTCACAGGCTGTGTCTAAATGCAGCCTCTGAATTGGACTGCTGTACTCAAAAGCTAGCCAAATTGGTTGCAGAGATCTTCATCAAATGTTAAGATATCTAAAACATCCAATTATTAAGGTTTTTTTAATCTATAGACCCTGACATAGTCTAGGCCAAGGTCCAACATATGCCACAGAATGACAGAAGATATTTGGAGGCTGATGTAACTCTTGGAATTGGTAACAACTAACACTGATGCAAGGATGGCAGAGAGTAGATGTTTTAAAAACCAGTCCTGACCTAATCACATATAGGGTTACCACAGAAGTTTCCTAAAAAGAAACATTTCCAGCCTAGTTGTGGTTTTCTCTATAATCGTAAGACACTAGAAGAAAAAACAATAGACATACCAGTTTAAAAAAGGATGAATAATTTTATACATGTCCATTAATTTAAAAGCCGAATAAGTGAACACACTTCTAGAAACCAATAACTTATCAGAACACACTCAGAAAGATGGTAATACCCAAGTTGTTTCCTAAGCATAATGAGCCTTGAAGTAGAGTTTAAAATCTTCCCACAAACAAAACAGTGGTCTAGACAATCTTATAAGCAATTTCTACCAACAGTTGGGAACAAGTTGCAATCTTCTACAAGATCAGTGTAAAAGGTATATAAAGAGCAAGGAAAAAGAGAACACCTGATTTTGCATGATTATATTAAACCATAATACCAGAACCAAACAAGAACATTATGAGAAAGGGAAATTATGGTTCAGGCATACGAATTCAAAAATCCCACACAAAATATTAGTATACTATCATCAATTAAGTTTCTGTCAACACTACAGTTACAACTTGTAGTTTCAGCTTCAAAATGTAAAGACCTTGGAAGCTGTTATTATACACAACAAAAAAAAAAATTGGACAAACTAAAAATCAAAAATTTTCTTGTACCTATTAGATAATGGAGGTTGCAAGACAAACTGCAAATCCAAACCCAAGGGTAAGATAATACATATCCAGAAAGACAAGGAAACCAGAAATTACTTAGCTAGAACAAAGGTTGTTAAAGCCATGACCTACAGGGACAATTAAATGGTGATTTCAGCAGTTGCCAAGACTGGATATGGATTAACATGAGAGTGAGAAATCCCTGTGGTCCTAGATTTTAATCAGCTTTCCCTCCAGGAACCACAGCAGGATCTAATGTTACAAACCTGAGAGTTTCCCTGTGGTTCTGGCAAAGAAAAGGGAAGAGTAAGCCTTTATAAAATATGTCCAGAGACACCTCTGTTGGAAAAAATAAAAGCCCACCATCCAGGGCATAGGATTTTGCCTTAGCAAAATTCAGAATTGTTATCCCAGCTGAAAAAGAAATTTCTCCCAACTCCAGCCCTCTCCATGCTTACTGTTTTACTCAGGGTAAAGATAAAAATTAGTAAGCAGGGGACAGAGCTTTAAGGAAATTGATGTGAAACATTGCAATCAGGGAAAGGACCAGAAAAATAAACAGAGGCAAACCACTGGAGGGTTCAAACCCTTGTGACACAGACACAGGCCCTTTTAGACACCAAGATTTAGTCAGAAGATTGTAGAATGCACCTTCTCCTTAGCCTGCATTACCACACCAACAGAGCATCCATATAATAACAGTGGACTAGAGCTAAATGAGAGCAAGACACAGGCTCTCAGAGTAGCAGTATATAAAGGAGCTACCAAGCAGCAAATGGATGACAGAAAAAAGGATGGTAGAAGAATCCGAAGCCCCAGGAAACATGACAATCTTAAGCACAAACCTATTCTAGAAAAATTAACATACATCATCATACTATTATCTGATATATGACCAGCTTAAAAAACAGTCACATGCATGATAAAAGGATGAAAAAACCTCAAGATGAAGAAACAAAGCAATCATCAAAATGAGACCCTGTATGACAGCATGACATGAATGCTGGAATTGTCTGACATGCATTTAAAAACTTTGAGGAAACAGGCTGTAAAAGCTCATGATTAATATATGTGACAGTTAAGCTGAATAGTCAACTTGATGAGCTTGTGAACTACCTTGGGGATTAGTAAAACACACCTTTAGGTGCGTTTACATGGGTCACAGAGGCATAACCCTGGGTACTCTACCTAGTCACTGGCTCCCTCCCCTCTGATGCTGCTTCCCTGCTTTATGTCCTGAAAATTTGCTCTGTCACACCATTCCATCATGATGTTTCTGCTTTGGAGCCAGCTGACCATCGAATGCATCCTCTGAAACAGAACACCAAATGAACTTCTCCTCCTTTAAATTGCAGATATCAGATATGTGGTCCAGCAACAGGAAAGGTGACTAATGCAGAGGATTGGTCCAAGACAAAAGGAGATGTGCTGTGGCTATACTTGGTCACATGGTTCAGAAGCTTTGGAACTAGTTTGTGCGAGGAATTTGGAAAACTGAAGATACAGGCTGTAAAAGGCCTAGAATGCCGAAATCAGAATCTGATGAGTGATTGTTGTTAGAAGTCAGAAAACCAGAAAGCTGATAGAATTGCATGAATTAAAGGTCAGGCTCCTGAGGATTCAGTCTGGAATGAAAAGTCCTTTGGAAGGTAGACTAGAGGTCATTCATGTTACTCTCTGGCAAAAATATTTTTTTAAAAATTTGTGCTCTTTTCCTTTGTCCTAAAACTTTAGAGAAGGCTGAGTTAAAGCGCAGTGCACTAGAAGCCTAAGAGAGGAAATTTCAAGGCAGCCCAACATTCAAGCTGTGGCATGAGTACTGCAGACTATTTTTAGGCAGATTTATACAGAAATGGGAGGAAAAAAAAGTGCAAAAGGATTTCAAACACACAAATTTTTGTCCAAAAAGAATAATACATGAAATTAAGGCTAAAGGAGGTGTGGTTGCTGAGATCAGTGCAATTAAAAATAAACCAAGCATTTTAAGCTGGAACAAAAAATAAGAAACATCGCAAGAATCATTAGGACTGGGGCCGGGGGTTTAGCTCAGTGGCACAAGCACCTGCCTAACAAGTGTGAGGTCATGAGTTTGATCCTCAACAAAGTTTGTTTTTTTTAAACCAAAAAAAAAAAAATCATTAGGACCTTGCTGTCTCAGGGCCCAAAAGTAAAAACTTTCATTTGAGAAGGAAGCTCTGGGGTCCCTCCTTGAATAGGTTCTCTTAGAAAATTGGTTCTCTGGGATTCACTTCACTGTGTTCTGCCACTGTGTTCAGTGCTGAGACGCTGCTGTAGCCATGGTGCAAGGGCCCCAGGCTATTGCTTTCAGTGACAGTAGACCTTGACATTGTCTACATAATGGTGCTTGCTTAGGTGGATAGAATGCAATTTTTTTGGTGTCACATAGACTGCCACCTGAATTTCAAAGGAAGACCAGAGAGACAAGGCAATGTATCCCTGAGAGAGAGTTTGTAACTATGGGTTTGTAGCCAAATGTGCAAGGGAGACCTGAAAATGTGGAGATGCCAGAAATGTGTGATGCCTACCAAGGAAAACCACAGGCTGTGAGCAGAACCAGTCCAAGAGAGAATGTATTTGGACTTGTAACCACCAAAACCATAGAAGTGGGGTTATTAGGCTCTTTGGAACTCATGTCTTACAATTGTGTACTCTAGATGTCAGACACAGAGCCATGAAACTTTTTGTTTACCCTGCTGGAATTTGGACTTAGTTTACCTCTATTCTGTTCTATCATTAGCGTTGATCCATTGCCTTAGTTTGAGAAGTTTAGAACGTTTAACTAAGCAACTCAGCAGGGAGCCAGGGTTCTTACTTTGTAAACATTATGAGCCTATGCAAAAGGAAGGCATGGAGATGCTACCAGAGCTACACCACCTAAGGGACATAGCCTGCTTACAATATAAGGGGAGAAAAGAGACTTGCTCTTCCCCCACCCATTTTTGCTATTCCTTCTTTTGCTATCTTATGCTGCATGGAGGTGTTGCCCCTGTACCATGCCACTCTACCTTGGAGCCAGTTGATTATGAACTGAAATCTCCACAAATTGTGAACTAATAAATTTCTCCTTCCTTAATTTTGATTGTCAGGCATTTTGTCTCAGTAAGAAGGGAAAAATAACTAAGACACATCCCTTTATTACTTCCTGCTGAAATGTAAAAGATTATCTTGTACCTTGTATATTACAATATTACAATAACTTTTTGAAATTTTCAGAGGTTCACAGCTATGAGGTTGTCTTCAATCTTAAAAGAGACTTTGATCTTAGACTGCATGGGAAGTATTTCAAAGAATCAACAACTGGAATCTCATCTTATTAAAAAGTTTTGCCCATCAAAAGAAATCACCAACACAGTGAAAAGACAATCCACACAGTGGGAAAAAACAATCCACACAGTGGGAAAAAATTTTAGCCAACTGACACTCAGACAAAGGACTTCTATCAAGAACATATAAAGAATTGACAAAAGTCTAGCCTCTCAAAATCAGTCACCCAATCCAAAAATGGGTATCTGAGATGAATACACACTTCTCAAATGAAGAAATACAAATGGCAGATAAATATATGAAAAAATGTTCAACATCATTGGTCATTCAAGAAATGCAAATTAAAGAACACTGAGATTCCATCTCACTGTTGAAGGAATGGCTTTCATGAAGAAATTAACCAGTAACAAATTCTGGTGGGGCTGTGGGGGAAAAGGAACCATTCTCCACTGTTGATGGGAGTGTAGACTGGTGCAATCACTATGGAAATCAGTGTGGAGAGTCCTCCAAAAATTAGGATTGGAGGTGCCATTCAATTCAGCTACTCCCCTTCTGGGTATTTTGCCAGAAGAATTGAAAGCATCATACCACAGCAATATATGTGCACTTATGTTTATAACAGCACAATTTGTAATAGCTTAACCTCGGAAACAACTCAAAGGCCCATCAACTGAGGAATAGATTTTTGAAATGTGTGTTTTTCTTTTTTTTACAATCTAGTACTATCCAGCTATAAAGAAGGATAAATTTGAGGCCTTTACAGGTAAATGGATGTCACTCAAGACCATACTCATAAGTAAAATAAATCAGCTCACATGTATAAACACCATACATCTCTAGGGTAAAACATTGAAAGAGTAAATAACATCCAAAATGTTCTTTAGCTATTATGAAAGTAAAAGGGGGAGATACTGTTCAAAAGGAAAGAACAACTGGCATGAGGGAAAGGAGAAAAGAAAGAAGGGAAAAGATAATTATAATACTAATCTCTGTTCATTCTTGAAAAAGAACAGTTTGTGTTTTCATTATTTGATCATTTTTTTCATGCCTGTATCTTGTGATGAGCAACTATTTTGAAGATAATATGCAAAATATTCAGCATTGTTAATCTTGTAGTACATTGTTTTGAAATTCTGCATCATCATGTTTGTTCTTTTTACATTTTAAAATAAAAATGAAAGGAAGAGTTGGAGTCCACAGTCTTCAATGACTGTGACTGCAGAGAAAAAGGCAAGGAATGACAACCATAATGAGTTCAGTTGTGAACATACTGTTTGACTGATGAATACCCAGGTTATATTGTTCAATAGATGTGGAGGACATCAGGGATAGTAAAAGAATAAAAAAAAGAACAGTAGTTTTTATTATAAAGTTACAAATTCAAAGCATACTCAAACATTGATAGGAAAGTTTGGTGTCAATTATTATAATACTTAGAGTCATTGTCTGCAACATGTGGTACTTAAAAAAAAAAATTCCAAAATTAAATTACTGTTAAACTTTAGTCATTTAATTGTTATGGTTTGTGTCTAGATGTCCTCCCCCTGAAAGCTTTACGTGGTCATGGGGGCAGGCTTCTAGAATTTGTGATTGGTTCATAGTCCAATGCTGGGATTATGAGTGTGAGTGTTATACCCACCCTATGGTGGATAGCCTACATGCAAATATAAGGGACAGAAAGAGTCTTTTCCCCTCACCCCTCCCTTTTTGGTTCTTGTTGCTTTCACTGTCTTCCGCCACCATGAACTAGTTCTCCTGTGCCATGCCACCCTGCCTTGGAGCCAGCTGATGATGTACTGAAACCTCCACAAATCATAAGTTCAATAACCTTTTGCTCCTTAATTTTGGACATCAGGCATTTTGTCTCAGCAATGAGAGAAAAGTAGCTAACACACAATGAAAAATAAAATAACATTTATTGGTGTCAAAATATTAAGGTCTAAATAAACTCAGCCCAAATTAGGAAATAAATTATTTTTAGATTTAAATTAACATGTCTATTCTTTCTGACTCCAATAAATATTTCTCTGAATTTGTATATATTTATATATAATTTATATATATCAAAAACATATGTACATATATATGTTATATATTTTTTTATATATGCCTATAAAACAAACTGTTAGAGTGGGTAATCTAGGGTCTCTCAATATACATTTTTCCTTGGAAACCAGGACATTCCAAGCAATAGCAACTGCAGCCCCATATGTCATGGAAAAATTCACTCTAATTTGCCAATGAAAATAACCCTATAAAGGTATCAAGGCTGCCACAGATCTTTTCATAAACCTCTGATGAACTATAATAATAATAAGGTTCAAAGAAACACTGGAAACAACTTTAGCTTTGCAGACTTCAGAGTATCATAGAGGAAATCGTTGCCTCAGTGACCTGAGAAGGTTTATCCATTTCTTCTCATGCAAAAATATTTTACTCAATAAATGTTGCGAAGATCATGAGAAAACTGCCAGCATTTCAAAAATGGGCTTTCACATTTACACAAAACAATCACAGAACTGATATGGACAGACTTTTGGTTTTCTTGCTTTGGCTTTTTCCATGTCTCAAAAAAAGCAACTTATTTTTAGATGTCATAAGTAATTTCCTTAGTACCTTTTAACATTAGTCATCATCTTTCTAATTCCCTAAGTTCTTCTTCAAAATTTTCACTTGTCATTTATCTCTCTATTATTTCCTCTAAAACGTGGGCAGAGGTGGATAGACTCCAAAACTAGGAAAACCTAAAGATATGCCTCTGTCATTAAACACAGTGCACTGTGTTCCATTTCTCTTTAGCTACAGAGCACTCTATGAAGAAATGTTCAAAACAATGATACTTTATTTTAGGCAACAAAAATAGCTTTCTGTTTGAAGCTTCAACAAAGTTTGGGGAGAAGATGTGGAGCTTTTTTGTTTTTGTTTTTTTACTAGCATTTTTCTTGAACACACATCTGACTAAAACTCTGGTTTGCTTCTAAAATATTGAAAACTCTTCTTTAATTTTTTAAATTTACATCTCTAAACAATATGATAAACTCAGTTAATTTCTAGTTGCTAGAAAGGTCTTGGAATTAAGGAACCCAAGTGCTGCTCTTCCATTCTTTACATCTTTCTGAAAGCCTAACTTTAACGGCATAGCAACGTTAGTTAACTGAAGATTTCTTTTGAACCAAACATCTATTTTAGTACTTAAGATTAACAGGCATGATGTTTATGTACTTACAATGTACACTCCTAAAACAGGAATAAACTATACCCTATGATATTGGACATTCAAAATAGATATTTAAATTAGTAGTTTTAGGGTTTTGCATACTTTTCCAAGTATAATTTTACATAGCATAAATATGCTTAAATGGTTGTGTTTGGAGGTTAAGCAACCACATGAAAATCTTTTCACTTTCTATGTCCTTAGAGTAACTGAATGATTCTAATTTTATTCAGTATATTAACCTTTGCTGGAATAATTCTACATCATTCTGATTTTTGTTTTCCATAACTAATTCGGTAATTCTCACCTCCACAACGTTTCTATAACTCAGTATACATAAAGATCACACCATTTGATGAAAGGCTTATGATTCACTTTCAAATATGAGAAAGACTAGACAGAATGGGGGGATTGGAATTAGGAAAACAGTTTTATTTGCAAAAATGTGACCAGAGCTATGATGATGTTGCTTCGGGACTCTACCTGTTCCCACCTGTCCATTCTTGTGCTCTTGTTCTGATCTCTTTCCAGAATTTATAGTTGGAGCTTTATTTATTTCTGAAAAGATAGTCCCTGAGAACTAAGAGTGAGTATCAGTAGTAACCTCTATTAATTATTAGGACACTGCAGCAATTTTCTCTGGCTATTATAACAAAGTGCCACCAATATATTGTCTTTAAAAATGCCACAAATTTATTGTTTTATAATTCTGGCAGTCAGAAGTCTAAAATGAAGCTCATGGCATGGAACTCTTGTCTTTAAGGTCATGTTCTTCCTGGAGGTTGTAAGGGAGAATCTACTTCCTTGCATATTACATCTCCAAGATACAATCTCCTATCTTTGGTGGCTGTGCCCTTTTCTCCATCTTCAAAACCAGCACTAATATGCCTAAGTGCCTGTCCTGCTTGCATTTCTCTGCCTTTTTTTGTTCTCCAATTCTCTTTTCTACTTTTAAGAATGTACACAATTATTATAGACCCATTTGGATAATACTGAATAATTTCTCCATTTTAAAGTCAGGTGGTTACCAACATTAATTCTCTTTGCAGCTCTCAACTATGTTTGCCAATATGTTAGTCTACTTGAGCTGCTATAACAACATGCCTTAGGATCATTTATAACCAGTATAATTTACTGTTCACAGTTAAAGAAGTTCAGAGTCAAAGTTCAGGAACCATCATAACCTAATCCTCTACAAAAGTCCTCACTTCTTAGTATCATCATCGTGGAGGTAAGGATTCAACACATGAAAGGGCAGGAGGTGGGGACAGGGCACTGACATTCAAACCATAGCAGCCATTTGGCCTCATATACATACTCACAGAGTTTTGAGATTAGGACATGAACCTTTTTGGGGAGCCATTATCCTGCCTACCATATTCAGTAGCATCAGCTGTCACTCCATAGAAATCACAGGACACCTGATTCTGGCATCCTCACAAGCATTAGCAGTCAGCAAAGAGAGGTGCACCCCGTAAGGAGGGCTTTTGGCAGCCACTGCAACCCCTTTGGCATGAATGCCTCGGGCTGCCACATATCGCTGGCTACACGAGAAGATCTAGCCCTTCCTGGAAGCTCACAGAGGGTCTTCAAGAAGGGCCAGAGCTCAGTACCTGTGTCTCCCCAAAGCTTGTGTCCCAGGATTTTGGTTCTGGAATCCACCAGAAGCTGCTTGTAAGCTGACGACTCTCCCTACAGAAAATACGTAAAATCCCCCTGCATTCTTTAGTGATGGCAAAGCCAATGTCACTGCTTCTTCCTAACAATAAAACAGGAAACGAGCCTAGTAGAAGGGGAAAATGAGCCCAGGCAACTCACTATACCACACTGTTTGTAATGATTTGAGTGTAATCCTTAGAAGTTCACATATTAGAAACTTATCCCCAAATCGCATGCTAATGGTATATGGAGATAAGGTCTTTGCTAAGCAATTGGAATGAGATGACTTCATAATAGTAAGGTTCCTATATAGTATTAGCAGGTTTATTTGTAAGAGAAGGGAGAGTAGAGCTAGCACACTTGCCCTTTCCCATCTATGGCACAGAATGAAGACCTTCACCAGAGGCTGAGCAGATGTGATCACAACATTCCTGGATTTCTTGGCCTCTGAAATCATGAGTCAAATAAAATTTCTATTCTTTTATCAATTATTGTTCCAGCAATAAAAATTAGAGTGAAGACACTGGCCTTAGTTCCCAAACTATAAAAGAAACTCACACAGGTACACAGACTTGACACTATGTGTCTGCTCTCCTGATCTGTAGTTCTTTTCTCTGGACCCAGGTTTGTGATGCCTAAGTGCTTCCTGACAAAGCACAAAAATGAATCTCCAAAAATCTAAGGCCCTGATTTAAGAGAATGACTAGTGTTTGAAGAAGAAGAGGAAGAGGAGGGTTGTGTATGAAGGGAAGAAAGGAATAAAGAAATCTAACCACATGCCAACAAATGAGCATGATCTTAAATTTCAGAGACAGAAAAAGAGGATCAAAGTGAGGTGGAAAACAGAACACCATAAGGAGATGTCGCGGTGGATAGTCCCAGTGTTCTTTCAGTATTGAATGAAAACGACGATATAAGACTGAATGTAACCAAGTGGAGGCTGAGCCACCTGACTCACACAGCAGTAAGATCGTCTTGCTGCCGTAGAGTCACCCCGGCCCTGCAGCACTTAGGATATCCACGACAGCCTCGTATCTCTGTATAACTCTATGAGACATTTGTCCTTCATTGGTACCCAGGCTAAGAGCTGAGATTCTTCTGTCATCTTGGGTCCCATCCATGCTGGCTTCCTCTCTTTCCCATCATTTTCACAGCTTAGGTGCTAAAAATTACCCAGAACATCCTGGGACTAAGCATAGGTCACTCTGGCCACAAAGGACTTGGTCTCTCTATGGCACTGTGCTGCTTTGAAACTACATGTGCTGCCTTGGCAGAATTTGTTTTTCAGGATTTCGAAAGACATCAGAATTGGACGGACCTTTGTTTGGAATTCTTCATTTCCCTATCTTATTCCCTCTACAGTTGCTTTCTTTTCACAATCCAAACCATAGTCTTGAAATCCATTCTATTATTTACCATCTGTATTCAGTAACCTGTTTGAGTAGATATATGAAGTAGAAACTTAGTTATTAAAGCAGACAATAGAACATTCTATCATTCTCTTACATTCAAATCTATCTCACTTTTTCTTTTGTTTCCTCCACTGGTGTTTGACTTCCCGGCCATCATCCCCCACCAGAATGAGGCGCTACTGTTTCAAAGCAAGGAATACAGAGGCTGAGGGTTACAGAAGAGATGAGAATCAGAACAAGACACGGCAGAGAAGGCTGAAGAAAATTAATAGGTGACTCAAAGTCTTTTTTTGTTTGTTTGTTTATTTTGTTTTACAAGAAAGGCAAGTTAGCTGCAGAACCTTGGTATCCTCAAATGCCACTGGGAAGGGACCCCCTCCCCTCTCTCTGCTCAAGTATTAATTTGCCCTTTCACTGCTGTCTCATAAGCATGTATACCAACATTCACAAGCTTTCAGCTCTGATTTAGGAGGCAGTTCTTCAAAGAGAAAGTAAAGATCTTCAATTTCTTCTTTATCCCTGTCCGGCATTCTGCACATGAGCGCGTGTTCAATAAATGTTTTCGAAACTCAGATATGACGAATGAGCAAAATGCCTTGAATGAGATATGTTCGGTGGCTTTGTTGGTTGTTCCCGTGTGTTGGTCACCAAGCTGGGATAAGCTCTGCAGGTGATGTGGGCGTGTACTCGAGGACCGCAAGGGACCCTACGCCCTGGAAGGCGCGCAGTCTGGGTTTCCCTCTCAGGTGCTGAAAATCACACCTCCCACCCCCACCCCTTCCCCACCAAGAGGCCTGCCACAGTGCATGCCCTTGTAAGCCTCAAGGGCTTCTTCTCAAAGCTGCATATCTTGTCAAAATTGTTTGCCCACATCACTGCAATCTGTGTGCAGGGAAGCCTGAAACGAGTCCGTGTTTGGAAAGCAATGGAAAGTACAAGAGGTTCTGAAATTCATAAGCCTGGGAAAGCAATGATTCAGAGAGAAGCTGCTCTTCTCGGTTCTCCCAAATTGAAAAACATTCAAGGGAAGAGAGCAGCTGCCGCTTCCCTAGGCCTGTGAGTGTTGACCTTACTTGACCTTGTTACCTGATGTTTGAATTTGGCCTCTAGCTAGACTAGGAAACTGTGGCCCCTGCCTACGACCAAGTTTGACCCGTACATCTCTCCCACAAAGTGTACTCGAAGAGGTATGCCTCAGAGAGAGGACCCAAAAAGTCAGGTCAAAGGACTGCTTTACTACAGGGTTAGTGCCTCGGTTACCACAGCCCCACTTCCTTTCCCAGGCCACTAATCTGCTTGCGTCTCATCCTTTACATTTTATATGCTCTGGTTCCAACCACAGGTGATGATAATTAAGTGATGGCTAGTTCTTTTCTTTCTCCTGGAAGTCGTGATAATGTGAGTGATGGTGATATCATTGCTTGAGAGCAAAAGAGAGGCAGCTAGAAGCTATTCGGAAGGTTATTTTCTGTTTTGTTTTGCTTTGTTTTTTCTGTGTGAAAATGGCAACAACCACAGAGGGAGAAAAACAGGTCTATATGCAATTTATGCTATTTTGAATTAAGCTTTTCCTTTCTTGTTTCCCAGGTAATCTTCATATACTTAAGAGAGGCAGAAGGGAGAAGAATGCACCATTACTGCGAAGGGATAGTGAGATTCCTTAGCTCCAACTGTTCAGCTTCAACCATGTACTTGGCAGCTGAATCAAATTCAAATAAACCTGCAGTGATTTGGTACAATAAAGTGTGCCCCATAATTCAAAACACTCAGGAGGTGCAGAAAGTTTCCAGGAGCAACTGACCTCATTTATGTTTCCACTTTGGCTCAGAGTGATTTGAGTCACTCGTTACTGAGTGACATATGGTTCAGGCCAACCCTAAAGGTTCAAGTCAAGGAATGTGCTTCTTTCATGTCCCTCTTGCCTTCCCACACTTTGTAAAATCCAATCCTTCCTGCAAAACAATGAATCAACATTTCAGTCATTGTTTAAATATAAAAATTTGTTGCAGTTAAATAAACGTTGCCATTGATCGCCCTGTGGACACTTATCCCGTCATCCTTCTCACTTGCTGAAGCAATTCTGGACATTCTCTCTCACAAGTCTCTTAGTCTCACTGTCATGGTTGCCTTCATATCTTGAATGGATTTAAAATATTTACCTTTTATGGCCATTTTGACTTTGAGACTTGTGAGGAGCCAGAAGTAGATCTAATGAATAAGGTACATTAGGACACACCGTGATGTTTTTACGGACTTCCTTTCCATTGGACGGCACTTGCCAGCAGCGTTCACCATATTCTTGATCATGCCTTGTCAAGGCACTCATGAAAGAGGACCCCCAGAGCGGCTTCCATAAGATTTGAAAGTTGTAAGAACAATGGTGTGTGTATGAAGCAAAGGGGGATTATTTGGAGGAGAATTGGTGACAATGTGTCATTTGCTGTAATAATTTTCTAATTTAAATATTCCCTGCATATTTTGGTCACCTCTTCTATGTACAAAAGGTGGTGAATACCAACCATATTCCTGTTTTGAAATAACTCAAAAACATGGCAATTAGGGAGCACTTTGCCAGCCACCTGAACCCCATACCATTTATTTTTCGCTTCATCAAGCAATATGAGCTACAGTATCTTACACTCACAGAATTCTCCATTATGCCAATATAGTTTTAGACATCTATAGCCAGTTTTATTTTGAACTTCTTAGAGAGGAGCTCTTTATTTGGAATGGATACTTCAATTTGAGAACAAATAAATAGATGAATGAATACATGAATGAATACATAATTCAGATAAACTTCCACCCATGAATGAAGATTTCTTGCTAACTCTACCTCTTTACCTAGAATTCCCAGCATTCTTTGGATGGCCAAGCAGCAAAGTAAACATAAGGACTTCAGTAAGGCACTTTCCCTCCGTGGCACATTGCGTAGGAGACATCCATATTTAAATAACTCTTAGCACTTGTGTATGATTTGTAGCACCTCTGATTTGATACATCGATGCTGATGTTTGAGGTCAAATCAATATTTTACTCTTAATGATTCAACTTGAAAACAAACATTTTCCATTAGTTCTCTCAAACTCCTAAATCAGTTTCATCAAAGAGTATCCAGAGATTGCCAGGCAAAATACTTTTCTATGTAAACCACATTTCCTTGGTACCATGTGAAGCAGGCAAAATAGAAGGCAGAAATCAATTGGATTTTGAAACTGCTATGCGACCGCAGCTGTCATTTGGAGCCCTGCATTTTAAATTTTTGATTTGTCACACAAGAGTATTGTTATCAGCTAGCTATAAAATAGAGAAAATGGTAATTAAAAACATTATATTTGTATAGTCATATATATACGATTTCATTTTTGTGTCTCTTTTTAAAAATAAAGTTCAAAACCCTAGAAAAGGCATTAATAGTGAAGGCAATGAGTTCTCTTGGGAACAGAGTGGCTTTAGCAATCTGCAACTTCCTTCATTCACAGTCATTCAACAAATATTTCTCAGCACTTGAACAATGACTGGTGCTATTCCAAGTGCTGGGAAAATAGCTATGAGTAAGAGAATCAAATTCCTGCCCATGTTCAAGCAAACCGGTAGAAGTTATAAGGTATTTGCTTTATAACTTCTTAAGAGAACGGTGGTAAGGTTGCATTGTGGTGCCACGTTCTATGGAAAACCTGCAAAGTGAACTTGGTGAACAAGATATTCCATATGTGAATCTCCTTATTCA
The DNA here is from genome assembly GCA_004027455.1 of Hydrochoerus hydrochaeris. Classification (NCBI taxonomy): domain Eukaryota; kingdom Metazoa; phylum Chordata; class Mammalia; order Rodentia; family Hydrochaeridae; genus Hydrochoerus; species Hydrochoerus hydrochaeris. Next base: position 116,376 of record PVLA01000347.1, on the reverse strand, counting down.
TTGAAGACCACATGAATCACAAATGTTACCAATGCCAACAGAAGCTTCTTTCAGTGGTAATGTTCCCAGTACCTTCCACTGTTCCTCCCAAGAGCTGGTTTCTGTCATATTGATGCTTTCCAGGTTGTTGATGCTTAAGAAAATGTAGTCTTAACAGGGAAAAACTCTCCAGGGCTATATAACCTTATCTTGCAAAAGCCACAGGCAACTACACCCCAATAAATGTTTTTACTCCTCAGGTTGGCTGTCTGCTGACCAGATTCTGGGATCTAATGCTCTCCCACTAGCCAGGGTAGCATCCCTCCCCATTGGTGCTGCATGATGGAAAAAAGGTAACCTTCTCAAATTCTTCTCCGAGGCCCGGAACTCACAGAGGCCTAAACATTAAGTTCAATTCGATCACCCAGCAAACACAAGGTTAATACCTGTTAGATACAAAAGCAAACTTGAATCCCGTTCTCAAGAAATTTAATAGCATAGTTTACAGAACCTGTTGCCATACCAGTCATGACCCTATATAATAAAAACCAGAGGAAAAGACCAAAGGCCAGTCCACATGCTGGGGGTTAGCCAAGTAGAACAGAGCTCCTCAGAAAGGTCTGTGGACCAGAAGGCTTGGGTTCACAGTCCTAGACCTTGGGAGGGTTCTTTAACCTTGCGGAGTCTCTGATACCATGTGTGAGAAATGCAGGCAAAACCATGTCTCCCTCTCCAGGCTGTTGAGAGTGAAATCAGGGAGAGCATGCAAAGTGAGCACCTGGCCAGGCACAAAGCCTGGGCCAAATGATGGCTGTGAATCCTGGGACACATCGCCCAGTGCCTGGGCACTACCGCTCGGAATGCCAGCTGCCACCACTCCTTGATTTCTGCCCACATGGATTTCCCCTAACTCTGAGGAACCCACTGAACAGTGGGCCAGACAGTAAAAATATTTACAAAAAGAACCAAACACTACATTCATACTAAAATGTTGACACGCTATCTCTTTCTCTCTGTCACCAGTACCAGTCTATCAATCAGGAAGAGAAACTCATTCAGATTATCAGTCTATCTCAGGGTACAGGAAGCCTTTGTCTGCTTTACAAATTCCCCCAAACTCTTTCCTCAAATGGATGAGACTATAATTCATCTTTAATGTGCAGAAGAATTGTAAGAAATGCAAAAGTCTCTTAGGTGATATAAAATTTGAAAATGCTCCATAAAAAGGACCCACTTAAATGTCTGACTTGTAAAAGTAAATGTCGTTTTAAAGTTTCTCATTTGTCACACTCCAGGAGGCATGTCCCACTTGCTAGGCCTCTGCAAGATCCTCCCAGCCAGGAGGGAAGGCTGCAAGGACAAGGCTCTGGCTCTGTACCACCAGATGTGGTAGACCTGATCCACCCAGGACTCTGTTCCACTTCCTTAAGTCTGCTACTCCAAGAAGTTTTTGTCTGTCTACTGTATTCTACAGTCACCCTGGGAAAGATAGACAAGTGAGGTCGCATGGCCAGGTAGGAAAAGAATCCTCGCCACAGTCGGGGCCTCTGAGAACCCCTGGTGCAGTTCTCATTCTCTTCACCCAGCCTGGTATCCACAAGCACCAGCAAGGAGTTTCCAATGCTCATCTTTAGCCATGAAATCTGAGATCAAAATGCTGAAATACCTCTAGGAGCTGGACCTCAGTTTGACCCCACACTTCTGGGCCCTCTGCAGGAACACACTGCCTCTGACTTCAGCCAGCACCCCTGGGGTAACGCAGGCCCACAGGGCCAGGGTCTCTCCCAGTGCCACTCCTGCCCCTGGTGAGCTCTGCCAGGCAGACCAGGTCTCTTGGAATTTCAGTGCCCACCACAAGCAGCTTGCTACCCCGAGGTCCCTGTCACACACTGAGCAATGTTCACCTAAGTGCTGCCAAAGTTCTTCAAAATGTTCCAGTGCAATGCTTCATAAAACAAACAGGAAGATCCATTACCAGCAGCCACCAAACATAGGCACCTTGACAAATGGCCAACCCGCCAGCATCCAGGGAGAGCTCTGAGCTGGCATGTAGATTGCAAAGGAGCCCTTCACTTGGATGAGGTGTGTGCACCCTGGGGAGCATGTGGCCAGCGCGAGGAACCCCAAGGCTGCTGAGTGAAGCAGGGATGCCAGGCCCAGGGCTTACAGTGTTACCGGGGTACACAAGAGCTCTCTACATCAATTACACAAGACTATTTCAAGTCGCGTCATGGGTGTCAGCTGCCCAGGCCCCTGAGCTGATGCTAGAGCTCCAAAGGGGATAGACATTGTCCCGGAAGGGTCTTGGCATGATAGTTTGTCCAGTCAGGGAGTCACAGCTCCATGCCAAGAATGTGAGAGGGAACAGTTCACTGAGTATAGGATATGTTTATAAAAACTAAACACTCCTGCCAGAAGTACTAGGGAAGATATTAAAGCTTTGACCTGCACAGTTTAGCATGAGAAGTCTCCCAAAAATAAACAGTTTTGATGATTTGCACTGAAAGTCTACAAAAACTTTCAAGGGGATTTTTCTCTTTAAGAGTTTACACCATCATTTTTAATGAAAGCCACATTTCCCCCACTCCAAATCCACCTCTCCATATGACACCCAAATTAAGACCCTTAGCAAGTTTTTAAATCATTTTGTTAGGATGCTTTTACTGAGACAAAGAGGAACCAGAGAATTTTTTATTTCCAGGTTAGTTTAAAATCTTATGTCTCTTTGGATTATAAATAGGAAACAGACACAAAGGCCAGATCGTGTGATGTGGCCAAGGTCTTTATGGCTCATCCTGCATGCAAAGCATGGTGGGTGAAAAGAGCTGGAGGTCTGGACTCAGAGACCTTGCACCTGGATCCCAGTTCAGCTCTTACCATCTACGCAGCCGAAGGTCACGTAGCTGTAGATCACGTAAGCATTTACTAGTTGTTTAACCTTGCACAAATTTCTTCTCCACACTGTGTTTCAATGCTCTGTCCTACAAAATGGGAGTATTCGCTGTTCCTAGGGTAGATGTGAGGATTAATTAAATGGTGAAGAGAAGTGAAACTCTTCATATATGCCTGGCATGTTCAGAGAGAGAGAGGATAGAATGAAAAGATAGAAAAAGTAAAAGCTGTCTTGAATGAATCAGAAAATCTAAGCCTGAGAAATTCATCCAGAAGATGAAGACAAAGACAGAAAGAGTTAGGACAACAAAGGGATACAATAAACAAGCCCTGTGGCCCTGGCCAGGGAATATGCTTGGCCATTACTGGCTTCTGAACAGGCTCATCCTCATGCCACCGAGTGAGATCTGCCAAGCAGAGCAACTGGGTCCCTAGCAAGTGACAGCCATGCTGGTTGCATAGGATTTCTCCAGTCTGCTCAACCCTCAGCTACTGGAAAGTGCCTGCCATGGGACTCTTCTGTAGACACTGAAATAGGGGAAAAGAAAGATAGCTGAGTGAGCTTGAGGGCTTACAAAAAATCATATCAATTAAGCAGAAGTAATACAAAGAATGTTCTCATTTTTGTAGGCTGCCAGGTAGTTCTCCACCAAGAACAATCCAGGAAGTAGTCATATGTAAAGGTCACATTAGCATGTGACTGTAGGCATTATTTAGCACCAAGTCTGGGGCATTCATTTAAGTTTCTAAAATCTTCTGTCTTCTTAAATTTGAAAATGAATGTAAAATTCTAGAAAACTCAGAAAAACAAATCATCCCCATTTTGTCAATGCTCCATGGTCTCATCTGTGAAATGGGAATATGCCACCTCAAGCTGCATCTGTCAAAGGATGAGCTTATCTGAGGTATGGCTGAAGATTCTATTTTAAAAGGGACACTAAATCTCTACGGTATTTGCAAGTTTCTGGAAAAACAACTACAGAGAGAATCATGGATGCATAACTCCTCCCATGAATAATATCACATTTTGTTGAAATGCATTCAGTAATCTACAACAGAAAACAGTTGATATCCAATTTCCATTCTCCCTCTTTCCATATGACCCAGTGGGGAGGCCACAGTTTCTCAATGTAGTCATCTGTCTAAATTTTGACCAACAGAAGTGAGCAGAGTGCTGTTGGTAGCTTCCAAATCATGAAGTTCATAAAAATAAGGGGAATGGTCTTTCCTTCTCCCATTCACTTTTGTCCTTCCCACTCAATGGAAGGTTCAAGCCATCATGGAACACAAAATAAAGACCTGCACTGGGGGTGACATAGAAACAAACTAGAAAAGTCTGCATCCCTAATATTTATCGGCTCTGGTCTACTTAAAAGCTGGACTGTTATGGGACAAATACACTTCCATCAGTTCTTTGTGGTTTCTGTAGCATTAGTTTCACCTAAGATGCAACTAATACAGTTTGATTTGGAGTGGAGAGCTAGGGTGAGATTGCAAGAGATATTCTTGAGTTATAACTGGCCATACACTGCTTCCACGGAGGAAAGATCTAGATAACATACAGTTGTGCTTTGCATTTCACAGCAGGATGGCACAAGCAATAAGAGGAAGCAGAGTGATGAAGCATCTCTGTTCTCAACTCTCCTTTCTTTTTCAGGCAGTAGCCAGCCTATGCTTAATATTAACATTACTAAATATTCAGAGGGGATCGACCTGATGGCAGAGGCCCTAGGTGTACATCTTGGTCTTATCTTGCTTTCTGTTCAAAGCTATCTAGAGATGTGACATGTTGGTGAAAACCCTTAGAGACAGAAAAGAGTTTTGGCTTCCAAAGTCACAGTCATAGCTCAAAGGGTAACTTGACATCCTAGTTTTTCCATGGTGGTATTTTTCAACCTGGTATGTTGGAAATCTAGGATTAGTTCTTGTTGTTTAATTTATTATAAAGAAAACTCATTTTAAGGAAGAATTTTAAAACACAAAGCTGGTATTAAGCTAAAAAGGTAAAGAGGAAAATCAAGTGAGGGGCTGACATTCAATCCTTTCTTACCTGCTCCTGACATAGCACCATCAGTTCCCTTCTGCTACTGCCATCAAAGTCTGTCTGCTCTGGGCCCTTCTGCTCAGGCTGAAGACTTGTAAAAGTCTTCCTCATCTTTCCCATGACATGATCTCCCCATCATATTGTTGCTCAAGCCTTTTCTTTCTCAAATCTATTTAGCAGTTCAGCTATGTGTCTTTGGCATCCTCATTCCCCTGACCCCGTAGCATAGATCCTCTCAGTAGCGACAGTTTTCTAACATGTTTCTCTTCAGTGTCAGTGCAGCACTAACACAGAGGGTAATCATTGTCAGGAATCACTTTTGCCCTTCACAAAATCTTTCCAATGCTTCCAGACCCAGCTGGACTATCACCCTCTCCACTGTCAAAAAGCAGTTGGCTGCCCCTCTCTCATGCCTCTGCCCTACTCCGTTCCTGTTTCTGGTCCACAGGTTGAAATTCTTCCCAGGTAAGAGACTGGGATTGGTAGACTCAGATCCTAGCACAGGGTCTAGGTCCCAGGAAGTGATTTCTCCCAAGTCTTTGTTGGACAAAAAGATTGACGAACCAACTCACTTACCACTTTGGAATCAAACCTTACTGCCCTACTCTTCACTCTAGAAAAGTAGGTTAAAACTAGATTACGAATGTGAACACAAGTTTTTATCAACCTTCTATAACTATGAGCAGCATATATAATCTGATAATGCTTCAGTTTCCTCATCTGTAGAACAGAGATGCTTTCATGCTCAAACTATATTTTCTTGTAGCATCCAGTTTTTCTTATAATTCACAAATGATTCCAAAAATGCTTTTATTTCCAAATTCTTCCAGGAGACACAACTTCATTTTCATGATTCAGAAATTTCTGTTCCCTTCGTTGAAACAATCGTGAGTTTTTTAATTGTGTATTTTTGCAAAACCTTCATAGCTCACCATTCTTAGAAAAGTCTGAAAGATTGTGTCATGGCAAAAAGATCCAAGTTACTCTCTGGAACCTATGAAAGTCTCTTACACAGCACAAAGTGGGGAATATTTGGCAGATGTCATCCAGTTAAGGTCCTTGAGATGAGATTAGCCTCTATTCTGCAGGTGGGGGTCCAACATGAAACCACTAACTCCTTGTAAGGGGGAGGCAAAGGGAGATGGAGTCACAGAAAAAGACGAGGTGACACAGCAGACAGAAGCAGAGCAGAGAAAAGTTGGTGAGTCACTGGATTTGAAGAGGAAGAAATGTCCCATGTGCCAAGGAACGCAGCTCCAGAAGTTGGACCAGGCAAGGAAACCAGTCTTCTCCCAGAGCATCCCAAGAGCCTGGTCCTCTAGTACCTGAACATTAGCTGGGTGAGACTGGTTTCAGACTTCTGAGCTCCCCAGCTGTGAGAGAACAAAGCTCTGCTGTTTTTAGTCACTACCCTTGTGATAATCTGTTACAGAACAACAGGAAACTAATAAATTTAATTTTCTTTACTCTGATACATGAAAGTAGGTTTCCATACTCTCCTTTTGAGGAGGGAAGAGGTAGAAATCTAACTTCTGCTCCTCTTTTACTTCTCAACCACAGGAAAGGGTCTCCTGGAGGACTTACCCCAGACCTGGCTGCCTTCCAGACTCAGAGGGAGAATAGTCTATCTCAAAATAAAACTCAAAAAAAGAGACTTTCATATGTATGAAGAATTTATTTACTATCTGTTAATCAAATGATGTTGAAATAATCACCAGATCTTACATAGGATAAGAAGATATTCAGAGTATGTCAGGATTCCATTTATCATTTGCCCAAGAAGCAGAAAAATTCAAGCTTAGTTTTAAGTACTAATAAAACCTGCAGCATAAGGAAGTGGTTTCCAAACACAACCCATAAAATAAGGATGTATTTAAAATGCTGTTATTAGATAATCACCATTCCCACAAACTTCCCCTCATCCTGGCAGCCAGCTGCACACTAAAGCCAAGGAAAGAAATGGTTTTGTGGATACTTTTTTCTTATGACATTTTGGTGAACAATAAGATTATAACACCAAGTAAAATCTGTTCCAAGAATGAAAAAGCACTCACTTAAATTTTGTCAGGTGGGCCTAAGAGAATTGAGGAAAAGATATACTTCTTCAAGGAGGCTCACTGGATGCCTTGAACACAATGTAGTAAGAAAATGACATGTCCTGAGTTGTCATAAAGTGTGGTTTGTGTGCCCAGATAAATGTCTGTCTCTGTCTCCCCTGCTTGCACTTGGAAGAAAGATACAAAATGAACTTATTGAATCCTTGCTTCAGCATCCAGGAGATGCCTAGTGGAAACTTGTTTCAAGCATTCCTTATACAATTTTATGTAATTGAATATTTACAAGGAACAGGAAGAGGTTACTCATAAGAAATATGAAACCTATTTTCAACTTAATATGTCAAGTATTGAGCTTCTACTGTGTGCAGGAAAATATACTACCTGCCTTGAGAGAGCTTAACAGCAAGCTTCTCTAAAAGAAGGAACTGTGCAGTTAAGAACACTATCAAGAGCCAGGGATGTAGCTCAGCAGCACAGCACCTGCCTGGCAAGCATGAGGTCAAGAGTTCAATTCCGAATAGCAAAGAAAGAAAAGAAAAAAAAGAAAAGAAAAGAGAAGAGAAGGGAAGGGAAGGGAAGGGAAGGGAAGGGAAGGGAAGGGAAGGAAAGGAAAGGAAAGGAAAGGAAAGGAAAGGAAAGGAAAGGAAAGGAAAGGAAAGGAAAGGAAAGGAAAGGAAAGGAAAGGAAGCATTGTAAGGTTGTAATGTCCATCGAAAGGAAAGGAAAGGAAAGGAAAGGAAAGGAAAGGAAAGGAAAGGAAAGGAAAGGAAAGGAAAGGAAAGGAAAGGAAAGGAAAGGAAAGGAAAGGAAAGGAAAGGAAAGGAAAGGAAGCATTGTAAGGTTGTAATGTCCATCTGTGGATTGAGCTTGCTTTAGCCTTCATTCGTGTTCTGGTAAAGGTGGTACTGACAATTCAGGAGATTCAATTTTTCAGACTTTTTCTATATCAGAGGCTCCAGGTATTTCTGTCCTTTAGTTGTTCCAGACATACTCTGTGCTGGCACGATAAGTAACGGAGGGCTAGAGGTGTTTTTTGAGCTGTGTTGGAAAATAATTTTAAGTTCTTTGAGATCATAATTCAAAAGTTATAGGACAAGAAATATAAATCTAATGCATAGTTTCCTTAAATGAAATAAGAATAAACTTAATCAATGTTCTTCATTTTTAAAACAATGAATTATCAGCATCTTTTCCCATAGATACTAACATGAGTCCATTTAAGTAGTACAATCTGGTTTAATTCTACATCCTCACTTCCAAACTGCAGTAATTCCATTCATTAGCTTTAATGGGAGTTTTAACTCCAGGTGAAAACTTTCAGCTATAATGTGTTTCAAGATTTGTCAGCACAGAAACACAGCTCTTTTTCCTGTTTTCTTTAACCTTTTAATTTTTGTTTTACATATATATATTTTTAATTAGCTTATTGGTACAATTTAAATATATAAGATGATCACATTCATTATAGGGAATTTGTACTTGCACATGATAGATCTTGATTTCTCTGTCTTTTCCATTCCCCTCCCCGCCTTCTAACCCCTCTTCTTGTCTTTCTTTACAAAGCTTTGTTTCCATTTTATCCTTCTTTTCTCATTTTTTTATTTTCTTTTCCTACCTTTTCCCTCCATCCTCTCTAGTTCCCATTCCCTTTTTTAAAAATTTTATTTAAAGAGAAAAAAAAGCAAAACAGAAAAAAGGGTAGAAACAATACAGAATTTCAGAAAAAAAATAAACAGTAAGGAATCACTAGTTGATAAATTACATATTGTCTTCTTAGACATAGTTGTTCAAGTTACAAAATTAAAGCATACAAAGTGGACATTCAAACAGTGAGGCTGCAAACAGTTCTATTCAATGATCCAATAAAAACTTAGCAACATGGTTATTAATCCTACACACTTAAACATAAATGCAGTTATATCCTTTAGAGCACTTTCTTTTCCTCCTTTTGCTTTTTAAGTCCATTATCTGTTTAGTTATATCATATTTCAGCTTGCTCAGTACCTTACTGATCTGTTTTGTTGTTGTTATTTACTTTTTAATCACCTTATATTATTCTTTTGCTTTGTTTTTGAGTTTCTCCTCATCTATGCCCCATGGGTCAGCTTTGGTGGAGTTGGGAGTTTTTTGGAGGTATTTTGTTACTTTGTTGTCTACTTTTTTTTATTTTGAAGGTAGCAAAATACAGCAGAACAAGACAGAACAAAGCCATCCGAAACAGTGCAGTGAAATTGGCACAGAACCTCACAGCAGGTCACCAGGACAACAGCAATAGGCACAATAGTACATCCTGTTCTGTTCACATTGGCTGCTCTTTCAATCAGGTAGAGCAAAATGGAAGGAAATATCAAACTTATAAAAACAGAATATTGAATAGAGTAGTACCATTAATCAAAACTGAGCAAAACAGTGATAAAGATATTTGCCTTCAAAGACATGGTAGAAGGATATCCCCCTTATTTGCTCTATTGCATACATTGATCCTCCCAAGAGATACTCAGATCTCTGGCTCCCATTTGCTAATGGGAGAGGGGAGGATGGATGTTTGATTCTTAGCCCACGCACCAGAAGGCTCACAGCCGCTAACCAGAGCAGTGATCTGGCTGCTTGTTTTCCCAGCACCCCAAGTTCCAACATGGTGCAGACCTCAGGAAACACTGATAGTTCTCACCCTGGAGCATCCCCTTTCCCTTTTGAACAATGTCTTTCTACTTTCTACCACAATGCCATTGTATATTTTGTTCCTTATTTGTACATTCAGTGTCTCACAAAAGAGACACAATGTGATATTTATTCATGTGTGACCAGTTTATTTCACTTAAGAGTATGGTCTCAAGTTGCATGCATTTATCTAGAAATGCCTCAAGTTTATTCTTCTTTATGGCTGAGTAGTACTCTATTGTGTGCAAACTCTTTATCCATTCTTTGGTTGATGAGTATTTGGGTTATTTCAAAGACTTAGTCATTACAAATTGTGCTGCTATAAACATGGATGTGATTATATTCCTATGGTATAATGCTTTTAATTCTTTTGGAAAGATACCAAGAAGTAGAATAACTGAGTCAAATGGGACCTCTAGTCCTACTTTTTTGAGGAATCTTCACACTGGTTTCCACAGTGGTTGTACCAGTCTCCACTCCCACCAATAGTGGAAAAGTTTTCCTTCTTCCCCATAGCTCCACCAGCATTTATTATTGGTTGACTTCTTGATGATAGCAATGCTTTCTGGAGTGAGATGAAATCTCAGCACTGTTTTAATTTGCATCGCTCAAATAGCCAGCAATTTTGAACATTTTTTCATGTATTTATTCATCATTTCTACTTTTTCATCTCAGAAATGTGCATTCATCTTGGATGCCCATTTTTGGATTGGGTCTTTAAATTTGGGCACTAGGGGTCTGACTTTTTTGGTTTTTCATATGTTTCACATATTATTAGTCCATTGTCTGAGAAATAACAGGCTAAAGTTTTTTCCAACTTTGTGGGAATTTCCCACTCTGTTGGTAATTTCATTTGCTGTGCAAAAGCTTTTTAGTAAAGTGAGATCCCAATTGTTGCTTCTTTGTAATACTTACCATGCAACTGGGGTTTTGTTCATGTAGTCTTTTCCTAAACCTATGTCATCAAGATTTCTACCTATTCTCTCTTCCAGTAGATATAGTGTTTCTGGCTTAATATTTAGATCTTTAATCAATTTTTATTTTTGTTCAATGCATGGTAAGAGACATGGGTCTAGTTAGTCTTCAGCATGTGGGAAGCCAGTTTTTAAGCACCATTTATTAAAGAGGTTTTTTTTCTTCCAGTAAATGTGTTTAGCCCCTTTGTCAAAGATACAGCCAAAGATAATGTATCTGGAATAGTTTGTTCATCTTCTTATCTGTTCTTATGAGTCTTAGATGGTTTTTTGCCAGTATCATGCTGTTTTCATCACAGTAGTACTGTAATATAATTTCAAGTCAGAGATTGTGATGCTCCCTATCTTGCCTTTATTGCCCAGAATTGCTTTTGCTATTTTAGGTATCTTCTGTTTTCAAATGAATTTTAGGAATGTTTTTTCTAGTTCTGTGAGACATGCTAGTGGTACAATGAACCCTTAAGTGACAACTGGCCTGACATATCAATAACTTGGGTTATGACCAGAATTTTAGTTTTATCTTATGACCAAAGTCTTGAGTTATAACCTGAATACTAGTTTCTTGGGCTTCCAGATAATCTCAGCCACAAATTCAACCCTGTTCTGGAAAGAACATTACAACAACCTTTCCTGCATGGAGTTAACTGATAAATTCTAGGCCAGTGTCTCTCTAAGGACACTGATATCTGCCTATACACAGGAGAGTGACTTTGAAGGCTGTGCAGAAGAGCCTGAACCTTCCACTGACAGTTTAAGTTACAGCCAGTCCTTGGAATGAATTGAGTTCATAGGTAAAATGTCTGCTGCATTTTCACTGAGACTGTATTAAATCTGTGTAATAATTTTGGGAGTATGGCCATTTTCACTGTACTGGTCATTCATATCCAACAGCAAGGGATATAATCTACTTTCTGACCTTTCTTCAGTCTCCTTTTTCAGAATACTTTAATTTTCATTGTAAAGTGTTTATACTTCTTTCATTAGACTGATTCCTAAGTATTTCATTTTTTGGACACCATTGTGAAAAGTGTTGCTCCTCTAATTTTTTCCTAGTGAATTTGTTATTTATGTACAGAAATGATGTTGATTTTTGAATGTTGACTTTGTATCCTATAAGAGTGAATTTGGCAGTGAAATCTATATCTTTTGGTGAAGTTTTGGGGGTCTTTTATGTAGAATATCATGTTATCTGCAAATGATAATTTTACATCTTTCTATCCTATCATTACTCCTTTTATTTCTCTCTCTTGTCTAATAGCTCTACTAATACTTCCAGAACTATATTGAATAAGAGAGGTAATAGTGGACATCTTTGTCCTGTTCCTGATTTTAGAGTGAAAGCTTTCAGCTTACCATTTAGTATGATGTTGGCTGTTGGCTTCTCATAGAAGGATTTTATCAGATAGATAAAGACCATCTATTCCAATTCTCCATAGGGATTTTATCATGAATGGGTGTTGTACTTTGTCAAATGCTTTTTCTGCATCTATTGAGATGATCATGTGATTTTTGTCTTTGGCTCTGTTGTTGAGGTGTATTATACTTATTGATTTGCATATGTTGAGCTTTCCCTACATCCCTGGGATGAATCCTATTTGATCATAGTGTGTAATCATCTTGATGATTTGCTATATTCTGTTTGCCAGTATTGCATTGAGGACTTTTGTATCTATGTTATTTAGGGGAATTGGCCTATAGTTCCATTTTTGGTTGGATCCTACTCTGGTTTAGGGATAAAGGTAATACTTACTTCTAGGAATGACTTAAGGAGTCTCTTGAATTTCATTAAATAGTTTGAGTAGTAATGGCATTAGATTGTCTCTAAATTCCTTGTGGAATTCAACATTAAATCCTGGGCTTTTTTATTAGTAAGTTTTAAATTACATTTTCAATTTTGTTGACTGATACTGGCTTATTTGGAATTTTTGTATCTTCTTGATTCAAGTTTGGTAATTCATATGTATCTAAGAATCTGTCCATTTATTCTGTCTTTTTACATCGATTAAAATAAAGAGAGGGGTCCAAGATGGGCTGCTCTAATTGCCATTGACACAGAGCTGTGGAGACTGGCAGAAAGGGGGTCCTAGACAGGCTCCTGTTCCCTCCATTGATGAGACTCAGGGGCCGGAGACAGTGAGAAAACAGCTACACAGTAGATCCCTGCTAGAGCTCACATGATGGACCAGTGGGACTAATGGGGTGGAAAAGTCCAAAGCAACAGTAACAATATGAGCCAGCAGGTGGTAAGGTAGGTGAACCAGCTTTGTGCTTGGGGACAAAAACATGCAGAATAGAAGTGGGTGGATAATGACACCTTCTACTCTTTCATTTTTTTTATTTTCCCTATTTTATTCCTTTCTTTCTTTTTCTTCTTCTCTTTTCTTTTTAAAATTAGTGGGGAGAAATTCATCCATAGAAAACATTCCATTCCCCAAATCCAGAGACAAATATCAGACCCAAACGCAGCACAAATCCACCTGCAATCTTGGCTGGAGCACACATTCTGGGTTCAGACTTGGACCTACTACAGAGCTGTAGACACTAGAGGAGCCTCAATACTTTTATTCTTCTGCATCTGATGGGTTTTTCTCTTGGTGGTCCACTGGGTTAGTGTGTTTTGCTCTGCTGATTATTTTTATTTTTGTTTTTCTCCTTTTCTTTTCTCTTTTTCTCTCTGTTCTGTTTTTGTCCCATTTTATTTTTCTTTCTGTATTGTTTTTTCTGTGTATGTGATTTTTTTGTTCCCTGTTTTTCCTTTTCTCTTTTTTCCTCCTCTCTCTATTCTTTTCCTTTTCTTTTCTAGCTTATTTTTCTGGTCATACATGATTTAGATCTCTGAATTTTCCCTTTATGTTATTCCACTCATCCACTTCTTCTCTTTCACCACCTATCTCACTTGATATTTGAGACTCTCAAGTGAGTAAACATTGTCGCTTCTCTTTCTGGTTCACTTCAGTACCTCTAGGTTTTCTCTTCCAACCCCTCCCTCTTGTATCCTACAATTACCCCAAACTTGGACAATCACTCTTTGCACACCAAATTTGCTCCTACTATATTTAACCCTATCCATCTCTCCGTCCTACCCCCCTACTCTTCTTAATGCCCCATACACACAACAGGATAAAATCACTCCACTAAGTGGGAAAATGTTGCATATAAGTACCTGGTATAAGTTGGATTATATTACACTGCTATAGAACTTAGTCCTACAGTTAAAGGTATCAGGCTAATAGTTACCACCATTTCTCAGTAACCAGGCTATGCATGAACCTATTGTAATTGCTAACTGTACGTACTACTCTAATCACAATGCCATACCTGTAATAATCACTTTTTCTCCACTGTACAACAACACTGAAATTGCAACAGATTATCACTACCACCATAATCCAATACCAAGAAATAGACCTTGAGTTAAAAAGGTAGATGGGATCCAAGATGGCCGACTGAGTGGTCGCATGATAGAGAGCCTCTCTGAAAAAAAACCAACTCAGATGCTGGAATCTGACAACATGGAGAAAGCCAGACAAAAGGAGAGGAATTCTCATGACCCAAGAAGAAACTGAGAAAAAAAAAAAAAAGAAGAAGAAGCAGGGACGGATGGCTGGAGCTGGGCAAGCTACAGCCACTGTACTGGCATGTCTTAGAGTCAGGCAACTCACGATGGAGCTGAGATTGTGGCCTTGCCGAAAGCAGGGGTTGGTGAGCTCGAGACCCTCCGCTGGAGGAGGCGCTGCAGTAGTGAGTGGAAACAGCGAGTCGAGCTGCATGAACTTTGGTGAGTGATGGGAACTGGATTCCCCAGAGTGGGAGGACCAGCTAGACTCCATTTTGGAGTTGGGCAGGGTCAGCTTGAATCAAAACCTGAGGCTGCATTGGTCAAAGGCACCTGGTCCAAAGCAGATTGATGGGATCTGCTTGGGCTGGGCCAGGCCCCTGGTTGAAAACCAATAGCCAGGGACAAGGCTGTTCTGAGCCAGTAGCATCCCCAGGGAATACACAAACTTGCTGAAGCATCCACTGGTTGACTGACGTAGGGGGAGAGGCCGGCTCACAGTGTGCACCTCACAGATTAGCAGCAAACTCTGGGCATGACACTTCCCTAGCCAGTGCACTGCAGAAAAAACTGTGAGCAATACAAAAGGCCCGGAGACCTCCACCACCCATCCCTCTGAAGGGGGAAGGAAACATGACAAGACAGAGAAACAGTAAAAGGCCTTCAAATGCCAAACCAGGCAAAGTGAGTCCATTAGAGGTAAATGCCAAGGAGGTTGAGGGCAGAAAACCTGTAATATCAGAGACAGCCTCATTGGAAACAAAAAAATACTTCCATGACCTCATCAATGAATTTAAATCTGAAATTCTGACCCAGGTGAAGCAAGATATAAGAGGATTAATAAAAGAAATTCTGGGCACTCCTCAAGTAGACATAAATGAAAGAATGGAGGAAATCAGAGAAAGGAGAGAAGCCTTTGATGAAGAATATAAACAAAATCTAGAATACATGAAACAGGTCCAAATAGAATATTAGGAAATTAAAAACTCCATTGAAAGCTGGCAAAACCTTTTAACAGAAACTAAAGACAAACTTTCAAAACTTGAAGATAGATTTGCAACATACGATCACGAAAGGAAGGATCTCTTAAAAATAACAAGGAACCAGGAAGCAACAATTCAAAGGCTAGAAGATGACAAGAGGATTTATAACCTAAGAATAAAATATGTGGATGAAGATACAGCGACAAATACAAATGAAATAAAAGTCTATTCACAGAAATAATTAAGGAAAACTTCCCACCATAGGTAACAGATGTGAAGTTCAGATAAATAAGGCATACAGAACTCCAGCCAGCTACAACCAAAACAGATCTACACCTAGACGTATAATAATCAGGTTCCCAGAAATCCATCACAAGAACAAAATATTAAAAGCAGTCAGAGAAAAGAAACAGATTACCTATAAAGGAAAACTCATCAAAATCGCAGTAGACTTCTCAATGCAAACCATCAAATCAAGAAGAGCTTGGAGTGAAATATTCCAAGCCCTGAAAGAAAATAACTCTAACCCAGAATGATGTACCCTGCAAAACTGTCTCTCAGAATTAATAGAGAAACAATATATTTCCATGACAAAGAGGAACTGGGGGAGTTTGTGACCACCAATACAACTCTGCAAAGAATACTGAAGGACATTCTAGAGAGAGAGAAGAAAATCACCAGGGTTCCAGCAACAATGGCAGAAAGGCCTCAAAGAAAGGGACAGACAGTGGAATGAAGGAGAAAAATAAACAAACAATGACAAAAAAAGTATAATCCCCAGTACTGCAAAAAAAAAAAAAAAAGAAGAAATATAGCAGAGATAAGACAGAGAAGCTTGGTTATAATCACTGTTTTATGTTGACTGATTTTATTTGAATCTGGTATGCTTGAGAGTATCAAGTCTGAGAGTAGAGGCAACTACTCTGAAGATGACAAGATTCAATAGGATACGCAGTCTGGTTTTATTATGAATTGCCTTTGAAGTCCTATAATGTCTCCAATGTTTAGATTTTATTAATAGTGTAATGCAATGCTAAGTTTAGTTATATGATATTTGATGATATAGACAATTTTATTGAAAACAAGAAACATCATAGTAACTAACATAGATCATCTAGTATTGTGGTTTTATATGTCCTTTTCATTTCGTGTTTCTCTAGGAATTTGTATTGTTGTTTTGATTTGTTTCTCCCTCTAATACAGAAAGGCTAGGTATACATGTAGAGACTTATACATGTGTAGAACTTCTAAAGTAGATTATGAGAATGGATTATAGTTATTGTAAAGAAAAAAAAGAGGAAAAGATAGTATTCTAAAGGATATAACTGCATGTATGTTTGAGTGTGTGGGATTGATAACCATGTTGCTAATTTTTTGTCAGAAGGATGAACAAAACTGATTGCAATCTCACTGTTTGTATGTCCACTTTGTAGGCTTTACTTTTGTAACTTGAACAACTACTTGTAAGAGGAAAATATGTAATTATCAACTAGTGATTTCTTTCTGGTTACTATTTTTTTTGTTTTGCTTTGTTCTTGAAATTTTATATTATTTCTACCCTCTTTCTGTTTCAATTTTTTTCTTTAAATAAAAAAGGTAGCAACTCCAAGTTTTAATATATTAGGAAGGTAGGTTCTTGGGATAGATAAAAAGACCTGGAATCACCTGTATCAAGAAGACGACCTTAATAACAGATTGGAAAAACCTCTACACTAGGAATAAAACTATCTAAGCAAGAAATCTACAAGCATCAAGATAGAAAACAAAATAAAATAAAAAATATAAAGTGACAAGAGGAAAAAGCAAAATGCAACCCTAAATGCTCAACCCACCAAGACAAGTCCAGAGCACAAAGAAATAGAAGAAATCAGAAGCCAACCACTGGAACTCTCAGAAAGGATAGCAGCAAAAGCCACAAAGCAAATGGAATAAGCCATGGAAAAAGATAATGTCTAAGGTACAAAAAAGAAATATTAATAAAATAAAAGAAATCAAATTAGAAACAGAATTAAAAAATAGAAAAAGTTAGGAAAATTATGAAAATCATCAATTCCAAGCATAAACAAGAAACAGAATTAAGAAACAGATCCAAAGAGAAATCTAGGAAATTAAAAACTCATTGAAAATATATGCAACAGATTGAATGAAGGCAAGGATAGAAATAATGGCACAATATGCCACAAACATGGATAAAAAAATTGACATACAAATAAATGAAGCATATTGAACGCCAAATAGCCATAACAAAAATAAATCTACACCAAGGCATATAATAATCAAGATTTCAGAAATTCAACACTAGAAAAAATGTTAAAAACAGCTAGAGAAAAGAAACCCAAAAGCAAACTTCTCAACACAAACCCTCAAATCAAGGGGAGCCTGGAGTGAGGTATTTCAAGCCTTAAAAGCAAACAATTGACAGCCCAGATTGATGTATCCCACAAAACTATCTTTCAAATTTAATGGAAAAATAAGATACTTCCACAACAAAGAACAACTGAAGAAATTCACCAAATCAGCACTACAGAATGTCCAGAAGGATATATCAGAAAGAAATAATAAAGACCACAAACACATGAATGCCAGTAGAAACAAAACTGCCAGGCAAGTCAGCAATTAAGCAAAGGAAAATGACAAGGAACAAACAACAGTAAAATAATGCAAAAAAGATAAGGTAATACATATCAGTTATAACCATCAATGTAAATAGTCTCAACTCACCAATCAAAAAAAAAAAGACTGTCAGAATAGAACAAGAGACAAGATCTATCAATATACTGCACTCAAGAAGCATATTTAACCCAAAAGGAAATTCATAGACTAAAAGTCAAAGGATGAAAAACAATTCTCTATGCTACAGAGACCCAGAAAAAAAGCAGGAGTAGCTATTCTATTTGGCAGTAAAATTTAAGCCAAAACTCATCAAAAGAGACAAGGAAGGTCACTATATAAGTATATAGGGAAAACTCCCTATACTAAGTATAAGGTAAAACTCCCATAAAAAGAGATAACAATGATAATCAATCAATAAATATATATGCACCAAACACTGGTGCCCCCAAATACATAAAAAAGTATTAACAGGCACAAAAAAAAAAATAAGCACTAACACAATTGTAATGACAGACCTTAATACTCCACACTGACAAATAGGTACATTGACAAGACAAAAAAATCAACAAAGAAATATCAGAATTAAACCAAGCCTGTGAACAAATGAACTTGTACCGATGTATTCTACCCCAAATCATCAGCATACACATTATTCTCAGCTGCACATAGTATGTTCTCCAAAACAGGCCACATACAACCCACAAAGCATGCTTAAGTAAATGTAGAGGAATTAAAATCATTTCTTGCACACTATCTGACCACAACACAATGAAACTGGAAATCAACAACAAAAGAAATCACAAAAGCTACAGAATCACATGGATTAAACAGCACTTTTGAACAACCAATAGGTCACAGAAGACATTAAACATGAAATTACCCAGTATATACAAATGATTATGCCAATGCAACATACCAAAACTTATGGGACGCAGTGAAAGAAGTCCTAAGAGGGAAATTTATAGCCAAAAATTCTCACATCAGGAAAACAGAATGAGCTCAGATAAATAACTTAGTGTTGAATCTCAAGCTTCTAGAAAACAAAGAACAAATCAAACCCAAAGCTCACACAAAGGAGAAAATTATAAAGATAACAGCAGAAATTAATGTAACTAAAAATAAGAAAATAAAAGAATTAATGAATTGAAAAGTAGATTCTTCATAAGAAATGAAAAAATTGATAAAGCATTAACCAACCTCATAAAAAAAGGAGAAAAAACACAAATTCAATCAATTAGGAATGAAATGTAAAAATTACAACAGATCCAACAGAAATTCAGAAGATCATCAATACCTACTATAAGAACATATATTCTAATAGGATGGGAAACACAGAAGAAATGGACAGACTCCTAGACACAATCAAATTCCAAATCTTAATCAAGAAGAAATAAAAGTTCTGTGTAACCCAATACCAGCCAATGAAATTGAAAATACAGCTAAAGCTTTAACAACAAAGAAAAGCCAAGGCCTGAAAGATCCATGGTTGAATTCTACCAGAAATTAAGAGAAGAATTAATGCCACTAGTGCTGAAAACCTTTAAGGGAATTGAAAGAGAAGCAATACTTCCAAGATTATTTCTTCAGACAAATGTTAGCCTAATTCCAGATAAGAACCCAACCCAAATAGAACACTACAGGCCAATCTCCCAATGAACATAGATGCAAAAATCTTCAATAAGATACTGGAAAACAAAATGCAGCAAATTATACACCATGACCAAGTTGGATTCATACAGGGATGGACCAAATCGATAAACATAATGCACCACACTAACAGAATTAAAGACAAAAAAAAAAAAGATCATCTCAATAGATGTACAAAATGCATTTTAAAAAGTTCAATAATGATTCATGATAAAACCCTACAGAAAATTAGAATTGAGGATCTTTATCTTAATATGATAAAAAAAATCTCTGACAAACCAACAGCTAATACCATAATAAATGGTCAAAAACTGATTTGTGATATCTTCCTGATATCATTCTAAAATCAGAAAAAGACAGAGATATCTACTATCACCTCTTTTATTCAATATAGTTCTGGAAACACTAGCCAGAGCAATTAGACAAGAGAAAGAAAAAAAAGGAATAAGGATAAGAAAGAAAGAAAGAAAGAAAGAAAGAAAGAAAGAAAGAAGAAAGAAAGAAAGAAAGAAAGAAAGAAAGAAAGAAAGAAAGAAAGAAAGAAAGTTAAATTATCATTATTTGCAGATGGCAAGATATTCTATGTAGAAGACCCCAAAAGCTCTACCAAAAGACTTCTATATTTAACAACCAAATTCAGTAGTATATAGCTGGATAAAAGGTAAACACTCAAAAATCAATAGCCTTCATGTACATAGAGGCTATGTACAAACTTACAGAAAGAGAAATTAGAGAACCACACCCTTCATAATAGCATACAAAAAAATGAAATAATTAGGAATCAATCTAACAAAAGAAGTTAAAGATCTGCACATTGAAAATTATAGTATACTGAAAAAGGAGATTGAAGAAGATATCAGAAAATGGAAATATATCTCTTGCTCATGGATAGGAAGAACCAACACAGTGAAAACTGTTATACAGATTTAATGCAATCCCAATCAAAGTATCATCAGCATACCTCACAGAACTAAAGAAAGCATTCCTAAAATTCATTTGGAAACAGAAGAGACATTGAATAGAAAAGCAATACTGTGCAACAAAGACAAGTCAGGGGCATCAAAATCCTTGACCTGAAATTATACTGCAAAGTTAATGTGATAAAATCAGCATGATATTGTAAAAAAACTTTGGATCAGTGGGAAAACCACCTTATCTTTGACAAAGGAGCCACACATGTTCACTGGAAGAAAGATAACCTCTTCAATAAATGGTGCTAGAAAAACTGTCTTTCCACATGCCAAAGCTAAAACTAGACCCATGTCTATCATCATGCAGTAAACTGACATCAAAATGGATCAAAAATCTAAATATTAACACAGAAATACTAAATCCACTGGAAGAGAAAGTAGGTAGAAATCTTGAAGACATAGGGGTAGGCAGAAAGTTCATCAACAAAATCCAAACTGCACAGGAAGTATCTCAAAGAATCAACAATTTGTATCTCATCTTACTAAAAATTTTTTGCACATCAAAAGAAATCACCGACAGAGTGAAAATAAAACCCACAGAGTGGGAAAAAATTTACCCAACTATCACTCAAACAAAAGACATCTATGTAGAATATATAAAGAAATGAAAAACATCAGGCCTCCCAAATTCAAATACAAAATCCAAAAAGGAACATCCGAGATAAATATGCACTTCTCAAATGAAGAAATACAAATAGCAAATAAATAAATGAAAAAATGTACCACATCGGTGGTCATTCAAGAAATGCAAATTAAAAAACACCGAGATTCCATCTCACGCCAGGCGGAATGGCTGTCATCAAGAAATCAACCAATAACAAATGTTGGTGCAGCTATGGGGTTAAAGGAACCTTTCTCTACTGTTGATGGAAGTGTAGACCAGTGCAATCATTGTGAAAATCACAGTGGAGATTTCTTTGAAAATCAGGATTAGAGGTCCCATTTGACCTGGCTATTCCCCTTCTGGGTACCTTCTCAGAAAAATTAAAAACATCATACCACAGCTATATATGTGCCTCTACATTTATAGCATCACAATTTTCAATATCTGAATCTTGGAAACAATCCAAATGTCTATCAACTGAGGAATGGATAAAAAAAGATGTGATTTTTAAAAAATAATGGAATAGTGCTCAACCATAAGAAAGATAAACTGGATACTTTTGTAGGTAAATCGATGAACTCAGTACCATACTTGTAAGTGAAATAGACCAAATCCACATATGTAAACATAGCATTGTCTCACTAGTGTGAGAATCTGAAAGAGTAAACAAGATCCAAAATGTACTATAGATATTGTGAATAGGAAAGAAACGTATCAAAAGAAAAGAAAAACTGTGTTAAGAGAAAGAGGGAAAAAAAGGAAGAGAGAAGGAAATATATATAGAGAGAGAGAAGACAGTTAAGACAGTTATAAAATTGGTTTCTCTTGGTTCATTGAGGGGAAAGTTTTGTGCTAGTAATTTTCTGGACAATATTTCATGCCTATATCTTGTACTCTGACCAACTATTGTGTATATAGCAATATGCAATGTGTTGATTATTGTTACTCTCAAACTAGCCTATTTTGAAACTGTTTTTATGTTATTTCCTACTTTTTTGTTTAAGATTTAAAAAATAGAATAAAGCTACTGGAAGTAGGTATTGATGATCTTCTGGATTTCCACAGCATCCACTGTTATTTCATCCTTTTCATTCCTAATTGCATGGATTTGAGTCTTTTCTTTCCCTTTTTTGATAAGGTTGGCTAATGGTTTATGGCTTTTATTTAATGTTTGAAAGAACCAATTTTTTGACTTATTTGTTCTTTGTATTTTCTTAGTCTCAATTGCATTAATTTCTGCTCTGATCTTTAATACTCCCATCCCATACAAGCTTTGATGTCCTGCATTATCATTTAACTGAAGATACTGTTTAATTTCACATGTGACCCACTGATTGTTCTAGAGGGAGTTATTTAATCTCCGTGTATTTCTGGAGTTTTTGTGGCTTCTTTTGCTATTCATTTCCAATTTCATTACACAATGGTCAGATAAAACGCATGGAATAATTTCAATTCCTTGCTATTAAGTGTGTTCTAAGGGCTAGTACACAGTCTATTTTGGAGAATACCTCATGCACAGTTGAGAACATGAATTCTGATGTTGTGTGGTGTAACAGTCTGTATACATCTACTATGTCCATTTGTTCATAGTTTTTGCTCAGTTCCATCATTTCTTTGTTGATTTTTGTCTCATTGTCTATCAATTTGTGATAGTAGAGTATTAAAGTCCCCCAATACAATTGTGTTAGTGTTTGTTTTTTTATGTTCCATAATATGTGCTTTATAAGCAGTATTTGGTGCAAATAAATTTATGATTGTTATCTCTTCCTCTTCAGGTTTTCCCTTACCAAGGATGTAGTGAACTTGGTCTTTTTTTTATCAGGCTTGGCTTGAAGTTCACATCATCTGTAAATAGAGTAACTATCCCTGCTTTTTTTCTGGGTTCCTATCACATACATTACTGTTTTCCATCCTCTGACTTTCAGTCTATGAATTTCTTTCTGAGATAAATGTGTTTCTTGTATGCAGCATATTTTTGGATATTGGTTTTTAATCCATCCTGTCACTCTGTTTCTTTTGATTGGTGAACTGAGACCATTCATCTTGATGGCTGTAACTGATATGTACTGGTTTGTCCTTATCATATTATCTTCCTGCTGCTGGTTTCCTGTCTTTCCCCTCTGTTTAATTGCTTCCCCTATGTTATAGTTTGTGTTTAGATGTTTCTCCACAGCTTCATGTGGTCATGGGCAGCAGGCCTTTTGAAGGCAGCCAAATTTAAAATCTGTGTTTGGTTTATGGTCTAGTGCTGGGACTGGAAGTGTGAGGATGGCACCCACCTTGGGGTGAGTAGCTTGCATGCTATATAAAGGAGAGAAAGAGGTGTGATACTGCTTTTTGCCTTTTCTGCTCTTGTTGTCTTTGATACCTGCCACTACCATGAACAGCTGCCTCTGTGTCATGCCACCCAACCTTGTAGCCAACTGATTATGGACTGAAACTTCCACAAACTGTGAGCTATATAAACATTTCCTTCCTTAATTCTGAGTGTCAATTTTGTCTCAGAGACAAAAGAAAAGTAACTAAGATGCCCTGCCTGGTGGCTTTTTTCTATTAGTGTTCTTGAAATTGTAGTCTTCATTATCTCTTTCTAAAGTTTCCTTCAGAACATTGTGTAGAGTTGGTTTGGTGGTCATGAATTTCTTCAGTTGTTCTTTGTCATGCAAGTATTTTATTTCTCCATTCATTTTGAAAGATAGTTTTTCAAGATACATTAATCTTCATTGGAGGTTGTTTTCTTTCATGACTTGAAATATTTCACTTCAAATTCTCCTTGACTGAAGCGTTTGTGTTGAGAAGTCTGCTGTGATTCTGACAGGCATTCCCTTATAGATAATTCATTTCTTTTCCCTAAAAGCTTTTAATATCCTCTTCATGTGATTCTGGATTATTATATGATTTGGTGTAGTTTTATTTTGCTCATGGCTAATTGGCTAACTTATTTTTACATCAAAGCTTTTTCTCATGTTTGGGAAGTTTTCTGTCATTACTTCTGTGAACAGGTTCTTTATGGCATTTGTGCTGTCTCCATCTTTCTCACTGACTCTGATCATTCTTATGCTGCTCTTCTTTGCATCATCTTGCTGTTGTTGGATTTATTTTTCATAATATGTTGAAAAACCATGGTGTTTTGAGATAACTACAACCTTGTCTTCTAGATCTGTTTCTCAGGGGAAAAAAAGAAGGAAGGGGGAAGGAAGGAAGGAAGGAAGGAAGGAAGGAAGGAAGGAAGGAAGGAAGGAAAGAAAGAAAGAAAGAAAGAAAGAAAGAAAGAAAGAAAGAAAGATCAAGATGAAGAGATGAAGGACTTGCTCAGTGAGAGATTATTTCTAATCTGATTTTCTATATAGCTCCATTCATCTGGGATTTTTTACTTCTGATGCTGTCATTTCAGAAAATTCAGGTAGGTTGCTTCTGATTTCCTCTATCTCATTGTCCCCTGGACTTGCCCTGTGTGGGTGATGGTTATTACCCCAGATAATCACAGTGTTGTCATACAAAGGAGAACAACTGTTTGCAACAGGTATGACATCCTGGTTTAAGCAATATAATTAGCAATAACAACAGCATCAAGCACATCCTAGAAACTGAAAAACCGTGGTAACTACTAATTTGGTGCCTTTCACTACAGAAGTAAGATCTACAGTTATATAACAAAAATCCCTCACAAACCAGGAGCTTGTATGCAATGAGTTTCCACTCAGTAAAGTGACTACCCTGTGTGTGTGGTGAGGGGTAGGGTGGCTTGGGAGGGATAAGGGAAAAATACAGAGAGATAAATGAAAGAAAGTATAGCAGAAACAAAGCTGGAGGACAAAGGAAGATTATCTGAACTTTGGGAAGCTAGAGCAGAGGCCAGGAGAGAAAGAATGAAGAGGGAAGCAAAAGACTATTAAAGTGAACCAGAAAGACTAGAGACAATTTTCACTCACATGAAAATATCAAAAAGTGAAGAAGGTTAGTTGTGGAAATAGAGTAATAAAATGAATAGAATAGGACAAAAATAAAGGCAAAACCCTAAATAACTAATAATAAAAATCCTATCCAGACAGAAAATAGAGAACAAAACAGACAAATTAAAAAATAATGAAATTACTCTATTGTCCACAGTTCTGTGTTAGTGTCTAAGCCAAAGCCCAAAACTGTGCAGGGTAATCCCACCAAGCCTGCAGCAGGATTAGTGCTGGGCATGGGGTTCCTCTTGTCCTATGGATGTGGGGGCTGGGACTAGTCTTTAACCAGCAATTTCCTGTATGTCCCTTGGCGGTCTGCCCATGTTTCTTTACCCTGATTGTCTTTGTGTCACTATCCCCATGTGGCACCCTCAGACAGAAATAGACTGGGGCTGCTCCTAGCCCCATGTACAATTGGCTTTTCCTACTCCTACTGGCATATCTTCCCCCCTCACTGGCATATCTCTACCCTGTCATGCCACTTGTCACAGGGTGGGAATATGGGTTGAGGTATATGCTGTCACCCCTGTGGAGACAGCCCAAGGCAGCCTGATCCCCCTTCAATCCCCTCTTTATTCAGAGGAGAGCCAACTTCCCATCCATTGCTCCCCAGTACTCCAAGACTGCTTAAACCCCACACAGCTGCTTCTGTCTCTCAAGCCACTGGTTGCAGAGCAGGAAGGGTAGTGTTGTTCCACTACTTTCATGGCCTCTGCTGTAGTCCCTAACCGGGTTATTGGTAGGGGAGAGGTTCCAGTTAATTGCTAATGTGCAGGACAAAAAAAAAAAAATTGGCATCTCAAGGAGGAAGCAGTCAACTTGTCATTTACCCCTGTGTGTGCTGGTGAAATTTGCTCCAAGGTTGTAGCTTCCTCTGTACAGAGGAAAGTGAAAGGGGGAAAGGGCCTTATATCCCAGATCTATCCTGTGGTTTGATTTAGACACACTTTTGCAGTCTATGGTGTTTTGTTTTGTTTTGTTTTGTTTTGTTTTGAAACTTTGAAGAATGGTAGTTCTGTTCCATGTGCAGATGACAGTTCTACTAGCTGTAGTCCTATGTGTGGTTTGCTTTTTAACAAAGTCTTATATCTATGTTTTATTTGATCTACAAGTCTCTTACCTTGTATTGATTTTGGTCTCAGGATATATGTCCCTCCCTTTCTTCTAATTACCTGTATTTTTAGTTGATTTCCTCTGAGCAGCTCCAACGTGGCTCCTCTACTGAGCCAGTCATGTTGCTGAACTGCCTGTTTGCTTTTACCTTGTTTGCAAGGTTGCAAGTTTTCTTCCATGTTCCTGCCTTCTAGGGGATCCAAATAACCAAAATTCCTCAGGAATTTTTTTTTTTTTTTTATAATCTCAGATCTGCGTCCTTTCCCTTCTAGAAGAAAACCTTTCTTTCTTTCTCCTTACTTAGCTCATTCCATTTGTAATACGGGTACATCTTGTCTCCAAGCCTCCTGCACGCCTGCATGTCTTATAGTTAAATAGTTCCCCCACTTTTAAGGAGGTTGTCCACTCAAATGTAATCTTTCCTGATTCTTTGAATTCTGAGAACATACACATGCTACTGATAAATTTTCAAGTTCTTACAGTGAAGTAAGAGCAAAAATTAGAGTTTCTCTTTTATTTTACCCATCACCAGTTGCTCTGGCAAAAGAGAAATATGTCAAGTTTTTATGATTTTATGAACTGCTATATCAGCAATGGTGTATCAATGAAGAAATAACTTACAAAAATATTTTTAAAGAGCCAAATGAGAATAATTTTATAAAATTAACCAAAGTGTGAACATGAAACAACATAGGGTTTGTTTAGCTATTTTTGTTTTTGTGTTGTTTTGTTTTGTTTAGCTATTTTAGACTTTTATATATTGATATACATTTTCATAGTGATATGTCCCAAGTATTACAGACCTATATAGACAAGAAGACAACTTTGAGAATTTTGTTAAATAAGCAATTAAGGAAAATTTAAATTGATAAATTTCATCACATGGAAAATATATTTTCTGGTCATTCACAATAACTGAGGTTATATATAAATATTATTTTTGGTAATAATTTAGTGAACAAATTCTAACATTGCTTTCAGTTGACCAATTTAGAACTCTAATCTGGATCTCTGTACCAAAAAAGTGCATGTTATTTTTATTTACTTATAGGCTTTATAACTCTTTTCTCCTTGGAGAAGATTCCAGTCTCCTGAACAGTTTTATTCTAGGAAGAAGATTGTGAAATGCTAAAGAACTAAAAGAGAACACAAGTACAGCTTGACATTAACTGCTTCAGAACAGAATGGGACAATGTGTATGGCTGGTGTCATACGTAGTAAAACCCTGGGTCATCTTTTAACATCATTTCTCAGGAATTGCAATAGTTATCCTGGAAAGAGCACAAAAAAGTCATACATATAAAAGAGATAAATGACTAGGTTATAGACTACTAAATTACAGACTTTGGCACCACAAAGTAACAGAATTCACGGAATTAGTAAAGCATCTGAGTATCTTAGCCTTATGACAAATATACAGAACATACTGGACCCAAAGAGATAAACAATTGGGGCTAAAATTCTCACCCCACCCAGTGCATCCCGCTATACCTGAGTCAACAGAAAACTGAGTGATAATACAATTATCAGAGGGTGGGATATCTGTGTGTGTAGCTACAGAACACCTTACTTCCTTTTCCTGTTAATGTTGTCAGTGACGAAATGCTGAGTTGGAATGTTCTTATATTTAAGACCTATTCAGCGTTTTCTCTTTTTCCTCACATTTGTGTTAGCTTTTTCCTTTAATTATCTTGATGTTGTTATTCTTGGCAAGGCTGCCCTTTCCATTATGGTGTGTTTACCTTCCAAACAGTCCCCACTTCCTCCTTATCTTTGTGAGCTTATTCACATTTCCAGCTCCAACTGTTCACTTCCCCTTTCGGCATATCCTCACCTTCACAGTTCAGTTCTTTTTCTCTCCTTTCAACTCTCACCCCAACCCTCTCACCCCTTTGGAATAACAACTTATTTCCTCTTTCATTTCCTTTTACAGAAGATGTCTTTGGACCCATTCCAGAAAATCTTTGGCATGAAAGCATACCCATGCCATTCTGCGTTTCTATTAGGCACATTTCCAGAGGTGTTTAGTCAGCCGGGAGCCTTCGGCCTTCACACCAAGTGAAGCCTGGCTCTGTGGATCCTGTTCACCACCACACAGCACTCACTCCAGGCAAGCCGAGACTATAGCAACAGGACTGGGGAGCCTTGCTCCTTCTGGCACAAGGCTCTTGTTTTCAAATCTATTTCAAGAAGCCTGCTGGAGGTATGAAAATATGAATTTTTTTTACAGCAAGAGAAAGGATTAAAAGGGTGAGCGCTGACTCAGTAAGATTTGTCCGACTAAGACACATTTCTCAATTTATAGAATCAGTGCATTATCCAATTATTTTTCATTCTTTATAGGTCACCCAGAAGTAAGTCAGACAGCTACATCAACTCTGGGAGAAAAATATGTTAAGTAACAACTCTGAGTGAAATTAAATGTTTTCTATTTTCAGGTTAAAATAATTGAGGAAGGAATCATATTCAATTGTCCTATCATGAGTACTAGAGGGTTATAATCCATACTGGTTAATTAAACAGACTTAATGCTTTACCATTTGTTATCTTATAGCATATTATAGTGAACATCTTTATAGTATATCTTGAAACTTGTTTCTCTCTTTCTCTCTCTCACTATCTCTCATTTTATAATAAAGAATGAAAACTTCTTCCACAGTTCAGAAGCTGGGAAGTCCAACATCAGGAGACCAGTAAGTCCTGTGTCATATGAAGGGTTTGAGGTGTCATGATCCATGAGGAGAACAAAAAAGCAAAACAGGTATTGATGTGTGTTCCCAAGGTACATGTGTCACTAATAAACTATATTAAAAGCAACCCGACACTATCTTGAGATGAATGTTTTAGTCATACTCTAAAACACAGTGAAGGATGTTCTGATGGTGCGCTGAGTCACATAACCCTAAACTGTCTACTCTACATTTTATATCCAGTGCTCTGGCAAGACAGTAAGTAAATGCACATGAAAGCTCACATTCAGACTAACGGCATTATAACCTAGGACAGATAAACATGTTCATTCAAAATAAAAGTGACAGATAAGTTAATCCCTTAGATTCCAAACATTCTAGATTCAAAATAGGAACACGATGTTTTTTGCATATGTAGCTTGATTGTTTTTGATTGATTTGGTTGAAAGGGTAAAGGACAGAAACAGAAGAGGAAAGGTAGGAATTTAAATCTAATTATTAAAAGCTAGTCAGTAAAGGTTAGTAGGAAACAGAGAGATTGTTTGTAAATGGGAAAGGGATCAAGAGATGGCAGGGCAGGTCATAAAAAGAATTAAGATGTGGTATGTACCTGTTCCAACTCCCCACAATGAATGCAATCACTGCATACTGCAAACATGTATTAATAAAAGCTAAAATTTGCAAGAAAAAAATAAATTAGTAATAAGTCCATGAACTGAGAAAGCAATAAGTATTTTAAAGTTAGTCCAGCATATTATTCATTCAATAAAAAAATACAAAGTCAAAGTGACTTCTAGTTCAAAATGTATTTGTCTCACAGCTCCAATCTAGTTTCCCTCTTTGATCTGATGAAAATTCTGATGAGGGCCCGGAAAAGAGCAAACTTTACATCACACTGCTTGTGAGACATCGGTTCGCCACACGAGCAAACCTGTGGGAAGAGTAGAGGACATTTGTGGAGCAGAGGCACACAAGGGGGCACTTGTCAGAGACGAAGGAGAACCCAAAGCCCATCACCTCCTAGTCCAGAGCGATCACACCTCACATGGAGGACAAAAATGGAACCGCAGAAAACCACTCCCCATCTCCACTGCCACTGGCCAGGATGCAAGGTGCTTCTTGTTTGAGCTGAACAAAATTGAATCAAGAACATGCTGCAGAACAACAGAAAAATCTCAGGAAAAAAGCAACCTGGGCTGTGTTTATCACTGGCTGGTAGCTTGAATGTGGACAGGGTGTTGTTTTTTGTAAACTCTCCAGTGTGAGAATCAAACTATGCCAAAAGCAATGCCTGAGGAATAACACAGCACATTTGGATTGGCATAATTATTATGATTACCAGGTATTAAGGTACTCTTATCCACTCATCCAGAAAATGTTACTGAAAACCTATTCTATTAAAAGAAAAATATATGGGGCTGGCGATGTGGCTCCACAGCATAATGTTTACTTAGGATGTACAAGGCCATGGGTACCATTCCCAGCCCTGGAGAAAAGGAAAAGAGAAAAGTGCATTGCTTTTCCATAATTATAACTTTTATGTTTTAGTATAACAATGAAAATAACTGCTCTAGAAATGATAAACAAAAACATACAATAACATTGTCAACTAGATTTTAAGAGAAAGGATGAACTAAAACTCAAAAATAGAGTCAAATATAATTAAAATCATAGAAATCTCATGTTTGAAGTGTGTCTTTGGCTTATTTTATCAGTAATTTGCATAATATTTTTGTTTACCTTCACTTACCAACCAGTTTCACTGTTTGATTAATGTTATTATATCTTTTATAAGGATTTGGTTTCAATAAAAAAAAGATGACTTTAAAAATGGAATCAAAAGAATTCAAACTATATTACAAACTGGATTTGTTATCACTGCACATAACTAGACTTTTGTATCTAGTATTTAAAAGCATAATTGCAACTAAATCCAAAAATGTAAAATAGGTTTAAGTTCATCTTTTAAAATAGATAACACCTGAGTTACTTAATGTAGACTATAGAAAACTGAAGAATGTAGTCTATTAAGATTTGGTATAAAAAAGTACAATAATATTCATTCTAAGTTAATAACAATCCTGATATTTTAATATCAAATTACAATAGAGTAGTTTTATTGGTTTTCTCCCTTACTTAACTCTCATTTCACTAATACGGCTCTCCACCATCAGATTTAGTGTTATCCAGTTTGTCCTTTTACAATAATATTGATATGTGTATGGATTTTCTTGGGCAAATTCATAAGAATACAATATTTAAACTGACTCTTGGCATATGGTTAAAGCTGATTAATCTTTTTGTGCCTGCAAGGGTGAAGATCTTAGCTATCCTTCTAAAATGCCATGTACTTGCCTCAGAAAGGGTCCATTTTTGAGACCTCTGTTATGGCTTGATTGTAGATGTCCCGCCAAAGCCTCAAGTGGTCATAGGTGGGGTCTTTTTTACAGGTGGCTGAATCTAGGTGTGTGATGCTGGGATTAAAGGTGTGTGATGACTTAATCAGTCCACTGGTTGGTTTGGCACCCCTCTGATCCTGGTACTTTAGAAAGAATATAAAAAGGGCACAAAAAGGCTACTAAGTTTACTTGGACTTGATTGCTTTTGCTGTCTTCTGCTTGTATTTCCTCTTCAATGCCCCTCTACCACGCCGCTCTGCCTTGGGACCCGCCAACCATGAATTTAAACCTCTACAAACTGTGAGCTAAATCTTTCCTCCTTTAATTTACAGATGTTGGTTATTTTGTCTCAGCAACCAGAAAAGTAACTACAACACTTATGATTTCATAAGCTCCCAATCTTTTTCTAAACAATTTAATAGGCAGGCCAATATCTTTCCTAAAAATCTTTCAACATGTTTATTTTGTTGTGTTTATACTGACTTTTCTCAAGCAGATAATCATACTAATAAAATACATTTATATATTGCAAAGTGTCTTGAAAAAATTTACAAAAGTAATTCAGGTATTCATCTAGACTAGCTCATTAGACAGCCAAAGGGGAATTTTCCCTAAAGTTATAAACATCCTCCAAAAAAGCTTGACAAAATAAATATTCATTGAAACATGTCAGAGTATATAACAATTTCCAAGACTTACATAGAGTCCAAAACTTAAACAGAATCTTCCTTTGTTTTCTAAGATGATTTGTCTATCCTTAGTTAGAGAAGCCAAAAAAGACAAATAACTTCTTGCTCCACACTAAGTACCTTTAAAGTCATGAAACACAAGGCCCCTTCGGACCATCTCCTATCTTTCTCTCCCTCACAGTGCCAGTAAAGGCTTTTAAAAAATGGAAAGGAATATCTTTATGTTCTTCCTAACTGTTCCCCACTGCCTCCTTCTTTTTGATGGGTAGGTTGATGCAACCATCAGCAATCCAATTCTCCATCAGCACATTTTAAACTACACTGCAAAAAAAGAAAAAGAAGAGGGTAGGTGTGTCAGAATCCAGACAGCTGACCGCACCAGCTTCAAATTTGCTAATTGAAATATGACTCCCTGGAGCCACTGGTCCCCCACTTTTATGTCTGTAATAGTGTCTAAAGATTTTACAGCAGGATAAAACAGCAGGAGAAGAAATACCAAATAGGCACAAGTAGTTGACCACAAAATATTTCCAGAATGATACCAACCAGCATCTTTCTCATTTATGGAGTAGTGGATAAAAACAGTCTCAGAAAGCAAACTGTCCTGTATTGAAATCAGACTGGTTTTGCTTAGCTTCTCTGAGCCTGTTTCTTCATCCATAAAATGTGGATGTTTCTGTTGCTCCCAGGTTAAATTAAGACAAGTTATACATAGTACTAGAAAGATAATTGACCCATAATAAATGTGTTGGTCAGCTTTCTGTGATTGTGACAAATATCAGAGAAAATCAATTCATAAAAAGAAAGGTTTTGATTTGGTTCATGGACTTGGAGATTTCAGTTCAGAGTCTGGGCCCCATTGCTGTTCAGTCTGTGTGAGGCAGAGTATTATGGTAGACACATGGTGGGTCATCCTGGGCATCTCATGGCTGGATGTGGACGATGAGGAAGAGAAAGGGGTGGAGGCCCCGTTATCTCTTTCAAAGTCACACCGGTACTAACCAGAACTCCCATGAGATCTCACCTTTTAAAGGTTCTGCAGTCTCTCAGCAGGGCTATACTGGAGAGCAAGGCTTTAACAAATGAGCACTAAAGACATTCAGGATCCAAAACACAGCACTGCTTCTCAACAAGTACTAGCTCAATAAGTACCATCATTATCATTACTCATACTCAGCTCTGTGCTATGCATTTCACAATTCTCCCCTATTATTTTGATCATTTCTGTAAACATTATTGCACCTATCATGTGCCAGACAAGCACCGTATTAGTGACTTAAAAAAAAAAAAAACAAGCAAACTAAATGACTGAAATGGAGAGACTCTGGCCACAAGAGCTCACAGTCCAGGAGACAGAACAAATATAAACCCCTAAGTACACTCCCTCCTGTGAGCTAAGAACACTGTTCTACTCTTGACACTGTGTGTGTTGGCATTTGCTTCTAAGCTACCAAGCCCTCAGCGTCAAAGGCCATTTCATAGTATTCTCTGTATTCTTATTACCTCATCTGGCCCAAAATGTTTGCAAAAAATAATTAATTAATTAATTAATTAATTGTTTTACTTTCTTTTTTTTTTTAGTTTTATTTTAAAGAGGATAAAACCAAGAGTAATGCAACAGAATAAAACCAACAAATAGAATAAAACCTATCAAAACAAATCATTGTAAGAGATATAGGACTTCAAAATATTACTAAATCAACAATAGCTACCTAATGACTTTTGTTGTTTTCAAAATAGCCACAGATACCTTCAGACATAGTAAAAATCAAATAGAACAGAATAGAATAGGAACAATAAATACAAAACAGTGAATGCAATAAAGAAAGTCAAAACAAGCCATAGTAAATCCAAAATGGCTCCCATAATATGTCTTACTATCTTTGAAATAGCTGCTCATGCCATCAGATATTTTTATTTAAAGAGAAAAAAAAGCTCAAAAAGGATAGAAATATTACAGAATTTCAAAAAAAAAAGATAAACAGTAAGAAATCACTAATTGATAAATTATATATTGTTCTTTTAGAAATAGTTTTTCAAGTTACAAAATTAAAGCACACAAAGTGGACACTCAAGCAGTGAGACTGCAAACAGATCTGTTCAACAATCCAACAAGAACCTAGAAATATGGTTATCAATTCCACACACCTGAACATACATGCAGCTATATCTTTCATAGCGCTTCCTACTTCCTCTTTTTTATAATGGCAATTATACATTTTTAAAATTTTATTTAAAGAAAAGAAAAAAAGCAAAACAGAAAAATAAAGGATAGCAACAATACAGAATTCTAAAAGAAAAAAAGAAAGGAAAAAAGAAAAAAAACACTAAGAAATCACTAGTTTATAAATTACATATTGTCATCTTGGATGTAGTTGTCCAAGTTACAAAGTTAAAGGATACATAATAGACATTAAAAAGTGAGACTGCAAACAGTTCTGCTCAAAGATCCAACAAAGATTCAGCAATATGGTCATCGATTTTACACACTCAAACATACATGCAGTTTTATCCCTTAGAGCACTTTCTTCTCCTCTCTTTTTTACAATAGCAATTACACATTTTGGTTTTATTACACTTGTAGTTCTTATTTTCTTTTTACACTAGAGACCTAATATATTTATAAATATGATTCTTATTTATTTCACTAATGAGGATAGTCTCACATTGTCTCCATTTACCTATGAAGGCCTCAAGATCATCCTTTTTTATAGCTGAGTAATATTCCATTGTATAAAAATGCCACATCTTTTTCATCCACTCTGCAGTTGATGGGCATCTTGGTTGTTTCCAGGATTTAGCTATCACAAATTGTGCCGCTATGAACATGGGTGCACATATATCACTGTGATATGAACTTTTCAGTTCTTCTGGGAAAATACCCAGGAGGGGAATAGCTGGATTGAATGGGGCTTCCAATCCTAGTCTTCTGAGAATTCTCCATATGGATTTCCATAATGGTTGCACCAGTCTACATTCTCACCAACAATGGAGCAGTGTTCCCTTTTCCCTGCAGCCTTGCCAACATTTATTATCAGTTGATTTCTTGATGGCAGCTATTCTTTCCAGAGTGGGGTGAAATCTCAATGTTGTTTTAATTTGCATTTCTCGAATGACCAGTGATGGTGAACATTTCTTCATGTATTTATTTGCCATTTGTATATCTTTCTCTGAGAACTTTGTGTTCATCTCAGATGTCCATTTTTGGAAGGGTTTTTGAATTTGGGGGGCTTGATGACTTTCACTTCTTTATATGTTCTGGGTATAAGTCATTTGTCTGAGGGACTGCTGGCTAAAATTCTTTCCCACTTTGTGTGTTTTCTTTTTACTCTGTTGGTGATTTCTTTTGAAGTGCAAAAACTTTTCAATAATATGAGATCCCAATCATTGATTCTTTGAAGTGTTTCCCATGCAGTTTGCATTTTGTTCATGAATTCTCTGCCTACCCCTATGTCTCCAAGACTTCTACCTACCTTTTCTTCCAGTAGATTTAGTGTTTTTGTTTTAATATTTAGGTCTTTGATCCATTTAGACTTTAGTTTTGTGCATGGTGATAGGCTTGGATCTAATTTCAGTCTTCGGTATGTGGAGAGCCAATTTTTCCAACACCATTTATTAAAGAGACTATCCTTCCTCCAGGGGACATATTTAGCCCCTTTGTCAAATATCAGGTGGCTGAGTGTCTTTGTAGTTGTGCTGGCATATTCTAATCTGTTCCTTTGATCCTCAGGTCTATTTCTTTGCCAGTACCATGCTGATTTTATCACTGTGGCTTTATAGTACTGTTTCAAATCAGGAATTGAGATGCCTCCTGCCTTGCTTTTGTTGCCCAGAATTGCCTTTGCTATTCTAGGTTTCTTCTGTTTCCAAATGAATTTTAGGAGTGT
Source organism: Hydrochoerus hydrochaeris (assembly GCA_004027455.1). Taxonomy (NCBI): domain Eukaryota; kingdom Metazoa; phylum Chordata; class Mammalia; order Rodentia; family Hydrochaeridae; genus Hydrochoerus; species Hydrochoerus hydrochaeris. The sequence goes on along the minus strand of PVLA01000347.1, from coordinate 80,664 downwards.
TTTCTCTAGATCTGCAAGGTATGTCAATGGCATTTTGATTGGGATTACATTAAATCTGTATAACAGTTTTGGGAGTATGGCCATTTTCACGATGTTGGTTCTTCCTAACCAAGAGCAAGGAATATCCTTCCATTTTCTAATATCCTCTTCCTTCTTTTTTTTCAGCGTAGTATAAGTTTCAGCATATAAGTGTTTTACATTTTTAGTTAGGTTGATTCCTAAGTATTTCATTTTTTAGATGTTATTGTAAAGGGCGATATTTCCTTAATTTCTCTCTCAATGAGTTTTTGGTTTTGTACAGTAATGCTATTAATTTTTGAGCATTGACTTTGTATTGAGCTATACTGCTGAACTTGTTTATTACCTCTAGTAGTCTTTTAATGGAGATTTTTGGGTCTTCTATATACCGTATCATGTCATCTGCAAATAGTGATAATTTAACTTCTTCCTTTCCTATCTTTATTCCTTGTATTTCTCTCTCTTGTCTAATTGCCCTGGCTAGTGTTTCCAGAACTATATTGAAAAGGAGTGGTGATAGTGGACATCCTTGTCTTGTTCCTGATTTTAGAGTGAAAGCTTTCAGTTTTTGTCCATTTAGTATAATATTGGCTGTTGGTTTGTCATAAATGGCCTTTATAAGGTTGAGGTAGGTGGACACCGTGTATTCCGAGTTTCTGAAGGGTTTTTATCATGAACATGTGTTGGACTTTGTTGAAAGCTTTTTCTGCATCTATTGAGATGACCATGTGGTTTTTGTTTTTGGCTCTGTTGATGTGGTGTATTACATTTACTGATTTGCATATATTAAACCATCCTTGCATTCCTTGAATGAACCCCACTTGGTCATGCTGTATAATCTTCTTGATGATTTGCTTCATTCTATTTGCCAGTATTTTGTTGAGAATCTTTGCATCAATGTTCATTAGTGAGACTGGCCTATAGTTCTCTTTTTTGGTTGGATCTTTCTCTGGTTTTGGTATCAGAGTAATACCTGCCTCTAGGAATGATTTAGGGATTATTGCTTTCTTCTCAATTTCATTAAAGAGTTTAAGGAGTATTGGCATCAAATCTTCTCTAAATTTCTTGTAGAACTCAACTGTGAAGCCACCTGGACCTGGGCTTTTCTTTGTTGGTAAGTTTTTAATTACATTTTCAATTTCAATAGCTGATATTGGGTTGTTCAAAATTGCTATATCTTCTTAGTTGAGCTTTAATGTTTTACTTTCTAGACAAAGAGAATTTAGTTCAACTGGAGGAAATGGGGTGCCCACCAAGGAAACTACCTTTAAGCTGAGTCTTAAAGAACAAACTGAAGTTCAGTGGGTGCAGTGCAAAAGGTTTCTAGAAAAGAAGAAATGCAAAAGAACACATCATGAATTCTTTGAGGTTAGGACTCTTGCTTTAAATTCCCACTGTCTGCATATAGGCCCATAAATAGTGCCTGAACAAGAAAAGCTATCCATAGATTGCTGACTACCAACAATGACTATTGATTATTTGAACACGCTGGATACTATTTTAAATGCTTTATATTGTTAATTCATTTAGACCTCATCATTCCGATAAGGCATTCAGTTTAGTTAGGCACAAAGACATATGTGATTGGCTCAGGGTCACACAGCCAAGAACTGGTAGAACTAGCTTCTGAGTCTAGACAATCTGGATCTAGGGCATAAAGTCTCGGCTCATGGTTTCTCACTTCCAGATTCATTTATTCCATCATTTAAGAAATACTGAGCAGCTTGTGCCAAAAGCTGTTCTGGTCCCTGCAGAAGTACTTATCCTTATGAAGCTTGCAATCCAGTGTGAGAAGATGAACCATATTCAGAATATGTAAGCAAACAGCACAGAATTTGGAGAAAATCACTAAGGAGGGAAGAGAATAAGCATGGTTGGATGACAGGAAGATGTTCCTCTAACTGCAGAGATCCTTCTCAGATTCTCTGAGAAGAAAATATTTGAGTGGAGAAAGAGATGAAGAAGTGGGCTTTTTGGTCACCTGAAGGAAGGAAATTTGAAGCAATCAAGCACAAAAGCCCTGAGTAAAGACAAAGCCTAGTCTATTGAAGAACTGTAGTAAGGCCAAGTGGCTGAAGCAGAGTGCACAAAGCCAAGACAGAAGCAGTCAGAAAGGTAAGAGGTGGCCAAATCGGGTATGTCTATTTTCGTCATAAGTAGGAATATCACTCCCCACATAGATTTATTGCTACCTGATATGGAGATAACCATTCTCCAGCCGGTCTGTCCTTCATGTCCAAAGAAACTGAGCCCAATCTGTGTTGTTCACAAACTTACTCCTTTTTTGTGTCCTTCTTCTGTTTACAATAAAATAGAACCATAGGTAAAAACAGACTTGTTAGACCCAGAGAAAATCTCTAGACCCTGAATAAGATGGGTTAGTTTAATCATCTTGACAGTTAGGATGGATTAAGGAAGCCTTCTTACCTTAGATAACTATTCAGAACTCAGAAACGACCACAATTTCACCTCACCCCTACACAACACTAGTGGGTAGAAGAGTTTATTCAGTTAGCAAAGTTTCATATGTTTTGCAAATATTTCAAAATGAATGCCCACTTTTTGGTTCCAGAATTTATTTTATTTTAATTTAATTTTTAATTCTCAATTACTCTCAATACTGTTTGGGGTGAAAATACTCTCCAGTGAAGAAGCCCATTCATCTGAAACAAAATCACAGAGATTAAGTTTGACAGGAAAATTTCATAAGACAAAGGCAGATGTTACTAACTGAGATATTAATCATCTTTAAAATCTATTATATTAATAACTGTTATTTACAAAAAACTCAAAATATTTGAATCAACAAAAATTTTAATTGTTCTAAGGTAGGCAAAATTTAGATACAACAGAAGTCACAGACTTTAACTGTATCTTAATAAGCAATGTAAACACTCATATAACCAACAAATTCTTAGAAAATGCCCAGGTCTCTATAAAATTTCCCCATGCTCATTCCAAGTCAATCTTCTCTCACCTGGTTGCCCAGACCACCACCATCTTGATTTGAAATTCTTGTTTCATGTTAGCTTGATCATTTCTTGAAGTGGTAGGAACTCTCAATGTACTTTTCCATTTGGCTTCCTTTCCTTGACAGGATGGTTCTGAGATTTGGCTCATTTTCTCCAGTTTATCATTAGTTCTTTCAGTTTTCTTACCCAGGGATACTCCGTCATTTCAGTACGCAGCAGTTTGCTTATTCCTTCTCCTGCTTGTGGACATTGGGTCGTTTCCAATTCGAGGCAAGAATAAAGTGTTAGGAACATTCCTCTAGTTTTTTGTAGATATTTGCTTAAATTTTTCCACAGAGGAGTGAAACCACTCAATTATAGAGATTATTTATGCTTAACTTCATAAAAAATACAGTTTCCCAAACTGTCATTTTATAGTCGCATTAGTAATGAACGGAAAGTATAACTCCATAGTTTCAGAAATATTGTGTTGTTAGTCTTCCTTAACAAAAGCCAAATTAGCTCTTATGAAACGCTATCTCATTGTGGTTTTAGTTCGCATTTCCCTGAGGACAAACGATTTTGCACCCATTTATTCATGTTCACTGCCCATTCACTTGTCTTCTTTTTAAAGGACTTGATCTAGTTCTTTGTCCATTTTTATAGTCACATGTGTTTTTATTCTTGATATGCAGGAATCTTTTACATCTTTTTTGATAAAATTATTTGATGCATATAGTTTTCTACAAATGTTTTTATTACAGCCTGTTTCTTCCCTTTTTTAATGATGTTTGTGATCACCAGTTTTTCATTTTGATAACGTTTAACAGTGTCTTACATTTTTGTAGTTTATGTTCTCTGCAGTCTAATAAATCTTTGCTTGCCCCAAGTCCAGGATGATACTTTATTTCCTTGCAGATATTTTACATTTTTATCTTCAAATTTAGACTCCATCTCAGTTAATTTGGGCACACCATGAAGAAGAAGCCTAGATTGACTTTTCTCAGTACATTATTCCAGCATCATTTGTTTAAGTATTTTTCAGTCCCTCACTGAACTGAAGTGGTATCTTCTTTGAAAATAAATTATCTATTGAATCTATCTTCAGCTTCTGGTCTGTATCTTTGATATATATTTTCCATATTCCAATAATATATTGTCTTGATTATTATTGTTTTATAGTAAGTCTTGAAATCTATTAGTTTAATTCCTTAAACTTTGATCTTTCTCCAGTTTTTTTTTTCTAGACCCTTCCACTTATATATAAGTTGCACAGTTGACCATTTTCCTCAAAAAGTGGGAGGAGTATTGTAATTTTGATTGGAATTGTGTTTATTCTACCTCTGATCAATTTAGGCAGCAATACCATCTCGACAATGCTGTCTCCTACCCTCAAACATGGCTTAATGCTCTTTCATTTAGGAATGTTAGCTTTTATTTTTAACTATTATCACTACCAGCATTATTTTAAAGTTGTTACTGTAAAGGATTTGAACATATTTTGCAGAATTTATTCTGATTTATTATATGCATTTTTATGCTAAAATATTGTTTTCTTAAAATTTATTCACAAATAATTTTTATATAAATATAAATAATTTTGTATATTGGCCTTATATTCTGTCACTTTACTCAATCACTTCATATTGGTACTTGTGGTTTTTGTATAGTTTTATGAACATTGTTTATATGCATGGTTATAATTTCTGCAAATAAAGATTAATTTGCTTTTTTTGTTTAAATCTTTCCTTTGTTTGATTAATCAGTATGTTGATTGATTTTATTAGCCCTATTGCACTATCCAGGATGGCAAATACAATACCAAACAGAACTTGTGAAAGTAGGCACTGCATTAGCGAGCGTGGACGTCCTTGTTGGGTATAGGGGCACACACCTACAATCCCAGCCCAAGGGGTGGTCTAGCAATTTACTGAAACCCTGGAAAAATCAAAGGTGTTGGAGATGCAGCTCAAGAAAAGATTAAATAAATAAAAAAGTAAATAAATAAATAAATAAATAAATAAGATATCCTGGCCTTTTCAAGGGTAAATTTGTTCAGGTTTGTACCATTAAGGGTGATACTATCCATTGCAAGGCTCTGATTATCACACCGAAGAATTCTTTCAACCGTTTTGTATTTCTTCTAGTGTGCTGTTGATAATGAAGTCTATCAAATTTTATTCACATAAAAATGCCTCATTTAACTCTTTTTTTAAAAGGATACTTTCTATAATTATTGAATTGAATAGTGACAGCTTATATTTTCTTTTTAAATTTTAAAAAATACCACTTCACTGTTACTTGATTAACGCTTTATCTAAGTTAACCAACTTTCTTATCATTCTTTCCCATCACATAATTCCTCCTTTCATTTTCTTCCTTCCTTCCTCTTTCTTTTTTCTTTGCTTCCATCTGCTTTTCCTTTCTCTTTTTCTTTTCTTTTCTTTTCTCTTTTCTTTTCCTTTTATATTCTTTTCTCTCTCTTCTTTTCTTATCTTTCCTTTTTAAAATTTACCCCTGTTGGGCTGGGAATTTAGTTAAGTGGCTCAAGCGCTTGCATGGTAAGCATGAGTTTGTGAGTTTGATCCCTGGTACCAAAGTCCCCCTCTGGCCGTATCTCTTGCCAAGTACAGTGGGGCTTGCCTATAATCCCAGCTATTTGGAAACCAAAGAAGAATATCAAAGGTTCATGGGCAACCAAGCCATGTTCAAGAAACCTTATCTCCATCAATAACTAGAGGGGCTGGGGACATAGCTCAGGGGTACAATTCTCAATACTGGAAAAAAGTCTATCTTTGGTTTCCAGAAACTTGATAACTGTGCACCTAGATATTATTTTCTTGGTATTTATTCTGCTTGAATTAAACCTACACATCAATGTTTACCACCTAGATTAAGAACCTGGAAACAGTTTTTCTCCAAACAGTTTTTTTTTTCCTTCTCCATTCTTCTTCATTCTTTTACTAAAATATACGGGACAGTTCAGTTCCTTATATTTTAGGCAACCTGATGTTTTTCCACAGATCACTGACATTTTGTTCTCTCGGTCTTTTTCTCTCTACTTTCTTCAGTTGTAGTAATTTCTGTTCAGTTCTCTTAACTCTTTCTTCTACATTGTTCAGTGTGATGTTAGGCTCACCAGGAAAGGTTTTGCTTTGCTCTGCTGTTTTGTTTCCTTCCAGATTGTATTTTGCAGTGCTAGAATTTCCAACTTCCTTTTGGTTGTTTTTTTTTTCCTTTGTTTTTGTTTTCATTTTTGTAATGTTGGAGGTTAAACTCAGGGCCTCACATCTTTGGTTCTTTTTCATAATTTTTATTTCATACTGAGAGTCCCCATCTGTTGATTGATAATTGACTATCATTTTTATTAAATTCTCAAACACATTTACAGTGCATATTATGAAACCCTCATCTGCTATTCCAAGATCCTGGTCATTTCAAGGTTTGTTTTGATTAACTGGGTTTTTTTCTCATGATTTATAGTTAAAGACTTTTACTTATTTATTTATATATACATAAATATTGCAATACATATTTTTTAAAACATACAATATCTTTGTGTTAGCTCAAAACACATTGTGGAGAGTTTGATGACATAGCCATGCTTTAAAGGGCCTTTAATTTAGTTCTAACAGTCAGGAAATGTACTGGCAAATCAACTTCGTCCACTCAGCCTTTACTCTAGGCTTTGTTAGTGTGGCTTCATTTTCGGGTATTGTCTCGTTGAGAGGGTGTCCTTTACTTCAAGGTGTGGTCGCTACTTCACCTTCCTGGGACTGGTAGCCTCTCCGCCAGGCTTTGCAGAATCTAACCCCAAGCATGGTAGGACCAGCCCTGGCGAGGACCTAAGGGGTGCGCGCGCTAGGTCTCCGGCCTCGGTCCCAGCCACACGCTTCCCCAGCTTTAGCCTGCGTGCTCCGGGCTTATTCACAGATGCAGCGCTTCTCGGAAAGACTGTCACTTCTCCAAACCACAATTTGGAAAGCGCCACCGGTTACCGGGCTGGGGCAAACACGAAGCTCACCTTGTGGTCTTCCTTCGGGTGAGGATAGCCTGTGCTCCCCATTTGAATGACCTAAACATGTTACCCTCATAGGCCTCACCTAGCTTTATGATTATTTACAACAGGACCTTGACTCCAATACCAATTGCTCTGCATGTGTGGTAATGGAAATCCTATTGATTGATAACTCATCTGCTCATGATCTTATGCCACAGCTCATTTTAGAAAATTATGGATTGTTGCCAGGCGTGGTGATGCCCACCTGTAATCCCAGTGCTCAGGAGGCTGAGGCAGGAGGATAGTAGCAACCAGCCTGGACTACAAGGTGAGCTCAAGGCCAGCTTGACCTGCATAATGAAACCCTGTTGCAAAAAGATAAATAAATAAATGAATAAATAAAATTATGGATTGTTGGAAGGAATCTACTTCTTCTTAGGGCTTAAGATTCGGTGATCTCTTGCCACAAAAGCTAGAAATGGTCTGAGGTCACAGCTCACTCCTTGTAAAGTATAAGGGGATTTATTTAATGCCAGCACCTTGCCCTGTGCCAATCTGCATAGGGGTAGTATAATTTTTTTTAAAGCTAAAAACAAATAAGTCAGTTGGGACTCCTTAAAGATATGTTTAACAATCTTATAAATCTGTTTTTCATTACATGAGAGTAGAAATAAAAATTATCCTAATTTTTCTGATTCAAAACAAAAAAAAATGACATCTATTTAATAAAGGATTGTGTAGAATAACTACAAAGTCACTGGGAATGTGCCTGGAGGGTCCCATAAATTGTAATTGTGTATAGGTGGATAGAATGAAAAGAATTAAAAATGAAAAATAGAAAAGAATCATCTATCTAGAATACATTCAAATGTGTTAACACATACACATCTGCCTATTGCATGTTTTTGATGAAAACTGATAAAAGTCACCAATGTTGCCAAAGACTAGTAGGACTCATAAACTATCTAACAAATATCTATTTCCCAAATTTTTTTCTTTCCAGACACATTTAAAGAGGTTCTTGCACACACACACACACACACACACAAATGTTTTTTGTGCCTATAAAACCTTTACGTGACAACTTTAACTTTTCTTTTCATCTAAGAGACTAAAGTTTGCCTTGACAAACAGCCTGTGCAGAAAACACAACTTTTCCTTGCATTAAGCATTTTTGGGGAAATTTTTTCAAACTTCATGTAGTCATTTCCGATGATCTAAAAGAACCCTGGAGACAATAAAAGAAGAGCACATCTGTTATCCTCTCTGTTAATATAAGTGTCTGATTGTTTCGTGTCCCTCGAGGCATATTCCCACGTAAAACATGACAGGGAGAATGAGCGGTAATGACCGGAGTGCAACGTCTGGGTTTGTGAGCATCACATTCAATGACCATTGGTCCACTTATGAGATGATGTGCCAACAATAGCACAAATGAGCCAAGGCAGCCACACAGGGCTATTAAACAACAGAGAGAGAGACATTAGGACACTGAAGGCTTATTGGGGGGACAGTACTTACGAACTCTGCACTGCAGCCTCCCAAGGCCTCAAGACAAGGTTCATAGCACTTTCTCATTTCTCTGTCCACAGGACGGGAAACCAACTCCAGGGAAAAACTTGAACTGAGAACAGCATGATATTTTTTTTTTTTGAGACAAGGTATTACTGCATAATTCAGGCTCACCTTGAGTTCACTATGTTGCTCAAGCTAGCCTCACACTTATGACAATTCTCCTGCCTCAGCCTCCCAAGTGCTAGGATTACAGGGTGCACTGCCCATGCCCTGCAAAATAAGAATTTCTAGGCATGCAGGTTTTTAGATAAAGATATTTTGAGGTTGATTTTAAATGTGCATGTACAAGAACATTTCTACACAAATACTCTTTCATGGCACAGTAATGCAAGGCTATAAAAAAATAACCAGACACATTAAAATCACACAAACCATCTTAGCAACAAGCAAGCAAACAAAAAAGGGTGATGACTCTGACTCCGGTTTTGTGACCTTTAAAATTTTTTATCAAAATAGTAAATCATCTCTTACTATCAAGTACAAATATAGAGAGGAATGAAGACAGGAGAAAATTTAAGGGGTTTTTTTTGCATTTGATAACTTAAAACATTAAAGATCTTATCAAAATTAGATTAAATAGGACTTGCCTTTTCCTCACTGTGTAACAGGATACAGAGAAAATACCTTTTCTCCATCATACTGAATTGTACTCTTTTGTATGTCTGAGTCAACTTCCACCATTTTGTTTTTGGTTAAATGTTCTGTAATACCTCTAACAGCTGCTTTAATATGGAAGAGTTATTTGCAGTTTTTTAGGGGTGTCATTGTTGTTTTATGATTAGATGACTAGTTGGCTTTATTTAGTTTTGTTTTCCTTGGCTTGGCTTGGCTTGGCTTGGCTTGGCTTGGCTTGGCTTGGCTTAGCTTGACTTGGTTTGGATTGGATTGGATTGGTTTGGTTTGGTTTGGTTTGGCTTGACTTAGCTTGGTTTGGTGTGGGTTTGGCTTGGTTTTGACTTGGTTTTGTTTGGGTTGAGTTGGTTTGGTTTGGTTTGGTTTGGTTTGGTTTGGTTTGGCTTGGCTTGGTTTGGTTTGAGTTGGATTAGGTTGTTTTGGATTGCTTTGGTTTGTCTTGGTTTGGGTTGGGTTGGTTTGGTTTGGTTTGGCTTGGCTTGGCTTGGCTTGGCTTTGCTTGACTTGGTTTGGATTGGATTGTTTGGTTTGGTTTGGTTTGGTTTGGTTTGACTTAGCTTGGTTTGGTGTGGGTTTGGTTTGGTTTTGACTTGGTTTTGTTTGGGTTGAGTTGGGTTGGTTTGGTTTGATTTGGTGTGGGTTTGGTTTGGTTTTGACTTGGTTTTGTTTGGGTTGAGTTGGGTTGGTTTGGTTTGGTTTGGTGTGGGTTTGGTTTGGTTTTGACTTGGTTTTGTTTGGTTTGTCTTGGTTTGGGTTGAGTTGGTTTGGTTTGGTTTGGTTTGGCTTGGCTTGGTTTGGTGTGGGTTTTGGTTTGGTTTTGACTTGGTTTTGTTTGGGTTGAGTTGGTTTGGTTTGGTTTGGTTTGGCTTGGCTTTGTATGGTTTGAGTTGGATTAGGTTGTTTTGGATTGCTTTGGTTTGTCTTGGTTGGATTGCTTTGGTTTGGTTTGGTTTGGTTTGGTTTGACTTAGCTTGGTTTGGTGTGGGTTTGGTTTGGTTTTGACTTGGTTTTGTTTGGGTTGAGTTGGTTTGGCTTGACTTGGTTTGGTTTGAGTTGGATTAGGTTGTTTTGGATTGCTTTGGTTTGTCTTGGTTGGGTTGCTTTGGTTTGTCTTGGTTTGGGTTGGCTTGGCTTGGCTTGGCTTGGCTTGGCTTGGCTAGTTTGGCTTGGGTTGGTATAGTTTTGCCACTGTCACTTTCTCTGGGTGATCTTTGCTTTTTGTCAAAACCACTATCAAGTTTCACTTCCAGAGTCAGAGTCATCACCCCTTTTTGTTTGCTTCTTATTTTCTCTACCTTCATTTTTATCAGCCTCTACCCTCCTTCACCTTCAAATGTGATACAGATTTATCAGTGAGAGACAGGAGACAACACAACTATGGCTGCTTGTGGACTAAAGAATACACAGAGACCCCGCACTGACAAGCTGAGTAAAATGATGTGCTAGGTCACTGATCATGGTGTGCACCTGAGGCTACAGAATGATAGGGACTTAGACACTGGGCGAAGTGCACATCAAATAACTAATTGTGGTTAATATACCATACTGACTAAAATTTGATCCCTGTTGTTAAGGGAAGATGTCATTTAACTAAACCATGATAACAAATTCCGGAGTATCAGAATCATGCCATTAGAAAACTGCTTGTATTTGAAGAACTGGTTAACCTATCAACCTGATTGGACCTAAGTTTAGTCATTAGATATTTTCTTGCTGTTTTATTAGACTCCATAAGACTTCTAAGCAAAGGGCCTGAAGGGATTTCTAGAATTTAGATGGCACAAATCACAGGCAAAACTCAGGTGTATAAGAAATAGAACTGCATCACTTTCTATAGACCTTAATTTCCACTCAAGATCCCAATTTCACAAAATGCCAAATTTGATATCTTTCAGTGCTAGATTCCCTTTAGGTCAGTGATGGTGGACCTTTTTAGAGCTTTCAATGATAACAGCCAGCTGTGGCACATGTGCCATAGGTTCACTACCACTGCTTTAAAGTATACCTGCAAAAGACTCATGTCTGAGTTCCAGAATCTGTATAATGCCAAGAGTGTAGTGAGTTGTAGGGACTGGGTGTTTCTGATCAGTAGCAGCATGCTTCTCCCAATGTACTGTGATGAGATGAGATACTGTCTCTCCAGACTTTGTTCATCATGGAAATCAGGTCTTTTCCTCATCATCTTAATTGCCTAACTCCTTATTTGCCCTGGTCATTTGGGCAGATCTAGCATCCTTACATAGCTGTAAAGCACCTTCTGTGGATCTCCAAGCCAGGGTGGAGTGCCCAGTGTTTCTATAAGAGCCTCAGGTTCAAGCACTCTGCTCAAGAGTTCTTCTCTGTTTTATGTACCATTGTATATTTATGTGATGAAACCTTAGCCTTCAGTGTGCTGGTTAGAAAGTGGGATTTGTAATGAGTGTAATAAGTTTGTAATAAGGTCATGGCAGTGGAGTCTTCATGAATAGGTTCCTGCTTTTGTAAGAAGAAACAGAATAGCTTGTTTTCTCCCTCTGTTCTCACCCATGTGAGAATGCAGTCAAAAAACAGCTTCTGTGGATTGAGTATTGAATGTCCCCAAAAGGCCTGGTCTCCCATGGGAGGTCCTTAGATCTTTGAAATGTGTCCTTGAAAAGGATTGTGGGACCTCAGTCTCTCTCTCTCTCTCTCTCTCTCTCTCTCTCTCTCTCTCTCTTTCTCACTCTCACCTTTTTCTCACTCCCTCCTCCTTCCTTCCTCCTTCTGTCCCACTTTCCCTTCCTCCCTCCCTCCCTACTTCTTGATTACTGATGTAACTACTCACTCATACATGTGTTATCTGCCACCACCATCACAGGTCAAGGCAATGGACCATCCAGTCTTGATTTGGATTTGAAGCCCCAAACTGTGAGCCAAATAAAATTTCCTCATTGCCAATGAATTGCTTTGGGCATTTTCTTTGCAGTAATGTGAAGCTGACAACAGCACATGCAAATCAAAAAGAGGGTCTTCACCAGACAGCTGACCCTTCAGTATCTTGATATTGGACCTCCCAGCCTCTACAACTGTGTGGAATAAACACTTGCTGCTTAATCCAGGTGGTCTGTGGTATCCTGTTTCAGCAGCCTAAACTGAGATGCCCACTGAGAAAAGTGACATTGTTAAAGCTGTACACAAGTGTGACACACTTAAATAGGCACTGAGTCGGAGGGGGCAACAATCTAATCACAGACTCAAGCTTGTCTTCTAATAGAAAGAAATTAGGGAAAACCAGTCTCTACCTCTGCTTCTTCCTCTCAGCCTTGCCTATCTGTTTTTCTTGCCAGCTTGACCTCTCTCTCCATTGCTTTCATGAGAACACATCAGTGCTGTCTAGGGGAACTATTGCTTCCCCTAAAAACAAAGCCTCTCCTGCTGTCTTAAGACTACCTTTTGAGACAATTTAATCTTGAGTAGGATGATACAGGACAGAAGTCTGCTAGACTCATTCACTCTAACAGTGACACCAAGACACTGCCCAAGCTCTTAGAGATTCCCTACTCAGAATATTTTCCAAACTTTGATATCATAACTTTCCATTTAGCCTGTACATTCTCCCATGTTGATGAGACAATATTCCTTTGTAATTACTTCCTCATGAGCTGTAATCAGGAGCAGAATTAGAAAAACACAAGTAGCGATCCCTTACAGATCTCAGCACAGTCTCTGCTTTTCTGCAGTCTCAGCACCTGCAGGTTTCACCAAATCTGAGAACTATTTGGAAAAGGATGACATTGGTGCTGAACATGCACATGTTTTTCTTTTTTGTCCTTATTCCCTAAACAATGCAGTGTAATGTGGTCATACATATTATAAATAATCTAAAAATATAAGAGAATTTCATAGGTTACATGCAAACACTATACCATTTTACATAAGAAACTTGACCATCAGCAGATTTTGGTGTTTGCAGAGGTCCTAGAAGCAATCTCTTTGCAAATTCTGAGGAGTAACTGTATTTAGAAACGAAATTTATAGCACAAGCACTGTTTTGCTTAATAAATTTAAGTCATGTTATAATTTAAAATCAAAACTTTATTATAGGGATAACTGCACACCCTGGTTTATTGTGGCACAATTCACCAAAGCCAAGCTATGGAACCAGCCTTAGTGCTCATCAACAGATAAATGAATAAAGAAAGTGTGATCACACATAATGGAGTACAAGTCAGTCATGAGAGTGAAATTTTGTCATTTGTAGGAAAATGGGTGGATCTAGAAATTGTCATGATAAGCAAAATAACCCAGACTAAAGATGACACATACTGCACGTTCTCCTTTATCTATGGAATCTAAAACTAGATCATTAGAAAGTAGAAGGAAGAAAAAGAAGAGAATAGTAGAGAGGGGGAGAGGCACATAGGAGAAGGGAGTAAGGGGATGGGTATGACCAGAATATGCACATTGAAACCCAATAGTCTGCAAAATTCATAGGTACTAATAATAAAATGAAAAAAGAAAAAGCCGTGCTTCAAGGCAGTTTGTCTTTTTCTAGTCTTTATTATCAAACAGTAGTTAATCTCACATTAGGATCCCTTAAGAAAAAGACTTAAAATTTCTCCACACTTTAAGAAATAATCGTAGGAGAAGAGCAGAGAGAGACCACACTCTTCATCTAGAAAGCCACGGTTTGTGGCACTGTGGTCAGCTGTGGCCAAAGGTGAGGAATAGAGAAGCCGCTACAGCGGTTTTAACTGACACTGACTCATGGGCAGGAAAGGATGCCTAGAGGGTCACATCCTGTCTTCACATCCTGGAGAAATGGTCCCTTGTGTCCTTTTTTTATCTATGGCTTAGATCTGGAATGTCACTCAGAAGGCTCGTGTGTGTATTCAGACATGGGGCTTTTGGAGGTGATCGGAATTTGAGGCTGCCACTGACTTACTGGTAGGAAAGGGGGACAGCTCAGAAGAGGCGCCACTGGAGACGTGATCTGGGACACATCGCTCTTCCCAGCAGCTCCCCTCACTCCTTGATTCCTGGCTATCATGACAAGAGCAGCTTCCTTCTTCCAGATCCTCCCAAAAAAGCCCCCTCCTGCTTTGGAGCCAACCTACTATAGACTGAACTCCCTGAAGCAGTGAACCAAAATAAACCTCTCCTTTTTTGGGTTTTTGTTCAGAGACAGGCAAGTGACTAAGCCGGCATACATCTTCATTTCTTTCCTGTAAATTCACTACAAGCAGTTCCCTCTCACTGACCCCAAAACACTGGGAGGCTCTTCTACCCTAAACCGCGGACAGCAGCTCAGTGAGCCATGACCCCAAAGCTCCTCTTTCCCACAGAAGAGAACTCCTGCGCCATTTTTAATCATTCATCTTAGGCCTCTTTGAAGTTGTAAAAGTTACTATTATTCCCTTAATAGTAAGCATTACTAATTAACTTCTTTGGACCTTCTTTAAAAAAATCATTTAAAGGGGTTTTACCGTCTTTCTGGAATTTTAATTAAAATTAAACCAAGCAAAAATAGTTTTTAAGAAGATTACACAATGGTTTTCTTATACTGTCAAAGGTTCCTCACCTTGATAACTAACTGAAGTTTCAGAGCTCTCGGCTTGGTGTCTTTCTTTAACATCAAGGATATCATGGGCCACTATTAACTTATTTTTTTAAGCAACAAACCTCAAACCCTACTGGGTGGGAAGAAGTGAGAAACCATGCCAGCCCACTTCGTTCTTGGCTCACCCAACACTGTCCCTCGTAAGGCAAAGGCCCCATCGTCCCCTACTACAAACAAGTATCCTATACTAATTTCAAATCCAGCGAATTCTGTGTGAAACACTTCTTAATGTGGTTGATTCTATTTTGTCACTCTGGCACATATAAAAATAATAGAATATAATTTTTACTTGTAAACCCTGCATTAATCCCACCAAATTTCACAGAGAATATATCTTTCTCCCTGTGCAGACCACATCTTCCTCTGTGTCTGTTGAATCACTAGGTTTTGAGGACTTACTATCTTCACATACTAAAAGAAACAAAATGTAGAAATGGTAAGGACAAAATAATAGTGATAATAAAGGTGAATCATGAGCCATGAGAGAAAAGAACCACAAGGCAAAGGAGCTGACTTGAACCTACTTGCTGTCGAGAGACCAGGAATTACGGTACACCAGGTGATTATTCTGAGAGGTGCATTCACCTGTGATGTAACTTTAGCACTGATTTCAGTGACTCTCTAGTATTTTACTCCTTCTCCTCCTCCTCCTCCTCCTCCTCCTCCTCCTCCTCCTGCTCCTCCTCCTCCTCCTGTGGAGTTTCTGAGATGGGGGGCATCACAAAGAGGAAGGCAGATACACACTGCCTTGTGACACAAAATGTGGCCCATAGCTGGCAGCCCTTGCATGGCCTGGGAACAATTAGAAATGTGGAATCTCCAACCCTGCCCCAGACCAACCAGCACCAAATCTGCAACTTAACAAGACCCCCTCAGCGATTTCCCCCCATACAAAAGGTTGAAAAGTTCTGATCTATAGCATTTAATAATTTTTAAGAGCTGTGAAAACTACCTGAAGTTTCTGGTTGTAATTTCTGGAATGTGAAAGAGAGAATTTATAATGCATGTACATGTCTTCCTTGCGGTGGAGCACAAAGCCCTTCTGATTTGTGGCTGAAATAAGAAGACATGAGATCTATCTCAGCTGATAGGAACTGTCCAACAGTGAGATTTCTCATGCCATGTATCATCCACTGAGAGAAAAGAATTTATGTGCTCACCAATTTTAAAATAGCTACACGTCTTTTAATAACACTTAACATGAGCATGCATTATGCAACCACATTAAGGAAAGAATAAGAAAATAAAGCCAGTTTCTATTTTTTAAAAAACTTTGTCTTTTTAAAACAAATTCTTCAGCCAACCTTTTCCAAAATATCCCATTAAAAAGATTAATTTTGCTTTCAGGCAAATTTCCCTTACCAAGGAGTAGTTTCGTAATATGCTTAAATCTCTATGACTTACTCTAGTATAAAATAACTATGAAAATATGGCAAGGTAGCAACAAACACATGTATCCTAAAGAATGTATTTGCGGTGAAAATGCAGATTAGAATGCGACTGTCTGAAGGGTTAAATTTGTGTTCCATGTCCTCCAAAAACCTAATGAAATGTGGGCCTTTGGGAAGGACAGAAAACATTTTACAGAAAATGACCCTAAGGAAAACAATCTCTGTGGGTAGTCCAAAAGGAAAGAAACCCTATCTATAGCATTCAGAATTTAGGTTAAAAATGAGGAGAAGTTTTATGGCAATTAAGATTACTAATGCATAAATTATCATCAGATGATAAGGAGACATAAAGCTAGTTAACAGAACTTGCTTCCTTGAAGCCATGGAATTGATGTATTCTTATTGGGATCCTTGTTTTAATGAAAATAATAGTAGTTGTTGTTGCTCTTGTTATTGTGATAGTTACAATGGCAGATAAAAACAATGTTCCAGGCACAGTGTTTTGGGCTTTACACGCACTGTAGTACTATTGTACTTATTTCACCATTGCAAAAGCCTGAGTTGCTGAGAGCTTAAAAGACTTGCCAAAGGTCATAAAGGCAAGCAATAGTAGAGCCAGGAGTCAGCACACTGAGCTACCCTGCAACACTATTCTGTATCGTAACACCTGTGCACTGTGACTAACCAGACTGGGACCCCAAGGCTAGGGTAGCAGGTTTGTTGTATAGACATAAAGTAATACTGTAGCGAGTATTGGGAAAGGCATTAAGGAATACTCAGAGAACATCCAGTTAACCAAGTGGTTAAAACATCAAGTCTTCTCCTTGTGTCCTCAAAGTGTCATCATCGGTCACCAGGCATAACCCACCAAGCAGAGAGAGGAGTTAGGCTGCCTAAGGCTTCCATATGCCATCCAGGTAGTCCCAGCTTATCAAGACCTGACAACAGCACAGCTCTAGAGACTCTGACACTTACTTAGCATTGCAGCAACCAGCTATGATCTGTCAACTTGCAAACACATACTCTCTCTCTCTCCCACAAATATTTTCATCAGAAAATACCATCAGAAGAGCCTGAAGCAAATAGGCTGCACCTACTGTTACAATATAAATTCAATGGACCTAATGTTTCTAGTGTCTGCCTGGGTCAATAAGATAACATAGAGAAAGCCCAGCTATGTGCAGAAGAACATCGGAGGACCATGGCAAGTATTGATTTTGTCCTTTGCTCCCTCCTTAATCACATGGGTCCACATGTTTTACTTTTGAATGGATCCTGTCACATTATGAAAGAAGCAGATTGGTTGATGGCAACTTGAGACTATTCTCCTAAGTGAAATAAATCAGACTCATATTTGTAAATATATTATCTCTCTAGAATAAAAAATAATAATAAACAACTGAAAGAGTAATAAGATCCAAAATGTATAATAGATATTGTAATAATGAAAGGGAAAGAAAGTGCTCTAAAGGATATAACTGTATGTATAAGTGTGCAAGACTGATAACCATACTGCTAAGTTTTGTTAGTTCATCAAACAGAATGGTTTCCACTGTCATTGTTTGACTGTCTACTTTTTATGCTTTGATTTTGTGACTTGAGCAATTACTTCTAAGATAATAATATGTAATTTATCAACTAGTGATTTCTTATTTTTTTTAATTCTATATTATTTCTACCCTTCTTTCTGTTTTTTTTTTTTCTCTAAATAAAAAAAGAAACAGATTGGTGTTAGGAATGACAGGGCAGCAAACAGAGATATTTCTCCACTTTGTAAAAGGTAGCCCAGTTCCATAACAGTAACAGGGTGGTGAGTCCACAACTAGACTTAACACAAGACTGTAGAAAAGATCTGAGTGCTAACACAGAAACTTGATATCTGACCATTATTTTTAAAAACTGCTTGTGTAGGAGAAGCCATGAATCATTTGAAGACACTGAATGCCTGGGGTTTACTAGACTCTGATCTGTAGGTTATTATAAACCAAAAGTACTGAACTGACAACTGCCATGAAAATGACCCAGAAGTCTTCACAGGAAGGTCAAAGTAGACCAATGACTAAGGTGGGTCAGAATAACTTTTTTATCTTCGAATAGATATTTCATGTACTTAGAGGTTTCAAAATGCATTCCTCCATTCCAAGGGAAATGCCTAATTTATGGAGTTTTTACATATTTTCTTTTGTGAAAAGTGCTACTTTAAAATGAGATACCTGATTTTCTCAAGGACACTTACAAGAATCAAGGCTAACCTTCATTCCTCCTTGCTACTGGAAGTACATGGGACAACCACCTACTTCAAAGGAAGCAGAAGTTCTCTCAGGAAGGTGTTGCTCACCTTTATGAAATGCAAGTCCTCCCTCAATATGCATCAGAATCTCAGTCCATCTTTTAACATTCTGCATTTAGAGTAAACTAAATACTGTTATAAACATTGAAAGTAAACCCATGGAACAAAATGATGCTTGATTTTCCAACTCTACAACCCCTGCCTCCAGTCTAATACCAGTGGCGCCTGTCAGGAGCAGAGGAGAGCAGAGGCACAGCCCTGCAAATTTATGCTTGAAAGATCATTGCGTTAGTAATTCTGCTGAAACATTACTGGTTTCACACAAAAGAAATACTGTCACTGACCAAACATCTGAGTTTCAAGTCGGTTCACTGTCATGGACCACCCATGGCCTTAAGAAGCTGGGTGAAGGGAAATATGTGATTCTTTTAGTTTAAAAAAAATCACAAAGACTTCAAAACCACGGCTGTAACTTTTGCAAGCTATCTGCTAGTCCTCCTAATTCCTGGTAAGCTTTTTAACACCACTCATATTTTACAAGTTGTTGGAGCATTTCATAGGTTTTGTGCCATCATCTGACTTTAGTTTGTCTCCTCCCCTGGAACACGCCCAACATATTAATGCCATTTTATTGCCCATGAGCAAGCACCCTTTTTTGCATGGAATGAAAAGGACACATGATAGGTACCATGGAATTTCCAAAGGCGTGGACATTCTGTTAGACTTATCATGTTATCCAGGTAAATTTGAGCCCATTCTTCATGCTCTCTAAACCCTAATTTCCACATCTGTAACAGGAATTTAATAATTTCCTTCCCTTGTTTTTGTAAGGATGAAAGTAAATATGTTTAAAACCCCTTCAAAAGTACTTGGTGCATGATAGATATTTAGTGTAATTTCTGAGTAGCTATCAAGGCTTTGGAAAAGATTCTGTTGTTAAGATTTTAATTTTTAGTTCTGACGGTATTGGGTATTCCTTTAAGAAAGAAAAGATTGTGAGTTGTCCAAATGAAAAGAACTCTGTGTCTAGTTTTAATGAAATTTGATTTTTCCTATCAAAATAGTGATCATTTTGAATGAAACTAAAATATTGTTACCTAGGCAATACTCAAAAGCTAATTCCTCAAGACAGAGTGAAAAGAAATGCAAAAATTACTTCAATAATTACCAACTTATTTCCAAATGCCAGTTTTCTTGTCACATTATATAAATTAGCCACACTACATCTGCCATGACTGTATCCAATCTTGGTGTTTTCCAACATAACAAGTAAAGTTAATTTAGAAGTTACCTAATATTACCAAGATCTCACCAGATTAAAAAATGCTGATTCTTCTTCATTTTCATTGCTCACAGATTTTGGTGTCTCACAGATCATGGTGCAGCCTAATTCTTTGGGGATAAATTAATCCTTTTTTACTCTGTCCAGAAGGCAGTTGGCTCCAGAGAAAAGTGAGGAATCCTCTGGGAGGCACAGAACTCTTGATTCCTCCCTACTGTTCCAAAAAGTACCGAAGCATTATGAAGGTAGCATTGAATCACCCTAACCAGTGAGAAAAATTTAAGTGATACTGCTGAAATAGTTTGTCACTGACTCAGTTAAATTGCCATTAAGCTGATGTTAACAAAATGTCCAGAAAAAAACATAATTTCAATCATCTAGTTATTTTACTATAAGAAAACAACCATTGTATAACAAAATTTTTTAAATCATTTGTCTTCCATTCCACATAAAAGATAAAATCATGCAGAGGAAGAGAAAATACACTAACATTTTTTCTTAAAATACGAGAAAGTTCAGACAAACCCTGAACATAGATAAATTTTGAGGACAATATGCTAGGTGAAATGAACCAGTCACAGAAACACCAAATACAGTGTGATTCTGCTTACAGAAGATATTTAGAGTAGAAAAAGTAATAGAAACAAAGTGAATAGTTACCAAAAGAAAAGAGAATTGAAAGTTATTGTTTAATGTCTCTAATCTCAGTTTTACAAGATGAAAATGACTCTGGAGTGAATGGTGGTGGCAATAGTACAACATGATTGCATTTATAACACTGAACTGTACACATAAAGATATTTAAGAACATAAATATTATTATCTGCATTTCACACCAATAAAAATAATGGAAGAATGGAGGAATGAGTATCAATGTGATTTCTGTTAGATTTCAGAATCTGATGTGGATAAAAACTCTAAGTGCCTGCCCAATATAATTGCTTAATAGAGAATATTTGCATACCAACCTACATTTATCTTCAACCTGTCATCTTACGTTTGATGTATAAATTTATTTGATTGAGCTCATTGCTCTCTGAGTAGTTAATTCTTTAACTAGGTAAGTACTTATCCATATTGTTTTACATGGAAAAGAAAAAACTTCTCAAAGCAGGAATCCATTGAATGTGTCTCACGTCAGCATAACCCAGTAACAGAGCTCAGATTTCTTATGAATGTGCATGGGAAGGAAAGACGCTGTGTGCTTTGTTGACTTCTTGGAGGAAGAGTATTCCAACCTAAGGGAATAGCGGGTGCAAAGCTGAGGAGGTAGCTACTTGACAAAGCCCACCTGACAGAATTTCCTGAGCCACTGCATACAGGGAAACAGTGAGGTCAGAGGAAAGTCACCTGATTTAGGTATGGCCCTTAAAATTGGAGGACAGGTGACTGGAGCCAAACATCTGAGTTTCAAGGAGGGAGGTGTGAGTTTGGCAGGGAGTAGAAGGTAGACAGGGAGGCACTAGGAGCACGGGAGCATGGACGCCAGAGATCAGAACTGAGCGAGGCAGTGGTGGACAAAGAGAAAATACACACAGCATTGCACAGCCATTGACCAAGGGAAGACTTGGATGTGGGGCAAAGAAGAATCATTGTTCAGAGGTGGGCTTTGGGCAGAGCAGGCCTGGCTGCCTGAGGAAAATTAATACCAGCTTACCCAAACACTTCCTTTCCTCCTAACCAAAGCTGGGATCAGCTCTGTAAACTGGACCAGCGCCCAGACAGAAGGGAAGTGGAGGCAGGCTGAGAATCGTCACAATCGTCAGTAAAACTCCTTTTACTGAGTTCAAGGGTACAGTTTCCTTGTCTTTTGCTCCTCTAAACAACTAAACAGACCTAAATCAGTCATGGAGCCTGGAGAAGACTAGAAAAAAGTGTTCCAACTAATTAAAAAATAGCACTTGATACCATGTATGGAAACAGCTGTAGGAATAAGTCAGCAGGAAGGAGTGCAGGGTAGGCTGGTCCATAACAACAGACAGATAAAAACTGAAGGAAGAAAGAGTTGACAGCTCAGAGGAATAACTGTGCTCCCAACACAGTTATTATTAAGAAGAACAATGAGTGGTGATTACAATGATCATTATTATTTACTTCCATTTATTGAATTAGCACTATTTGCCAGGCACAGTGTTGAGAGCTTCACTTAGGATTTCCAAGTTGCATAGCCCTGGAGGCATAGCTGTCCATGTTGTTTATTGGAATTGTACACTGGCAACTTGAGTGGGGATTCAGCTGAGAAATAAGATGTCAGGATCACCCAATGTAGATTAAAATGTCAGTCTTGACCCTGAAAAACAAAATTAGAAAATGTGATTTAGACCATGTGTCAAATGGCCTTTTTAATGTATCTCTCTACAAGGAAAACTTCCTTCACATGAAGAGCACCGACTCTTAACAAGTTTGCATGCTTGCTTTCAGCATGGGAGAAAGAAAGAGGAAGAGGAGAGACCAAGCAAGTAGATGGAATAGTGAGACAAAAGATAAAAAAGTTCCTCCTTCCTTTTCTCCTAGAGAGTAGACAACTAGTTCCTTCATTGGTATGGAAGACAGGGAAGCAACCATTTTGGTCTTATTTGTTTTTATACAAAAGACAACTGTGGTTCTGAAGTATAATTCATTTGGTCAAGTCATGGATCTATGAGATAAAAGAAAACTTAAGATCTATGTACACATCAGTCTGATTCAGAAGTCTTCTTTCCACTGCGTCATTTAACAAATATATACAAATCCTTGCAAAAATGATGGGAATTACTCAAGAAAACACAAGTGAGGGGAAAATTCAGAGCACCTCTATTCCACAATAGCCTTTGTGTTTATCCTGATGTAGAGACTTCCGACCTTCAGATCAGATGGTGTGTCTGAGAAAAGTGTCAAAACAGATTATGCCTGAGAAATGTCTTCAGAGTTTTCAGGACATGGACTGTCTGGGAGACCGCGATGGGGGAATAAAGTTAATAAGTAGTTTTGAAGAGTCCTAGGCACACTAGGAGTCAGCATCTCCCTGCCAGAATTAAGCTCTCCCCTCAGCAAGGCCACATGCAGTTCCTTCACCCGTTTCCTCCTCCTGGGTCCGTCGGCTGAGGTCTCTCCCTTCTGGCACCTGAAGCAGGAAAGCTGCCTCATCCATCACAGTCCTCTCTTGTTTCCAAGACCTCATACTTGAGCTTTTGCATGTTCGGTCATTCTTCTCTGGTCTCCAGGCACCTGGTTACTGGCAACTGCCTGATATCGGACTACTTCCTCATTCAGAGGTCTGGAATTTTCAGCTCCCTCTGGCCTAAATGTTGTCTACCTGGCTGCCAGTTCCTGGCTTTCTCCCTCATTTTTTTTTTTTTTCTGTCACAGATCATTCTAACACCCAGCTTTCACACTGCGCATCCCCACTCCAGCATTCTGACCTGCTCAAAACCCGGTGGTCCAGTCTAGTTCATCCATCCTCCCAGCATCTACCCAGAATGTCCCAGTGTCCATTCAGTATTACCCATAGCTATCTGTGCACTAAAGGTGATGCTGGTTTTTTCTCCTACCAAGAGTGTGGTTGGGCTCTAAGACATTTCCATCCCCTCTCATCATATGCACTAGCTGGTTCTACTGTCCCGGTTAACTCCACCTAGCAGCAGCATTAGTAGTATATGTCTATAAATGTATCATTGCTCTTCTGATAGCAATAGAAATGTATCTTAGTGAATAGAATGTGTATATATGGTATGAATTTAAAGAATCGTTAGAATTTCTTTTACAACATCATTTCTCTGTGACAGATTCCACTAAAATGTCCTGATAAAGTACTTTCCTTGTGAAGATAAATCATTCGCTTTTCCCTTCCTTCCCTTCCTCCATTTTTGTCCCCTTTCTTATTTGAAAAGATCTCCCTGCTTCCTATGACCTGCCTTTTATTTTGCTCTTTATACTTTGGGAGAGAAAGGGAGAACCAAAAAATGAATAAAGATGTGTTATGCACATGTATAAATTTACCATGATAAATAATCACTATGTACTCAAATATGTACTGATAAAAAATTTAAATAATATAAGCAGGAAAAAAAAAAACTAAGCCATTGGCTTAGAATGACACCAGAGCTCAACTACTACAGATTGTCACTGATAAGATTATCAACACTAGAACAAATCTCACCAGGTGAACTAGAAAATTTAACCAAACCACCAGTTACATTGAAAGTATGGATTAAAATAGAAAACTAGCTGTGAAAAATATTCACATCAGTGCCTGTACTTAGAACTCGACTTAAATATCTGTAAGTTTTCTAGAAAGAACTTGAAAAGTGGATCCCTAAGCCTTCACCATTCTATTTTTAGGGTCACTATGGTGGCAGTGGAGAACTCCTGTTGGACACTTCCAGTTAGAAGCAGATGGAAGTCAACATGAACTGTTCTGCTGTCTTAGATGTCTCCTCTCTGCTTATCAAGCAATCACAAGAGCTGAATCCATGTAGAGCATAAGCAATGATGAGTCCTGAGTTCCCTCACTGTCCACTTATTGGGATCCAGGAATGTTTGGAGTATGTATCAGAGATCTGACAGGACTTGAGCAGGATTATCAAACCACTGGAGTGCATTCTGTTCTAAACTTAAATATGAACTCACTTCTTAGACCTGAATGAACTGGAAGTACCCTCAAATCTACTGTCTACAAACATACATAATTGGCTAAGTATCAGACTTGTCCAGACTGTAGCAGAATAAATTGGTGACATGATTTTACTGAGTTGGCTTGGGGCATGTTAAAGCTTCCATACCTGAACCATCACCAGCAATGTCACCACCTCCAGGGCCTAGCGTTATCAAGGAGGTAAAAACACAAGCTTCTGAAACTGGTGTGGAGTCAAGGTGTTTGAAAACTAGCAGGAGGTTAATTTGCCCTTGCGCACCATTGAATTAAGATAAAGAAGGACCTCAGCAGATACCTTTACACTTCTACAGTGCTCTGTTAACAGAGTCCTCTGAACCACAAGACAGCAGAGACAGCAAGACGCAGCTCTAGAAAGCCATATGGCAAGTGGTCTTTCTTCCATTACCTATCACATCTACAGCACCCACTCACCCACAACCACCCATAATGGCTAATAGACAATGAAGGCTTTTCTTTGTGGGGGAAACAATATATAAAATCAATTTTTGTTGTTCCCTGTTTACATGTATGAGATTTTATAGCGTCGTGGTAGACCAGCTCAATGTCTGATTGAAACAACCCAAGAAGAGGATACAGAGCAGAGGCTGAATTCAGAGTGCTCTGAGAAAGTACATCTGTTTTATATGAGACACACAATCTGTCTCATTCCAACCTGCATTTCTGGGTCACTTGAGACATTTAAACTGCACTTATAATTAACAGCTATTTTTAAACAGAGAAAAAAATAGAGCACTGGTAAGGTACAAAAGCATTAAAATTGCCCCAGTTTCGCTTTTCAATAGGACACACCACCGCAATATGCTTCAAGATCAAAGAGAGCTCAGAAAAAGAGAGAGAGAGAGAGAGAGAGACAGGCCGATCAGTGGGATAAATTGTTCCCATTATGATGGTGTAAGAATAGGGTTCTTTCAATTGAAACAATTTAATAACCACATTCATTACATTGGTGTCCACTTGGTTTTATCTGAGCAGTTTTTGCATAACTGGGGAGCAAGTTCAATTGAGCTTATTCTCTAGAAATTAAGATGTTCAGGGTTTGACATTCAGAAATTAGGCACTAATAGTCGACAAAGCAGTCATCTCGAGATTCCCCCTGGATGTAGTGAGATCTGCCTACCACTAATTATATCAAATGCAAATGTACTCTCTTAAAAAGCCTGCCCAAAAGTTTCATTAGCTCATTTCAAAGCAGTTAAGGTTACATTAGGGTGATGAGGGGGACATCACAGTCTCTTCTCTGGAATGTGTTTTTTAGAATCATTTTGCAAAACATCATGCACATAACATAAGCAAAGCAATGCCATCTATAAACTTATTTTTCCCCCACCATCAACAGAAGAAATATTTGGAGTGTCCACTAACAGCCCGATGAGATCAAGACCACTAGAGAGCACCAGGACAGAGACTGGAAGTGACAGTTTGACAAAGAACGTGGGATTCATTGATCCTGAAGGAGGGGTTCAGAATCACTAATTTTCCAGAGTTGACTTCAGCTGTGGATATCTAAGTACTAGAGAAAGTGTTAGAACTTCTGCCAGCCTTATTTCCTGAGAATGGTTACATTTGCTGGTTCTCAACTGCACTACAGCATAATGTGCCGTTTAGAAGTGTAGTTTATCCTAAAGTGCTATTTAAAATATATATATTAGGAATGGGGATGTAGAAATACATACAGAAGAAAAGTCAAGGTTTACATATGATGCATTAGATATACACAACCCATTTCTCTCTTCTTCACTAGGTGCTAAATCATATACAGGAACATTTAAAGGACATTTCCCAGTGACCCTTAAATCCTTCTTTGTTTTCCTATTGCTGCCTAACGAAGCTGCCTAGTAAAGAATGGTTGCAACTTATAGTAGGTGGCAACTTCCTAATAGCTACACTTCTTCTTTTCTTCTTTTTTTTCCAGAAGACAAAATATAAAAACTGAAAAGTTACGCTTTACCTCTCCAAAAGCTTTTAAATAATGGTTTTATCGGGAGCAACTGCAGTTCCCTCACCAGACAATTTCCCCAGGTGGGATTTGCAATATAAAACTAGCATAGATAGGCTTATTGAGGAAAGGAGATAGACTCGTACAAATCACTAGAAAGATAAATAAGCTATAGAGATCAATAAATAAAAGCCAGGTGGAAAAAAAATCAAACTCCGGCATTCCAAACCAATTAAGATGTTATTTACTGCCCACGTGATTGTAACTTGGTGGCTCTGCTTTCTCCTATTCAGACCATAGGCATTTGTTTCATGGAGAAAAAGATATATAACTGATGTGGAAACAGAAAATGATATAGATAGATTTTATGTCCCATAAAACTGTTAATCTGTGCTCCACATTAAATATAAAGTACATTCTTTATTTAGACACTGCACTGGTATAATTAAAATAAAGTATGCTAGCTTTATTTTTTCAGTAAGTCATTTCCGACCAGAGAGATCAAATAACAGTGCAACAGCAGCATGAAATGTGGTTATAATAGCCTGAGACCACATTTCCTGAAACTAAAACATGAGAGATAATAGTGTGAAGGTACAAATTAAATGCAAATAAAACAGATTCCCTATTGTTGCTAATCCCTGGATAGGGTTGCAGGGGGGAATTCGGCAGTAGGGTTGAACATCTTTGTACAGTAGTCGCTGGTGTGTTATCCGTTCCATTTTGAGATCATTGATGGAAACTATCAGTGAGGGATTTGAGAAGCCTGGCTGTCCACCTTTCAGGAAGTGAATGAAGGTGGCCTGGGGCAAATAGAACAAAAATACACTGCCCAGGCAGCCTGCGGGATCCTGGTGGCAGTTGGCAAACACTCATTGACTTATTTTGTAATTGATACACATTTTTGTGGCAGCCTACATTTATCCACCCACTGAAAGCTCTTTTTGATTTCAGAGCTGTGTCAGCATGTCTTAGCAAGAAACCAGTTTTTGAGAGTGACTTCCTAAAAGATCCCAAAATGTAACTCAGGGAGACTTTAGCGTCAGCTTGTGTTACGGTTGCTGGTTTCTCTACCCTGCAAGAAGCCTACACGGAAGGGAGACGAGTGTGGCTGATGTTATGTAGACATTTGTTAAAGGGGAAAATTGTGATTTAGAGTGTATTAGCAGCATGCCTTTTCCTCTCCGCTCAGTTTCACGCAGTTCTTTCTTCTGGGGTTTTAGAGGGTCACTGGGCTATTTGTTTCTGGGGTTTTTCAAGTGCAGTGACAGAAACAGCCACTCTGATGAGAGATGACCTTAGTGTAGGCAAATAACTAACTCATGTTTGGGAGTTTTCCGAAAAACTCTTTGTAGTCTTTCATAAAATAACATTTGTCTTACACGTCCGTAATTTGCCACTTTCAGGGAAGTTTGGGTGTGTTACATACACCCTGTAACTACAAATGGTGGTAAGGCTGCATGCAAAGAAAATAAGTAGCCTTTTTCCTTGCTTTCAAAAAATACCAGGGGTTATCGGCAGGCTTTTACAGTCTAGTTCTCATCTTGAAGCTTTGCATGTCTCAAAGAATGAAAAGCTCTATTTACACAGGTTAATCCTAACTTCATTCTTTCTCCTTCTTCTCCAAAACCAAGTGCTCCTCCTACACTAAGGAAAGATGAGGTGTAAGATGCAAAAATAAAAAAGAAACTACTAGACGATCAGTTTGTATTCCTTTATATGTACTAAAAAGAAATGAAGATTTGTTCTTGCAATTCCCGCATTATCGGAGGCTGAGTCAGAAGAATTACGAGAGTGAGCCCAGTCTATGCAGTCTAGAAACTTGGTAAGACTCTGTCTCAAAATAAAAAATATAAAAGAGGTTGCCAATATAGGCCAGTGTGAAAGTTCAGGATTCAATCCAATCCTCAGTACAATCAACAACAACAAAAAGTTAATAGTATAATTTAGAAAGAAATGTACACATCGGAGTGAATAGTGTAAAATTTTAAACTATGTTTGTGCATGATTTTTAATGTTTGGAGATTATTGAACTATTTATCCTACAAACATTGATATGGAAAAGACCTCTCAGAGACTGTAGTAAGAAGCTAGATGGTCCTCCAAAGATGTCCACATCCAAACCCCCAGAACCTGTGAATACGATATCTTGTGTGGCCAAAGGTATTTGCAGATATGATTTAGAGGCTGGATCATTATTCTAGATTTCCTTGGTCAGGTCATTTGAATCATGTAAATCCTTAAAAGTCAAGAACACTTTCCAGCTGGATTCAGAGGGAAAGATGTAGCAAAAGAAGAGGGTAAGACAGATGCCATGTGAGAAGGACTTGCCCTGTCACTGGAAGTGTTGACGTGGAGAAAGAGGCCACTAGTCAGCAGCCACTGGCTGGTAGCCTCTAAAAGCCACAAAGGCAGGGAAGGGAATCCTCGCTTACAGCCTGAGGAAAGAATGCAATTCTATTGACTGGTAGGTTAAGCCAGGGAGACTTCTGAACTACTGAACTGTAAGTTCAGTACACTTGTGTTGTTTTAAACCTCTAAATTTTGTTGTTTTAAAGACAATCTGTTATTACAGCAATAGGAAACTAATACAATCTGTCTTTTCCAATTCTGAGTACTGGGGTATTGGGAAAGGTCTAACTACTATGCCAAAGAGGTTCAAGTTGCAATCACTGAAATAGTATTTTGATCAACATCTCTTGATTTTTTTATCAGGACAACAAATAGCAAAGACAAGCATAAATACCATAAATATTATTTGCAAAACTAGAAATAGATTAGAAGAAATTTCTTTGGTTAAGAGACAGAGAGAGAGACAGACAGACAGATGAAAATATTCAAACACAATCTTTATTCATTATCTGAGTAGGAAGTGCCACTAAATTTTTAAAGTTTATTTCTAATGAAAAACAGAACTAAGGGGGGAAAAAAGCAGATCATGGAATAAATTGCATTTGTCCCAAATCTAAAGTACCTAGAAAATTTTAAAATTCATTCCTCAACATCTGAACTTCAGAAGGTAAAATTTCCAGGAATGACAGTATCATGCTAGAAACATTAGTGTACCAGCAGGAAATAATACCATTCTGTAGGAGGTAATAAAGCCATGAATTGCATCAAATTGTGTTTGGTTCATGGATGTTACTGTGCTTCTTACAGGCAGATAGAGCTAGCAGGCACAAGAACACCTGCCCATCTCCCTTAGAAAATTAATGCTGCATGCACAAACATCACTGTAAGAAATTAGGGGGCCGTTTGTGGCAAAATGAAAGAGTACAGTGTTACAGATATAACTTCAAAGGATACAAAATATCCCTAGTTACAGTCTTGCTCATCCTAGAAAGAACCATTAAGCTATTAATATGACAATTGCGGACTTCTACTCCTGCTAGATAATGTAAAAGAATATGTTAAATGAACTTGATGCTGTATGAATCCAGGCCACCGTGACAGGCTCTAGCCAGGCATTGCTTCGGGTCGTTGTCCGTCCCAGTCAATATGAGGAATCTGTTCTTCTTTAAGTAAAATGTTCCATAGCGTTTCCCATTAAAATGGTCCAGATTTAAAGGACATGCATTATTATGGGTGTGTCCGTGCACACGTGTATGGGGTTTCCTGCATTTATTTACTGAGGGAAAGAAAACAGCATCCGTTTGTGAAGTTTAAAGAGAGTACTTACAGGCACCATTGTGTACAAAGGTGTTTAAATGTTTAAGAAATACGTAGCACCGAGAAAACGCTAAATTCTGCAGAATGCTGTATGATTAACCCTTTGGTACCAAGGGTCGAGTGGGGGGGAGCTTTCTCTTTGCTCCTCCCTGCGGATGCCGATAGATGACACCTCACACGAAACCTCCGCGGCTGCCACCACCTTGGCAATAATGTGTTCAGTTAATCTTCACAACATAGAGGCATCCCCTCCAAAAGTAATTCACTTCTTTAAAAACTGGAAGGAAAATAAATATGGTGCAGTAAAATTGTTGAGGAGAGGAATCTATCTGGACATTTCACAAAACATTTCATTATGCTGACAATTCCCAGAAGTACTCTCAAGAGTGCTTTAAGCTGAGGATTACTGCGCTGGAGCTGATGGACTTTTTTTGTAGCCCCTTTAAAAGGCAGTGAACCGTTTTTCTATTTTATTTAAATAATGCCCCTTAAAATGGATTTTTAGAGGTATAATAACTCCTTAAGAGTCAGTTATGCTAAACAGTTTCTCTTGATAGAAATGTTGTAAAACTCGTTAACTGCACAATTTCAGATGCCGGCTTGGTGAACACTAACTGACATGTGAATGACCAGAGTTTGTAAAATAAATTGAAGTCGTTGTTGTCTCACACAGCTAGCATTGCACAAGCTGGAGGCCACGAGGGGCTCCAACCTGACAGAAAATTACTTCAAGATGAATGAAAAGTGCTTGTTTCTCTTTATTAGTTTTTAGAGAACAATGAAAATGTTGAATTGTTTACAGAGGGCTGATTAAATGTGGTCAGCCGGGCCATGTCCCTACTGCTAACTGTTGGCCTCTCCCTCCCCGCTGCCGGCCCAGCCCGGTGCACCACTCCCAGCCCCAGCCCCCACCTCTGCTCCACCACATGCCTCTTCTTAGAAGCTATTATGGTGCACATCTGTGTGTGAAACGCGCTGGCTCTGACATTCCACTGCTGCTCGGCGCTGCAGAGGCCTTTGTTAGGTAAAACACTGTTGTCAAGCCTAACAAGCAGGTCATGCAATTTGCTGGACACTGCTGCACAGAGCAGCCCACGATGAATTGCTTCGGCCTCAGACAATGCTCAGTTCCATATTGGAATACGTATGTATTTCTTTCATTGTGCAGCGCTCTAAAAAGTCATGACATTGGGTTTTCTAAGGCTTTGATTAAAAAAAAAAAAACTGCAGGTTGCTGAGGTTAGATTGTCACAGAATAGCCTTTTTGCTGTGTTTACTTAGGACCACCGGTGTCTTATGGTGAAAGAAAAGATGCATGAAGTGCTTGATTTGGTCATTTGTGACTTTGATTACATTGATGTTTGCTAGAAAGTACAGGCGGAGAGGCACCGGCTTACCACTTGGAGTCTTAAGGGGAAGATGTGTAAAAGCAGGCATCTGGAGGAGGAGGCAGAAGAGGGTTCCCACCATGCATTTCCACAAGTAAACAACCCTTGATGGAGAGAAATATGAGGACTTATTAATAAGCATATGCCAAGCAGGGAGAAAACAGTCTCTCTACCAGACCAAGCTAAATGACTCAGATACAGAAGATGTTTTGATAAATGAAAAAATTAGGCGAAAGCAAAGTACTGCCATTTCAGCTCAACAAATGGCCTTCCATGATCCGTACCCTTCTCACTCCTAAACATACATGAACAGACATGCGTGCACATGGAAATCAACAGTCACAGACAGTAGTTCAAATGCTATTTGTAGCACTGTGATACAAACCATAGCACACTCGTCTGATGTGCAAGCAGGGCGCTCTCCACTTCTGTGCAGAACTAGCAGTCGGAGTCTATTATGTGTATAAACAATGGCATATGTAATTACCTTTGCAGGGTGGCAATTATTCCTCAGAATCAACAACCAGAGTTAAAGCATGCTCCCCCAAAAGACATTTGGGGATCAATTCTGGGTCAATTACATCAGACTTTGATTTATCATATGGTGTCAGACCATGTTATAAAAAGAAAGTTTAAAAAAAAAAAAAAAGCATTATATGAGGTAAAGCCTAAAAGTTTGACTCAAATTGGTTTGTTTCCAACTTTGCCTTCTCCCAATTGCTCTGCCTTCTCTTGATTCTCAAAACAAGTATGATTTGCTGGGTTTTACCCTTTAAACAGTGTGTTCTGCAAGAATATTAAATGCAATGAGTCTGGACTCTATCCAGATTGGAGCTGACCCCACTACACACACACACACACACACACACACTAGGAGCTGGGAATTACTCCTAGGATGCAGCTGTCAATTAGCCTTTGGAGCCTGAGAGAGCTGGATGTGGAGTCCATAAAATAAGAAAGATGCTTCCACAAAGGGTGGCACCTTCCCTGCAGGGATGCTGTGAGGTTCGATGAGCTAACTCTGAGGGAACACACGTGAACCACTCAGCTCGGTGCTGGGCACAGGATAAGCACCCAGTGAACAGACTGATCATTTTGCTACTGACAGATGAGCCACAGAGGAGATATCACTGAAGGGCCTGCCCAGTGTAGAGACCAACCAGTAGCAGTAGAGTGGACATTGGTAACTGGGCTGAATCAGTCAGAACCACTAATCCCAAGACATAGTTTAAGAGGACCAAGAAACTTAAATGTATTAAAAATTTCAGTTATTTGGACTTTTTCTCAGTAGACTGACTGTAAACTACCAACCAGTGAAAGCACTAGATCCCACTTCCCACCTCATCTTCTATAGTACCTGAAAAAATAAAAGTTTAAAAAAGCACTTTCAGGACCACCAAATTCTCACACCACAAACACCCACAATTTACTATAACGCCAGTGGATTATTAACAATTCCTGGAAGCTACTTCATGCCAATCTGAAATGACATGCATACAAATAGCATGACCGGGAGTTTGATGGAGGGGTGGTTTATTCTATTAAGGTTGAATCAGATAACCAAAGCTATTGGTCAGATTAGAGCTATTCCTCACTAAAATCAAAAATCACAAATTTAATCAAAAGAAGTGGTATGAAAAAGCTCCTCAAATTATTTAGGGAGCGATCTGCAGTCCCATTCAAAGAACATTTAAAATCTATGCTATCCGGGGCCGCATTGTTTATTTGATAAGATGGAAACAGCACCGACGCTGTTCATTTCTCAAACAGCACACAGCGTTATTGGCAGTGTGTATTGGCAGCTTAATTAAGAAGTCTGTTGATGATGTTAAAAAAGAAAAGCTGGTTCATTTTCAATTCAGATGGACACTACTCAAGACAAAGACTTGTCTATTGTTGGCTCATACATACTAAAATGTGTCACAGACACTACATAAAATGTCTAGTGGCTACAGTCAAATCAATGTCATAACACTGGAAAAATCATGACTTAAACTTATTCTCAGCTCAGAAATAAATTTTTAGAAAAACTGTAGAGTCACTCAACCTATGGCATAAAAGGAATCATGCAATGAATTCTGAAAAAAAATTATTTAGTCAAATTTCACACAGAATCACCGCTCAGCTGTGTTCTGCCCCCTCTCTTTGCAATACTGGGTTCATGAATGGCACCCCCGAGATTGAACAAGATCTATCTCCCTTTTCTCTCTAGTCACTCACTCAGAATGGTGGGTCCTGGGGCAGGGAAGATAGATGCCTATAGAGACAACAGGTATAATTCACCTTCCTACCTCCAAGAAGTATACAATCAATATATTTCCCAACCGACAATCTACACGCAAAGGAAAAACATTAGAATTCAATTCAAATTAATTCAAACTATATTGTATTAATATCTCTAAAACTTGCAGAATATTTATGGAATCAATAAAATGGGTCCTATCACAGCACTACAAAAATAATACAAAATAAAATGGATCATACCTCTTAGAATTTAAAGAACAACAACAAAAAAATGAATTGAAAAGTCCTGAGTTTTTCACATTAGAGTTTTGTTGTTGTTATTGTTGTACTTTATTTGTTTCTCATTAATGGGGCTTAAAACAATTACAGAGCACACTTTTCCACTTACTTGTTTCTTGTCATAGGGACACACCTAATTAAAAACAAAAGAAACTAATAACAAGTTCATTAAAAGCAGGCTTCATATGTATTTGTATCCCTCATTTTCTCAGTAATGTACTCAGATAAGTTGAAAGGCAATGTGTGTTTCAGTTCACATTAATTTGGAGGGGTTGCACTGACTTAAGGAGGCAAAAAGGATGGGTTGAATCTTTGCTGATATCTGACTGCTGAGACACAAGTATCTTGAAGACGTCCTTGGCAAATCAGTGGAACTGTGAACCTGGGTGGCATTCTCCACGTCTTGATTCGTTTCCATTTTTTGCAAAAGGTAACAAAGTGATCCTCGAATGGGTCTATTTCCAACAACAAAACATGAAAGGTGATTTGAAGTAGATATTCAAGGGGTGTCTGCCCCAGTACATCTATGAACAAAATGGAAACCAATTATTAATCCACACCTTCCTAAGAACGACTTTTCAGAAGTACAAAAGTTGGTCTTTTCCCGATCACCAAAATGTATTTAGTTGAACGTTTTAAAACACAACCTGAGCCATGTGTGGTGATAATGTGAGTGAAGGTTTTCTTTTTCTGCTTCAAAAAGTGATTCCGAAATCCATCCCACACCTGCATGCAGATGCAAGCTTAACAAAATCAGAAATATCACACATTCTTATATTTTGCAAAGAGATTTTCCCTACTCAGGTAAGAATTCTTCATTTTCTTTCTCCATCATGATAAATAAAAATAATGCTTGCCTTGAGATTCCATGCCCCAAGCCTGTGTGAGCAAAGGTCCCACTGCTTCCCACTGTGTGGCACCTCATGGGTACCTGAGGAGCCAGCAGTCACAGTCAGAGAGGCTGGCTGTGAAGCCACCCATCAACCAGGCACACGTGCTCTTCAATAGACGCTCCGCCTGAGCAGCCACGGTCCAGACTGATACTTCCCACATCAGTTATGGTGGCAAAGGCCCCATGAAAGCATCACGGAAGCATCTGGGTAGGTCCCACCTTGGGCTTCCCAGTTGTACCCATGTGCATCAGTGACACCAATTTGGACCAGAAAAGATGAACATCTTGTTGAGAAACATTACTCATTCTTATGCTCAAGGGCTCCTGTCTCCCCAAAACATCCCTCTGCAGACTCTCTCTTTTGTGATGCTTTGTGTTTTGACTTGAATTTAAATCTACTTGGTCCGGATAAAAACCCTTCCTAGGTTTTAGTCCAGGACCCCATCTAGCTGTAACAAGATTACCCACTATACTGATACCACCACTCCTGACTCTGAAGCTTACCTGCCTGCTATCATCCAATTGGCCACACCTCATGCTGGACTGGACTTCCTGAGATATAAATCCCAGATCATCCCACACTCTGAGTAACTGAGACTGGATTGCAGGCTAACCTTAGTGAAGTTGGATTCCCAGCCTGATACACCTATCCTTGGCTTCCTCTTCTTCCCTGGGAACGTGTGTTGCTAAGATACTTTAAAGGAATTCCCCCTGCACAGCCTAGACAAATTATAACACTGTAATTTTGAAATATATATATATATATATATATATATATATATATATATATATATATTACAGCTTTACCCTAACCTGAGTTTTAACATTTTCTACTTTCTACTCCACTGTATTGCATGAAGTCTGCTTCAGTCGCACAGGTTTACCAATCTCTAAGGGCACTATGAACCTTCATTCACAGCCTGTCTCTGCCTTCTTTTCCTTTTCACCCTTTGGCCCTCTACTTCTGACACAATCTAACAAGCTTTGCCAAGAAACAAATCTACACTACTTTATCCTTTATTGGAATTCCTCTGGAATAGCCAGGAACATATACCTTGGTCCTTGGGTTTTGCTAAATGTTTTGTATGCTTGAGCACTTCAGATACACTGAGCTAGAGGCCACATCTTATACTTGTGGTAGTGCCACTGGAGGACCTGGTGTACCTCTAGAGTACTTTGCTGTTCCAAAGCACAAGGATAGCAAAGTTTTACCTCCATCCTATCCTTCCACTAGCCCTCTATCTGCCTCCAAATAGCCCAGCCCCAAGGTCCCTGAATCAATTACTAACTCAACTAAACCTCTTGACAGCAGGGGAAATTTTGCTATACAGTATTAAAGGAGAAGACTAAAACCCTAACTTCTGCAGCCTGTGATCTCTCTGACGTTTTCCCTTTTAGAGTTCTTACTCTCTTCAGTTGTTTGTTTCTGCACCCACATGGCCAGTGTGATAAAGCAGGTCTGGAACAGCTTCCCACTTAGAAAACCCTCTTACCCGAGACACACACACACACATAGACACACACACACACACACTGCTTCACCAGATAAGACCAGGGAAGACTGATTAAGATAGATAGATGAGAGAGAGAGAGAGAGAGAGTGAGAAAGAGAGAGATGGTATAGCAATATATGGTATATACATGATATATATATTCCTGCCTTATTTTTTTCTGCCTCTTCTTAACCCCAGTGAAGTAAAATCTAAACAGTTGAGCACAAGTCATAGGGACCATGTCCAGAAGCTCCACATAGATATCTGAGCTCATCAGAAATTCATTAAATTAGGGGAGGAGAACCCACATAGTGTGAGAATGTGTGTGTGTGTGTGTGTGTGAGAGAGAGAGAGAGAGATAGAGAGAGGGAGAGAGAGAGAGAGAGATCCACCCTGGGCTTATCTCCTCCAAGTACCTGTGGCCCCAAGAGACACCTAAGCGAGGATCTTAGAGCCCAACTCAATACAACTAATACCTAAAGGTGCCTCAATAAATGTGCATGAATTGCTTTTTCTATAGTAAATGCTAAATAAATGTGTAAACTTTATCAGAGTAGACCAAGAATTCTGAGACACTAAAGTTCTGTATCAGAGTTGTTTAGAATTCATGCATTGAGTACAGACAAAACCCTAGATCAATTTTATTTCTATGAAAATATTTCTCTGAGAACACATTGCTTACACCATAGATCTTTGAATCTGAGACCTTTTTAAGAGTGAGAATGAAGAAAGACAAATCCTCGGGGTTTCACAAGACTTTCTGCCAAGGAGTAAAGCCAGTGGACTTCTAGTGTGAAATTTTGCATCAGTACTTGCAGATGGCCAGAGTTGACTGTAGGATCATGTAATATTCATGATATCTCACATATTTTGGATATTTAAAGATATCATACACACTAGATACATATATACATAACCTTGATATGATACTACTTGAAAAGAAAAGGATAATGGATTTAGGCATATCTCAAAGTCGTAAGATCGTCTGTTACTTGGACAAGTCTGTGGCTAGAACCGTGCTTTGAAACAATGCTTGTACTAACGTGTGGCACAGAGACTGCCAGCCCTCCCGTTCTTCCTTCACAGCCCCGTGGTTTTAAGGAGTCCACTGTTTTGAGGTCTTCCTGGAAGCTAGGTATGGCTGGTGGGATGTGAATAGAAGCTAAGAGTTCAGTTTTCAGGAAATGCTTAGACAGAGCGCTTAAGCATTCATATTGAATGAAGCCAATATCCAGGGACAGTAAAAAATTAAGAAGTTTAATTCCTTCCTTAACTAAAAATCTAAACCTAACCAGTCCAGAGCTGATTCAAGAAACAGCTTCTACTGTGTCAAGGAACTCCTTCTATCTACTTTGAGCTACTATATTCTGCGGTCTCCCAGCCAGGATATAGGTTAGGCTGTGGTTACACATATAGCACTGTAATTCCAATTTGACCATTTTACAGTTGTCTAACCTTGAATGAAACATTTAAACTCTAGAAAAAAAAATTCCTATTTCTACAAAATAGAGTTGTCATTAGCAACATCAGACCATGTCTTTCTTGTTATTGTTCTCATTAC
Source organism: Hydrochoerus hydrochaeris (assembly GCA_004027455.1). NCBI lineage: Eukaryota > Metazoa > Chordata > Mammalia > Rodentia > Hydrochaeridae > Hydrochoerus > Hydrochoerus hydrochaeris. The sequence goes on along the minus strand of PVLA01000347.1, from coordinate 42,830 downwards.
AGCCTCAGCTTCTTGGAAAAGTGCCCACATATAGTGCACAATAAATACTAACCGTTATTCCTGATATTGTTGGCATGCCAGACATAGACAAATAATGCCACACTGTACAACCAACCACTCAGTGCTTTCAACAGTAATCTGATCTGATCTAACTCACTGACATTGTACATTAAAGGGAGCATATTTTCTTACCCAAACTTTCAACAAGACGGTCTGTCTGACAGAAGAATCGGTCTGACTTACAAACACAAAAACCCATATATAAAAACACTGCTGGTCACAATGTTGGGGCACAATTATATTGTGGCAGGCCCATTTATAAGATAGCATGATATTTCATGATTAATTAGAAGTCTCTAACCAAGTTTCTGTCATGCTGCTTCTGCTGAATTCAACTGACCTTGATGCTCTCTCCACCCCAGGTGCACTCCTCTGATGAGCACTGAGTCAGAGTAACTTTGTCTATACTCTAAGGCACCCCGGGCTAATTCAAAGGTCCTCTCTATAATGGAAATGTCTTCTACTATGCTCACTCTGTAAGAGGCCCCCCATCTTGTTCCTGGAGTATTTTTATATTATGATAATCAATTCCTTTGTTTCAAGACTAGCCTGCCTGTCAATATATGAATCAATGTATGTAGCTAATGTTTTGTTACTTGCTTTGTGCCTCCCACTTTTAAATTCTATGTAAACCAAACCTTTCCTAAATTCAACACTGTTGCTTTGAGGAATTATCCCACAACAGTCCACTGGCGTGAAATCCAACCATCCACTGGTGCAAAGATTAAATGCTGCCTTCTTATCTCTTTGGTGCAAAGAGTCTTCCTTTCAGTTTGGTTGGGTCTGGCTTGGCTTGGGAATTTTCCCACAACTTACTGAACTGACTCAACTTTTAAATGATTCACTTTTCAGCAGTCCTGGAAAGTTAAAGGCACACAGCCCCACAGTGCCTTGCAAGTTATCTTTGCAAAACTATGCCATTCATGCATAATACAAAAAAAAACTGACCCTTGTGCAGTCTTACTGGTGCATTGTAGCAGTGCAGAGTGATGAGATTCCTTATGGTATATTGGTCTGAGCTTAAACTTTTTCTGATTATTCTCATCCCCCATTCTTTCTCCCTCCCCAATCCTTTCCCCATCTGTAGAAGACTAGTTTTTCATCCCCTCTCCTTTGCTTTTTATTTTTATTTATTTTTAGAGTTTTTAATATCAGAGAAAGTATACAATTTTTAACCTTCTGAGACTGGCTTATTTCACCTAACATGATGATCTCCATTTCCACCCTTATGTCTGTAAACAACATGATTTTTTCTTCTTTGTGCCTAAATAGTATTCTACAGTATAACTATGCCATGCTTCTTTTATCCATTAATCTGTTAATGGGAATCTAGACTGTTTCCACAGCTTGGCTATTATGAATTGTGCCTTTATCCACATGGGTATATAAATACCACTATAATATGCTGTCTTTAATTCTTTCAGGAATATACTGAGCAGCGTTATGATGAGATCAAAGGTATACTCTACCCATTTTTAGTTTTTATAGGAATCTCCACACTAACTTCCATAATGGTTGCACTAGCTTATGTTCCCACCAACACTGAAGAAAATTTCTCTTATCCCTTCATTCTCACAAGTATTTGTTGTTTTTTGTATTCTTTCTGACTGGGGTGAGGTAAGATCTCAGTGTAGTTTTAATTTGCATTTCCCTCCTGGCTAAACTAGCTGAACAGTCTTTCGTATATTAATTGGCCATTTTTACTTCTTCTTTTGAGAATTCTCTGTTCAATTAACTTGCCCATATATATTGATTGGGCTATTTGAAAAACCTGGAGTTGAGTAAAATGTTTTATGATTGTAAACTTGTATTATAACACCATAGAATAGAAACAATTACTCTACTTTTGCAAAGGAAGATGGGTATTTCATGGATGAGATTCAGTAGAATACATTTCTCCTATTAAAGAGCACTTAATAAATACACACACACACACACACACACACATACACACACCTGGCTGCTTTTATTTTACCACCAGTGGCATCCATTTACCAGTCGTTCTTTTTAGTCCGGTTTGTTAGGTGATAGGTTCGACAAATTGCATAAGGCCATCGCTAAGGGGAGGGTAGATTATAGGCTCCAGGAAGCCTGTTATACTGTTGGTGTTGATCCTCCATAAAGACCCTGAAACATAAGGCAAAAAGACAAAAAAAAAAAACACATAAAAATAAAGTTCCACCAGGACTTGCCATTTCTCTTCTCCCAAAAAATGCTAGGACTGGGTCACCTGGCCCCACTTTTTATTACTTACATATAAAGTTCTGTTCCTTTCTACTCAATGTAAAAACCTTTGATAAAGGACAAAATAACACACACACAAAATTTACTATGGAGTAATTTTCTGAGATGAATCCCTTGTGCCTCGCTTTTAAAATATTGTTCTTCCTCCTTTCACATATTTATTTAGCCATGTTTACTTCTTTATAATTTCCACTTGTGTACTTAAAATTCTCTCCAAGAATGAAAATTACACCTAGAGTAAAATTCATTAATGAAGGTAAATTGAAAAAGACAGGCCTGAATGAAGGCAAATCTAAAGTGCGGTTCTTGTCAAAATGATCATGATAGCAACACTAGAAGCGTGTGAGTTTACTACCCGGAAGTCACCACACTGAATGCTGCACTTACATGCATTATTCTACTTGTCCTCACAGTAGAATCCCAGAGCAGACATTGCTATGGTTTGAACTTTTGTTCCATCCAAACTTCCTGTTGACATCTAATTACCACTGTAATTGTGATAAGAGGCAAGACATTTAAAAGGTAACTCATCCATAGGGGATTCCTGCTCATGAGTGGGATCCCCCAATGCTCTTGCTCTCTCTCTCTCTCTCTCTCTCTGCTCCCCAAACCCTCCACACCTCCTGTTTTATCTCCCATCATGAGAGAACAAGGCAAGATGGTCCTCACCAGATGCTGGTGTGTGGATCTTGGACTTTCCAGACTCCAAAACTGTGAGAAATAGATCTTTGTTCTCTATAAATTATCCAGTTTCAGGTACTTTGTTATAGAAGCATAAACAAGCTAAAATAAGGTCAATCTTTCTTTTGCAATTAGAAAACAAAACTTAAGCAATGTTCAGTTACTTACCCAGGACTCCATAGCTAACAGGCAATCCAACTAATTCCAAACCTGAGTTTGCCTGGCTCCAAAGCACCTTCTCTTTACAACCACTGCAAACTGCTGGATTTTCCCTCTAACCAAATAATAATAAGTATAACAAATCAATATTTCATATGAGATCAACAAACTCTAAAGAACCTTGTTTTAGTGAAAAAGATAAATATTTGAAGTCAGCTTACCACTTATTTTAGGTAGGCAATAATCACTTGCCATTGATAAAGTATTTAACACTATACACTAAATCTACTTTCAGAGTAACCCCATATGGTAGATAACTGTCTCTATTTTACAGATGGGGGAAATACTCAGAGAAACTAAGGTCTCATAGCCAGCAAGTGGTCTAAATCTTTGTCCTGACTCTACTTCATCATCTCCCATAGGAGACTGGTCTCTAAAGTGCTTCAAAAGTCTGCTTCTTAAAAGAGTAGTGCCGGTCCCCACAATTTTATTTATACTGTTTATTAGCTCAGCAGAGCTTTACTTCCAAGACAATGCAAAAATAAACTTTAACCCAGGTTCTGCCCTCATTTTCATAAATTCCAAATTTAGTGAGGTCCATGTTATGTTAATGGCTTTTACTGTATATGGGAAAGAGCTTAACAGTCACTTAGCCCTGCTCTATCTCCATTAGCAAATCTAAAAAGCCACACAAAGGTGAAGGAAGGAAGAGCCGTGACCTCAAAAGTACAACAAATAAGGAATGCCTGCAATCCGTACTCTAGCAAAAAGTCAGATTATAAAATGGCCAGTACATAACAACAAATTCAGCCCTGCAAGTTTAAGTGCTCTACTCATCAATTAAAGAAAATTAACCTAATCAGATGCTCATATTAAGCAATAGAGCCATAGCAAATTGGCAATCATAATTAAAAGTCCATTTCAGATCTCTTTGGTGAGCAGTGAAATGATCTCACACAGCCAGACTGCCTGGCCCCTTCCACAGCGCTGCATAAATGTGCACATTATGTGATAATTCCTTCCCATCTAATGTGGTCATCTTTGTTCTCCATGCTGCGCTCGTGTCTAACACAGACATGGTTCCCTCTGCATCCTGAATGGGAAAGACTGTACCAGATGTGGCAGTCAAACACGTCTGTAGCAGCTTCCGGTGATTCCACAGCCAGATCCATGATACACAAGGTTTTTCTGTGTAGGTTATCACAATACTACAAATATTCCAAATGAGTCCTACAGGTTTTGCAAGGGGATGGCTGAAGAAGTCAGAATTCTACTGCTCTGCCGAGTTGCATCACACTGTTTTTCACTCTTCTCCAGGCAGCCTTGGCACACAGCTGCCAGGGGAGCAACCTTGGGATACAAGAGGGCTATCCAGGTGAAGGGCAACCGAGTCTTCTTTTAGGCCTCATATACATGGCGGAAGAGGAAGTGGGGCCACATAGAAGATCTCCTGTAGTATGGCTAGATTCTCAAGTAGGTCACCTGCTTTCTGGTGGTATAGCCAAGATGTAGAAGTAGCTAGTTTTTAGAGGACCCTCTTGGACACCTGGAAAAAGTATAAAGCTCTCCTCCAAAGAGTACAACTCAACCCAACTATTCTGTGTGGCAGTTAACATGAAGTGTCAATTTGATTGACTGTGGGATCCAGCCTGAGGATTAGCGGAGCACTTTCTTGAGTGTGTCTGGGTCACAGAGGCATGGCCTTGGCCTCTGTCTGGTCTCTCAGCTTTTCCTCTCTAGCACTGCTCCCCTGCTCTGCTTCCTGGCCACCATAAACTAAACAGCTTTGCTGCACCATGGCCTTGCACCATGATGTCTCTACCTTGGAAACACACACACACACACACACATTCACATGTAGGTTCTAAAAAGCTAAGAAATAACTCAAAAATAAACAGACAAGAGAGCAGACTATAACCTCTCTCACTGATTGAAGCCAGGAGAGAGTAAGTAGCCTAGTATGGAAGTCAAAACACACCCAGCTGCCTAAAGTACAAAGCTGTGCCATCCCTGTAAGCCAGTAGAGTGACTCCAGGGTGGCCCTCTAGTCTTTGGAGGTGAAAACATGTGCACTTAGAGGACATCCTCCTCCAAGAAAAGGAGCATGAAATTAGGCTGAGCTGACACACAAATTCACCCAAAATTTACCAAGTAGTTAAGTCCCCCTCTGGGGTGCAGTAATAAAAGTGATCTGTGAAGTGAGAGTAAAGCATGCCTGAAAGCCACCTCGGAACACCTGGGGTGGCCGCATCCAGATTGCAAAAAGCTAGAGGTGAAAGGGAAGAAGACAGTGGCCTGGAAGAGACAGTACACAGGTTTCTACTTGAACGTAAATAAGACTGAGAGCAGGAAATTTAAGAAAGGAGCTTTTAGTTGGGCTGTTCATCTGTCTGTTTGTAAAGAAGAGGCCAACAAAATGTCAAAGATGAAAAACGGAAAAGCCTGAACAACGGACATCCAGAGTCAAAACAGTGATACAACCGTGGACACAAGTGAATGTGTATGCCTCTCAGTGAGAAACGAACAAAGGGGAAGAAGGAGAAGCTGAATTCCTGTCACGGAGTCAGTTTTGTTAAAAGGTGGATAGATCCTAAAACTAAATCCAGAACACAAAAAGTAAACTTGCCAACTGCCAAAGGCTGTTTTGCCCATCATGAAGTCATGGCAGAACTTAGCAGAACCATGACCTACTTGTAAATGTGAAACTTTTGAAAAATTATGTGATTTATTATTTATAAGACATTGCATACATTAGCATTCATATATAAACATACACACACGTGCGGTATCATTTGACATGAGTCATAATATTAGTTGATTCCATGCTCCTTTGTCCCCAAGGACTGTAAGAAGTAAAGCTTTTCATAAACAGCAGTGGTGGACGCTTGACTTGCCCTATGCACTTGTACACCCGAAAGGTTTCTGTGCAAAGTTCCCACTGATCTCTTTGCACGCCAGAGTTTCATTGGCCGCAGCAGCCCCAGCGTGACATGGCTGCTCCCGGTAAACAGATTCCTTTGTGATGAAACACGAGGGAAAAGCTACCTGACTTTCAACCATCCCTAGCATTGTATCCAGGTCCCCATTCCTCAGTGGCTCCTCCTGACGAGCAGGCTTTGTGAAATATGTGCCACAGCCCTGGTCGGGCTGCTCCACCGCTATTAGAGTTGTGCCGCATTTGGTTAAGTGTGGAGGCTGGCACCAGAGAGGATCCATAATGGTGATTATCATGCAAATCAGCCTCCCGCGAGTGGAGCCGCTCCTCCGCGGAGACCTTCCAGCTTTGCTTTCCCCTGGTGCCGCTCCATTGTCCGCAGGATAAAGCGAACTGTCTCCGCCACCGACCCGGGATGCCACCAAGATTGGTTCTCCTGACAGAGATTAGTGGGCAGCAATGAATCTTTCACTCGGGGTAGAAATATGATTTTATTTAAGAAAATAATCATACATAATTGGGCTTCTGTCGCTTTAAATTTTGATGGGGAGAGTAATATGGAGGCTGCTGGAACTTTAAATTATGGCTTTCAGAAGCTTCACACTGAATCTTTCAATTATTCTCTGTAAGTACTTTCTCAAAGCATGTGCCACCATGACATTGATATCACAATTCAAATCTAAATTCAAAACTGACTGCAAGGCTGTGAGCTCTGCGCTGGCGTGCGGGCTGCCTCGTTTTATCTTGGAACATCTGACGAGGCGAATCAAGAGGCTCCCTCCCCGAGCCCTGCCAGCTGTTTGCCAAATATTCAAATCCCCTGGCAAGCAGAAGGGCCTTTCCGACTTCCCCACACCCCCTGTTTTTCCCATTAGCTGCTGGCTCACCTACATCCTTTCTCTAAGTGCTGGCTGGCTGCTCACCTCCATCTCTACTCCAGAAATTGGACCCAGTGTGCGCGGCAGCAGTTCATACACAGCCACGGGGGAAAGTTTGCACGCCTGGGTCTCCTTGAAGTGGATCTGAAAGAGTGGCTGGGCCGATGTTTGCAGGAGCAGAAGACAGGCAGCAAAGAGAACACACGGTCGGGTTTGACTTACAATGCATTCATTAGGCCAGAGCAGAAAATGGGACTGAAGAGACCAGAGCAAGGGAAAGTGAAAAGGCTTTCCTCTCCCTTTTCTATTTTGCTGTCTTCACTGCCTCGTTACATACCTATTTTCTTTCATCATTTTAATGTCTTTGCATTACAAGAAGTCAAAATGAGTACCTGGAACGATTTTTAGATCTAGCTTTAGACTGCTGCGGTTATTTGATAATGTGTCCCCTGCTTCAGTTATTACAATGCCACATCTACAGGTGTAGATAACTGCGGAAGTCCAGCTGCTCTGAGCGTCTGCAGTGAAAGACCCTCTCTCTCACATGTTGAAGTGGCCGAAGCAATTTCCCTCAGCCAGCTGACTTAGAAGGAGGCCACAGAAAGCGTCGGGAGCATAGGAGGGAGAGACTAAGGGGCCAAGTGCACGAGAAGACAGCACCCACCCCAACAGGTGGTCGGTCACATTTTCTCAAGCTAGACACCAAAACCTAGGTTCAAAGCCAGGTATGGCAGCGCATGCCTGTATTCCCGCCACTCTGAGAGGCTGAGGCAGGAGGATAGCAAGTTCAAGCCCAGATTAAGCAACTTAGTGAGACCTCATCTTAAAATAAAAATAAGAGAAGAAGGGAGTGCAGCTCAGTGTGAAGGCCCCGGGTCCAATCCCCAACTCTGGAAATACAAAGAAAGAAAGAAACCAGGTGGAGCTGAGTGAGGCATTTCTTGATTCCTTCCAGGAAAGCCAGGTCATGACTTGTTCGTTTTCTATGATGTGCTTATGCTTGAACAGAAGGGGCACAGCAGGAATGCTTTCGGGGCACATTTAAAGAGAAGCTACTCTCGCAGGAGTCAGGAATGACAGATGTCACACAAACGAACCTGCCCTGCAGAGGATTCTCCAAGCAAGCGGCACCAAGGCATGTCAAGGAAGCTCTGCCGTCTCAATCTGGAACCTTCCTTGGCTCACACAAAGTCAGGTAAAAACTCATACATTTTAAAAATAATATGAATACCCAAAGAAGCTATCCATTGAGTGTAAACATTACCTGAGGTCCAGAGAGGCCGATGCCATCCCAGTTCTGCCGAGAGGGAAGTTTCCTTTCACCCAAGGCAGTGCAAGGCAAGTGACTTGCAACTGGGAGCCAGGAACACCAGAGGCAGAAGGCCCACATGTGGAACAGCTGTAAAAAGAAGGCATCGGTCAGCACCCTTGCTCTTAGCACTATTCCTGAGAATGGGTTCAAGCATCGCTTAAACTGAGACCAGGATTATGGTGTCCAGGATTATGGGCACTTTCCTAAAATGTTGGCCGTGCACAGAAAGATAAGCTTTAAAACCCACGTTGATTCCCACATCCAAAGTAGTACAATTACAAACCCTCTTGGTCTTGAATATTTAAGGCTTATGAAATGCTTCAAAGACAAAACAGTTTTACATAAATCATCCCCCAAACTCTCCTTGTGCGCCTATTGTCTGGCAAGTGCTATACTGGGAAGAGCAAATTCCGTCATCGCGTAGGATTTCTCTGCAGGCTTCAACACAGGCCCTCGGCCCTTCGTCGTCCGCTTCCTCCGTGCCTATACAAGTTCCTTTCCTCTTAGGGCTACACTCAGACAGCTTCGTCTCCGTTCACCGATTCTTTTTCCTCAGCCCTGTCCTTGTTTCACTCTAAATAAACAGAAGGTGAGAGGCAGTAGCCTCGAAATAACCTGGGGGACATCTTTTCAATCTAAAGATACCCTCCGCCCCCATCTGGGGATTATTACATACATGAACTCTCACTATTTCTAGCTGCATTCTGTTGTATTTTTTGAAGAGTTTGGGAATAAAAAAAGCTGAAGATCTCTGTACTAGATTTTTTTGTGTACGGATGACATCAGCTATTCCTACGACTACCTACCACCTTTATGCTGATGACCTCAAAAATAGTATTTTAAGCCCACGTCTACAAATTCAATTGCTTGATACGCTTTTTCTCACCTAGTCTCACATGATACACCTACTCTCACCTCTTATGCACCATTTTTACACAATCCACTCTCTTGAGTTCAATAAACTAATTTATTATCTACTCTATCAAGCCTATTATCTTTATCTTTTCTGTTCCTTTTCTAAAGGATACCAGTATCCACTCAGTGCCCCAAGCTAAGAATCCGAGTTACCGCAGTTCTATTTCTTGTACTCCTTCTTCTTCACACTCCCGACTCCTGCCTCACATACATCAAGCCTGTCACAAGTGCTTTCTTGTTCCCCCCGGGGACACGTCTTAAGTCTCTTGATCTACTGTAAACCATATCCCACCCAGACTTCTGCAGTTGCTTCTCCACTTCACTTTATCTCCATCAAGTTCCGAGTCCTACAGATTAAACCAGAAAATCCTAGAACACACCACTCACAATATACAAGATGATTTCTTTAGGTCAAAGTTTTAAATAGTTGTATGCTTAATAGGTTTAGAAAAACAGAACTATCATATCAACCTGGAAAGTCAAATTAAATTTACTTTAAAACAAATTGCACTATAAAAATTGGAGAATTTTCTAAAAAAAAAAAATCTCTCAGGTAGTTTGAATACATTTGTAAAAAGATAAACTGGTGTGTGAACCAATGCAGCTTGGGAAACTTGGTATTAGAAGATGGATCTAAACTCCTTGGTGTGATCCCAGAAATGCCGCACACCCTCTTCTACCCTTAGCCCCTCCTTTTTATCCACTGTAGAATACTTATAAATATCCTCTGTGCATAAGCTTTGCTGCATAACAAACATCCCAAACATCCCTAGCAACTAAAATAACTTTTCACGTAGTTCATGATCCTGGAAATCAGTTGGGTCAGCCTGTCTGGGCTGACGCCTGCCTGATTCTGTCTGGATTCACCCACCATCTGTGGTCAGAGGGTGGATCCGCTGGTACCTACATGACCTAAGATGATCTCATTACATGTTTAGTGTTCCAAAGACCATCAGCCCGAAGACCAACCCTGGTTCTCCCGTGGGTGCCCATTCATCCTCCAGCCTCATTTACATGACAGCCTCAAGGTCCCCAGCACAGAATCCCAGGGCAGAAGCACTTTTCAAGCCCCTGCATCCTTCCTGCTTGCTAATGTCCCCTGGCCCATGTGTGTCACATGACTGACCCAGCTCAGCCATGAGAAGGGAGACTCTACCTCTTAAGGAAAGTATCTGAACTGTCACTCTGCCAGGGGTGAGATGCAAGAAAGGAAAGAATCTGTGACTGTTTTTACAATCTACCACTCTTGCCATCCCCTACGCATTCCAGGCATAGTCACACATATGCTCACAATGTTGCTGTCACCTGAAATGAACTCTCAACCTCCTCCTGTCTTGGAAAATTATAATTTCTTGACCTTCAAGGTTCTGATCCAATATAGCATTTGCTGACATCTCTCCTCCAGGCAGAATTAATTATTCTCATATAGCCCCAAGATCGCTGTATATGCTTCTATTACATCATTCAGCAAACTGCATTATAAGTATTTATTACATCTTATAATGTCCCTCTCCCTAGATTGTTTTTGTACCATCAGCATCTAGCACTGTGCCTGGCAAAGAACACTCAAAAATGTTCCCTAAATTGAATTTAATTGAATAAGTTCAGAACAAAGATTAAAGTCTCACTGAAATAAACCCGTATTTAAAAGACTTAAGGTACAAACTACACAAAGCCCGCCTTATGCGTTAGCAGAAGTAATTAGATCCACCTCATCTAACTCGAAAGGCACAAGGGGGCAGGGTGATGCTTCTGGCCAGAAGAATTTTCCCTGTGGGACTGGCACAAAGCCTGAACTCCCAGCATAGATTATTCAAGACCTTAAAATGTTTTCATGTAATACAAAAAGAATGGGCTCTGGAATCCTTAGGACTTAAGACCTAAAGGCCTATGGGATCCTGACAATTCACTCAATGTGTCTCTCACACTGCTCTTCCACCCATTCAGACCAATCTGTGTGGTTGTAACACAGGTAACACACCTCCCGCCGTGTCTGCCACATAGGTAACAACTCACATCAAACCTAGATCTCTTTTTTAAGAAAGCAAAAGGCTAAGCATGGTGATGCATGCCTCTAGTCACAGCACTCAGGAGGCTGAAGCAGGAGGATCCCACATTCAAGGCCAGCCTGGACCACACAGTGGGAGCTCAAGGCCAGGCTTTACAGCATAGGGTCATAGCAAGATCCTGCCTCAAAAAAAGAGGAGAGGTTCATAAGCAAATACCCCGGGAGCATTTTTCTTGCCAACTGAGAAATGTAGGGAAAGAGAAATAGGAAGAAAAAGAGAAGAAGAAAGGAAATGATAGTAGTTAAGAGCCAGGTCGGTGTCTCATCACTATACAGCTAGATCAGAGTTCAAAAACACAACCAAGGAAGGAAATTCCCCCCACCTGAGTGGCTATTCCCAATGACACAGGACCCAGGGCTCTGTGTATGATGTTGCTGGCTGTCAGTCAGTCTAGAATCAACATTGATACATAGCACTTTTAGGCAAGTCTGCTGGGGAGTTGAAAGAAAGAAGAGATCACTTTAAACAGTACTCTCACCTTTGGAATGCATATTCCCTCGGTCTTACCCCACTGACATTTACAAGAAGTAATGGCTGGTAAACATGGTATTTTCTCCCTACCAAAAGATACATTCTTTAAGTGAGAAAAATGAAATGGACATTACAAACATATGATTTTGAACCTCAAATTGTATCACCTCAGAAGGATGCGTTATCATTGGAAAAAAAGTGAAAGTTTTAGACACACCGGAGTCCTGCTCAAAGAAAAGCCAAGTTTGCATAAAATATTTAAGCTTCCAAAATCTAAGCAGGAACTTGGGTATTTGTTTGTGTTTATCTCTAAAAATTTATCTCCATCATCTTCCCCTGTGATCCTTCACCCCAGCCACTCTGTGAACATCCTCCATGTCTAAGATTCTGTTTTCTCCAGCTCCCTAATCCGCCTCTTCCCCACCTGCAAAAGCCAGGTTGCAGTCAATTAATGTTAATTTACATGGCTGACAAGGAAATGCATGGCTAGGACTTGCAGATGGCAAATCCGGTGTTTCATTCAAGTTCAGATCAAGACCTCTAGAGACCCTAAGAAACCCGGTGTCCTCTCTTCCACATATAAACCAAAATGAACACAGTTCTATGGACTAAATTAATATGTATTCCAAATTAACCAGAATAGCCTCTGCTGGCAAAATTTTAGGTAAGTACATCAAAGGTTGATCTCCTCTTCCTCCCCCACCTCACTATTTTGAGATCATAACTGTGTGGTCAAGAAAGAGAAAATGGATCTCTGATTTTTAGCACTTGGCCTGTTGCTAGGTACTCCAAGTGTGACTTCACATCACAAAACTATGTCAAAATACTAATTATGAATGTGTGGTATAGAATATACAAAAAAGGAATCAACTGTTTTCTTCCAAGTTCCAAGTTGCCAGTTCTGTTTTGGTGTATGGTCAAACAACGTAACATATGATTAGCAGCTGTGTAACACACTGTTTTACCCACTGTTATGATTGTATTGTGGTTGTATACAGAAAGGGGAGGCAGCAAGCGGTTATTAGCAAGTGCTCAGGAAAATGTGAGGAGCTAAGATCTTTGCATTTTACTTCATTAGACACCAATTTTTGATAAAAGCAACAAGTACAAAATTATATTTGGACAAACCTTCCATAAATAATATTCACAGCAGTCACAAAATTTTAGAATGTAGATGCTAATTACAGAGCCAAATCAAAGCCACCACAGTTGTAACTAAATCTGAAATATTTTCACATATAATGTGATTCTTATATTCATAGTAGCAGATTTTGGTTATATTTTCATTAAATTTAAATAGTTTTTGCTTAGATATTGTTTCAGTTGGTCTATTTCCACTTTTATATTTTAAAATTTGTGTGTGATCTAGATCTATAAAAGTTAATACTTTTTTGACATGCTGGGGTACCATAGAAAATGTTCAGATGCCTGGGGATTTCAGAATATTTGGAAATCAAAAATTTCTTGCAAGTGACTGTTAAGGCACTTTATTCCTGATTATGTAATTCCATTAAAACAGTAAAAATTTAAAACCTTGTACTGACAGTGAATTGGATCGAGAATGTAAATTTAGGGACTAAACTGAGTAAATCAGTAACTTGTTTTATGCTCATAACTGAGTGGGCCTCTCTAAGATGTGTCCAGTTTCAAAATCAAAACAAATAAGTCTCTTATGGCTTTGGTCTTTAAGGTAGAGGGCACATTGTGGCCATTAACCAGGAAGCCAAGAATTCCTTGAACAAATAATATCAGTAGCCCGGCAGAATGACAGAGGGCCTTTGCAAACTCCCAAGTGGTTTCATCTTTCTTAAAATTTTGTTCAAGAATTTTGATTTGTTCTTCGTCACTAAGGCCAACAGTGCTTGATGTATGGTGCTTGTGCCACTTTTATCAGAGCTGCATTTATTTTAAGTTTTTCCCATTCTCAGTCCTCTTGCATATATGTGTTCTTGGGATTCTTTTTTTTTTTTTTCTTTCTGGTGATGAGTCAAACTGATAGGGCAATTATAAAAGGACTGCACTCTAAAGCTCTACAAAAATAACATGTATCTCCTTCCTTACAAGAAATAACTTGTCATTGTCAATGAAATAAATGAGTGTGGAAGCAAGAGTCCTCATATAAGGACTTCCGCTTTGTTCACTGCCATATTTTCTATTACAACCTACCCCTTCCCTTTCAGCATAGTTTGCCAATTTTATTTCTATCTGCCCTGTACAATCTGCAGGAGCCCCAGAAGTTCTCTTCTATTTTAAAGGACATGTCCAGGGAGGAGGGAATGTGGGGAAACACATTTAATTTATCCTACTGAAAAAGGACCACTCTGTAGGGCTTCTGAGCACTTCTGCATCATCATATAAACTGTAAATCCGCACAGATATCTTTATCAGTGGTTAGAAACATATGCAGTTTATCAGTTATCAGTAACATACGCATGAAAGATGCTATGTGATGTGCTGCAAAGCATTTGGCAGAGACCCAGGAATGAAAAAGAAAGAATACAGTGAAGAATTGATGGAACTGTTTTCTGTTTCAATCCTATTCACTTTGGAGTATTTTCTATCCTCTCTCTTTGTTCCATTTGAAAGCGCAACAGACAAACCAAGAGAATGTCAGATTTCTGTCACTTGATTCCATCTACACAGCACACAGTGATCCAGGACAACAGCACATGTACACACAGTGATGCACATGAGTACATACATACATCCTTGTGTCTGTTTCTGTATTTTCCCATTTGTGATATAATCTGATGCGGGTCTGCGCTCTGTCTTTTGACAATCTAAACGCTGCCTGAATATTGTTTCCCAGAATGAAGAGTAGTACTTGATAATTAATTTCTCCAGTCCATGGTCTTCTCCAAAGGGGCAAATCTCCTTGGAATTTAGGAGCCACGACAGCAGACGGCGTAAGTAAGGGAGCAAGACAATTCATTAGCCTATCCCGCAGCAACTCAAAGTGGCGGGCGATGTCAGCCCCTGCTCTGGCGCTTCGATACTAATGAGGGCTATTGCATATTCATAATCCCAAATACAGTCAGCTTCTTGTAAAAACTTTTGTCACCCAGGCTTCATGGCAAAAGCAAAGCCCTGCACTCTTCGTGCCATGGCACTTCGGCCAAGGGTGTGTGAGAGCAAGACTGTTTTGCAACGTGTCCTGACGGGGGGTGACCAAAGGATGCTGCCCCAAGGGACCTACAGCTGCTAAGTGTGATCGCAAAGCTCCAGACAATCACGGAAACAAAAAAGGAGGCAGTGGTGGCCAATGTGCATGTCAGTAGATACACAGACCATGCATTTAAAAAAATCATCAAGGACTCCAAACGAGGAGATGGGCGTATGGATAGTTCAGGGTAATTATTTGATAGGATGAAAACCACTTTTGTAAAATCGTTTCGGGAGGAGAGAACGGTGTGGAGCAAGCAGTAAACCTGTCCACACGCTGCAGCACCGCAGTGGCAAACCTTCACCAGATGAGAGTTCTGGAACTGTCTGCAGTTTCCGGTCATTATCGATACCGCAGCTTAGTGAGCCGAACAACCTCAGCTCTGCCAAATCTGGAGCTACCTGCAAGCCAGTTCCTCGCCACCTCTTCGTGTTGTTGTCACCACCTCCCTTGTTTTGTCACCATCGTCTGCCTCATCATCACCATAATCGTCACCATCACCATCACCATCATCATCATCGCCACCATCATGGGTTTCCAAAAGGAGCCATTTACTGCACCTGCCAGGAAACTTACAGGGCCAGCTCTGCACCATTTGACCCCAAAATACTGTCTGTCTGTCTGTCTGTCTGTCTGTCTGTCTGTCTGTCTGTCTGTCTGTCTGTCTGAAGCAGCTAACGGCAACCCCTGAAGTCAACATAGAGAAATGGAAGTTTCAGCACCTGCTTTGAAAAAGCCTCGCCCCTTTCCTCACTCGCTGGATGTCTGCAGAGGCCATGGCTGCATGCATCCTTGTTTTTCTGACAGGCATACCGGCTATAAATGACCCATAAAAATTAAATAAAACGGGACAGTGAAAGACAGTTTTCTAAATTTGATGGCACTTGAGTCATTAAAGTTATTTCCAGATGCATAATGTGTGTAAGTATCTACATAGCTGAAGACAAGGACTCTTAAGATGGCGAGCTAGCGAGTGGGGTGCTGTGGGGGGCAGGGTCTCACCAAAGCTTTTTGTATCTTAGGCACAGATACACACGCTTTGAAAATAGAAGGGTTTGTGTTTATGATTGATTGAGGTAACTGATTATCCACAGATATTTTAAGTGTTGAGACATTAAATTGTCAGCTCTATCAGTCTGATTGCGGTAAAACATGAAAACATTGACTTTTGTCTAGTTAGAGAAATTTATTTTTCCCAGAATGACAATCCTTTAAGTAGAAGCCAGGCAGCTTGCCAGCTTTCCATGTCACACACTGAAGTTTGCAAATGCAGCCCATATTTTCAAGTGTTGTTCAAGGTTCAGTGAATGGTTCATAGGTCCTTTGCAAATAGTCTTATAATAAACAGAATCCTGCAGTATACTGTACATACTCTCTGAAAGGCTGCAGTAGGTATTTACCCATATTTAAGGCAGGGAAAGTCCCTGCTTTGTACTTATGTAGTATATGTTAGCTGTGCTCTGCACTTATTTAATATCTTTCTCAAAAATAAAATAACTCTTTCGACCACCATGCTGTGATTAATATGTTTTATAAGCCTGAAATAAATGTTCATCATAACTGTCAGTGAGCTGACAGCTTTCAAAAGTCTTTGTTCCCAAAATGAGTAATTTGTCTGATCTAGTTTAAGATACCATATTCCAGTCTAAAAGGAAGATGTTAAAATCAAGTAAATTCTCCTAAAATTGCATTGCCATTAAATCAGCTTTGTATTCTTGATCTTTGTGTTCACTGTATACATGCATACCACTTAACTAAATAAAAACTCCACATCTTATTTGCCATATTGCTTGACAGAACACCTGTACCTTTCATTGGGCAGAGCTATAGTTCTGTGTTTAAAACCTAGTCCATGATAACAATCAAAAATGTCAGGTGTTATATATAATCAAGCCTTGTAATAAATCTATGAGTAAAAAATTGTCACTAGATTTGATGTTTTCAGTGACAATATCAGTCAAAAGACAATTGTGGTCATTAGTTTTACTGAAACACCAACATTTACATTTGCTGCATGTTTTCTAAACATTTAGCAAGATCATTCAAATACAAGATGTTCTGAAGATCAGTGGATGATTGAGCTCTCCATGTCTGAGTTCTGCCAATAGCAATAGGAAAGACTTAGAGCTATAAAGGTGCACAGAGGCACCTGAGCAGCTAACAAAGCTATGTCAACTAGGATCGCACCTCTGCATACTCAACTAGCCAAGTCCAGATGTCTCGCTACAGCCTTGTGTTGCTGTGGGTGGAACCTTTATAAGTTTACTCGAGCATAGAGGCTGCTAGAAGGCGGACCTGGTCAGAAGAGGGGGGTCACTGTGGACATGACCTGGATGGTTCTATCTGTCTTCCTGGCTCCTCCTTTTACTCTCTGCTTCACTGCTGCTAGGACATAGGGCCTTTCCTCCATCACACCTCTCTGCCGTGCTATTTCCTCTGACATACGAGGCTGACACACAAGCCAGACCAAACCTTCCCTCCCTTTAAATTGTGGATGTCGAGGGTTGTGTCTCAGCTACAAAAAAGTAACTAAGGCACCAACTATGTGTGGGTGGAACATGGGATTGCATGCTCTTCCTATCATCCTCGGATGGTTGTAATATTATAAGTGATCATAAATCACCCATCCTTCCTTTCACCTACCTCTAATGTTTCATTGCTGTTCCACAGCAGAACTCTACAAAGCCCCCCACCTGGACACTCCCTTATACCATCAGAGTTCCTTTTGTCAACACGGCCTCTTCTTTACTTCAGTACTGCTTTCATACCACACTCATAAAGATTAAAATTACAGATCGTTCCTCATATATCATTTTTGTCATTTATATTTTTCAAAACCCTCAGAAAGGCTCATTTTTATAACAATAGCACTTTTTCCTCTTACATTACCTTTGTGCATAAGCCATTTTTCATTTTATTATTTTCTAAATTCCAAGGAAGTACAGGTTGTGTACCCACTATCCTCGATGCATTGTGAGAGTTTACTGCTCTTGTTCATTTTGATAGATGCATTATCCAGCTCTTAATGAAGTTTATTTTCATTCTTCCTTTTCTCTATGACCACCTCTTATAACTGCCGATACATTATGACACTCTTATAACCAATGTTCTTGTACTAATTTCCACACTTTGAAAAATATAGTGTATTTCATCTCTTACAAGGTTTTTGCAGCTGGCTCACAAATTAAAAGAAAATGATTCATTTGCTTCCTCTTTGTCAGTTGTTGTTTCTGCATTTAAGGAAACTAATATCTTCTTGCAGCCAACTTGGAAAAAAACCCACTATGTTTCTTTACATGCTTACCATTCTCTAATTTCAATATTTCTAAACTGTTTTCTAAAACAGGTAAATAGCAAATGACCCCACTAGGACTCGGATGGGATCCCTCGCTTTTTGCTATGATAGTTGCTGCTTTCCAGCACCTGCTCTGAGTACAACTGTTCCAGTGCCCTGAAGCAGGGTGTTTTTAACGTCTCTCCTTTGTGCTCTTACCTATTTCAAATCATTTTGATCACCATCTGTCCTCCAATTGCCTCCTTGCTTGCTTCTTTTGCACTCCCAGGAATCCAACCAGTGGCCTCGTCCAGCTAAGCACGTGCTCTACCAGTGAGTTACATCCCCAGCCCTGACTTCTAACACTGAAAGGTTGCTGTGACCTTGTCATTCTAATAGTAGTCACCTTTCCCATGTTTAGAAACTTAAATAACTATGCAGATCAGAATTTCCACAGTTCACTCCTTTCTCTTTCTTTTCTTTTTTTACTTTTAACAAGAAAAATGAAAATAAAAATAACAAAACAATTCAAGTCAGGTTAACAGGAGAGTAACAATAATGAATATACTGCAAATTGTTATCTTCATAGTTGTTACTCAGAGTAAAAGATATAGGCAGGAAATAGTGTCCAGACAATATTAGCACATAACTTTCTTTTCAGTGAACCAAGAGAAACCAGCTATGTAACTATCTTCACTTGATCTTAGCCAAAAGGCCGAGAAGTGATATAACTGTCTTGTGTGTGTGTGTGTGTGTGTATATATATATATATATATATATATATATACTTTTTTCTTTTTCCTCCCTTCCTTTCCTCTTCCCGCATCACAGTTTCTCTTTCTTTTTGAACATGGCTTATTTCACTTGCGCATATTTACTTGCACCTAAAATAAAAGTAAAACATACTGCTGCCTCCTAATTAAATTTCCTTCTAATTCTAGGCTCGCTCTCAATTCCCTGAGCCCTTGGGTCAAACAGACTTCGCCTTAGTGCCTAATTTGCTTTTCTATATGTTCTTTTTTTATAGCGTCTATCAACATTTACCAACAAATCTACACATTAACCATATTTAAAAGGACAAGTAATCCCTTCTTACAGCTGTAGATGTCCCCTTTCCTACATGAAATCCTTATGACATACACCCCTATTTGACTTGTCCTCTTTTCACTGCTGGGAGGAATGATCCTTTTAGTATCACAATTCTTTAACTATATTCAGAGACACCTCTTTTCCTCCTGAGAAGAAAACTCATAAAGGGGATATAAATTTTTTTTTTAATTTAAAAAGGTACTCTAGGCCCATTCATTCAGCAAACCACTTCTTGTTTTCTCATTTTTATTTTGAAATAGTTTTATACTTACAGAAAAATTTTAAGCGTAGAGTAAAACCAGAATGAACTTCACCTAAACTGCTAACACTGAGGCATAACTATTTTATTATTCTTTCTTAGCCTCTCTCTCCTCACCTCTCCTCTTCTTCTTCATCATATATGCAATTTTTTTTTTTCTGGATCTTTTGAGCATTAAGTATCAGGCACAGTGTTCCACCACCTCTAAATACATTTCCCAACAAAAAAAGATACTCACTTAAATTATCAAACAACAAGAATGAAAATCAGGCAACCTAATGTGGACATACTTTCATCTAATCTACTTATATTCATTTTCTCAGTTGTTCTGAAAATGTTCTTTACAGCAATTTTTGTTTGTCTGCCCCAGATTCAAGATTTCCCTATCGCTCACAATACTGGCCTTTGTAAAGATCCCTCAGTTTGAGTTTGGCTAGTATTTCCTCCTAATTAGATTCTGGTTATGCATTTTGGGCAGTAACACTATGTAAATGACGTTGTGTTCTTCCCCATGTATTCATCAGCAAGCATGCGATCCTGGTTTGTCCAAGTACTAGTAATGTTAACTTTGACTTCTTGAGCTGTTATGGTGGTATTTACCAGGTGACACCAAAGTTCTTTATAATTAAAAACCATCTTGGCTCATGTAATTAAAAAGTAACTAATGGGGAGAGATTTTTTTGTAATGTTGTGAATACTCTGGTCTTTGTCAAAGTCTGACTCCCTAGGTTAGCATTCAGCGATCATTCTTCCATGATGGTAACAAAATGTGCATTTTTCTAACACTGTCATTCGCCCGCATTTGCCAGCTGGTATCTGTCATTGGATGTTGAATGTACCTCAAAGGTCCATGTGTTAAACGTTGAGACCCCAGAGCTCAGGATGGGAGTTCCTGAGGTCATTAGCAGTGGGTGCTCAAAGGAGATTTGGGGAACCTTCTTCTTTCTTCTTCTTCCTTCTTGGCTGCCCCGCAAGCTGTGTGCTTCCTCACCACAGAGCAATGGGACCAATGCATCACAGACTTGAACCTCCAAAACTGAGAGTCGAGTAAACATTTTCTCTTTAGAATTGTCTCAGGCAGTTAGGTATAGTCAGGGGGTTCCCAGCACTGAGAGTATCCTCCTCTGTGATTTGTTTATTATTAAGTATGAACTGATGGATTTTTTTTGAGTGAATTAGAATCTACCATTCTCATTATTTTAAAACTCAAATTATCCTGGATTTGACCAACAGAAACCCGTTCATTCTGACTCCTGAGGTTTTCTGACATGTCCCTATCATAACTTGGGCTATAATGTCACTTTCATGTCATATTTGGGGATTTATTTCCAAACAATGCCTCAAATGTTTTGAAATTCCCTATTCAGTTGTTTTCCCAGTTTTCCTTACTTTAATTCAGGTTTGTATAAATGACACCTGAAAAAATGAAAATAGTACATAATAGTAGCCACTTTCTTTCTGTGGCCCCATGGTCACCACACTGTCTCTCCCACCTACTAGGTATAGGCCTGCAGCCAGTTCGAAGGTCTCTGGAACCCCTTCCTATGCACCTGGAAGGCCCAGTCCTCCAGCTCCAAGTCATGACTCACACATCCTCTTCCCAGGAGGCCTTTCTGATTATGACAGAACAATAGTTTGTTGTTGTTGTTTTGTATTTTTCAGTACCCAGAATCAAACCTAGGGTGTCACGTATGCTGGGTGAGTGCCCTACCGCTAAGCTACACTCATGGCCCAAACTTTAAAAATGTTTGAAACTCCTTTCAATGTAAACCCTCCGCTCACAAACTTCATTCCAAAGCAAGACATTAAGTGACAGTGGGTTTAACACATCAATACACTCAGAAACATTACATTAACCTTTTTTAGATTATTTTACTGTAGCAAATTGACAAACTTCTTAAAGGATATAATGCTATACACTATCCTTCTGGAGTATGCGAACAAAGTAGATGTCACCATTCTACTCTTTCTAACTTGCTTATTCAGTATTCTTCATTGTTCCCAAAATATTCACTCTGTGTCACTTTGCTACAGAGTTGGTCTAATGTTTAAAGATGCTGGATCTTAAAAAAAAAAAATCAGTTAATAAGGAGAAGCAGAACTATTTCTCTTCCTATGGAACACTCTTTAAAAGAAAGTGTTTCTAACTAGTAACACTCACTATTTGCTTTTCCCAAGTCTTTTAAAAAAAACAAATAAAAACTGTCAACAAACCATCACAGATAAATAAGCAACATCAAAGAGATAGCCACTGGCTTCACAAGTAACCAAGCAATTCCACACAGTCAGCACAGAAATTCCCTTTCCTCTGAGCACTTTCCCCCAATAGACCATGCAAGGTGACCACAGGGCATTGCTTAGGGTGAGAGGTCACCTCACTAAAATGCACAGCAAGTTCCAAGACTTGCAAACCGGGGTCAAACCCAGTCAGTTACTACCCTGTATCTTAGAAGGTCTAAAGTTCTCAAACCACTTGACTAGTCTTTTTCTGAAACCACTAGTACACCTCAGACCTTCAAAGGTATATTACTTCTAACTGCTGTCTAGGGTGGCAGACTCCTCCCTTCAATGTTTTTCATTAAATTAGGTTTTGAGGTTCTTCTGCACTGCACAGCCAATGTGTTTGTTAACATAAGAAATAAGCAAATGTTCTCAAGCTGTAAAATGATGAAGCACTTTATTATGTAAAATCCTACTAAAATGTAACTTACTCTTTAAGGGTAAATGATGGAGTATTATACTTTAACTCTCCTGGCTACTTGGTCTTCTTAGCAAAACCCTAGCATAGTTTACACTAGTGATATACCCACAAGCTTAATCCATCTTTCAAGGTACCTATTTTAGGAACTGCAATATCTATCTCATCTTAAGCAAAGCTCGTGATCTCCTTTTTTAAAAAGCATGAATCCGCTGGCCATTTTATTATTATAATAATAATTATTATTATTATATTGTTAGTGGTCCTTAGTGTTTGTGAAGATTAATCTTGCCAAGATGATTGGTTCAAGAGCTGCATAGGGGATTATTGAAGACCCTTTGTGGTGTCCTGATGGGTCATGGAGGTGTGACCTTGGAGACCGTATTGAGACTGACAGAGGCATTCTTACCCTGACCTCAGTTCCAGGTATGCCGTGAAGTGAGCAGCTTTTTTGCCACACCCTTCTGCTATGATGTCCCTGCTTTAGAGCCAGCTAATCACGGATGGAAATCTCTGAAACCGTGCCTGAAAAATAAACCTCCACTGCTTTAAGTTGCAGGTATGAATTATTTTGTCCCTGTGACAATAACTGGGATAATGTAGTATTCAGCAGGTTGAGCTAAAAAGCATACCTTTGTAGTCTTCTAACATGCACCATGAACTGCAGCTTATTGTTCTGAGATCTAGTTCTGCACTTGTTGATACGGTAACCAGGAGCCATATATAGCTGCTGAGTATTTGCACTGTATCTAGTTCAAATCAAGATATGCTGTAAGTGTCAGAGTCACACCAGATTTCAAATATTGAGTACAAAGACAACATAAGATAAAACACTAATAATTTTATGTGGATTACATGTTGAAACAATAGTTTCATGTACTGTGCTAAATATAGTATTACAATTAATGCCACCTGTTTTTTTAAGCATTTTTTAAACATAACTACCAGAGAACTGTAAATTACATATGTGCCTCACATATGTGGCTTACTTTTGATTTCTACTGGGGATGCCTGCTCTAGCCTAAAGCAAGCACCAGTCACAGTTACAAGGCAAATTCCATAGGGTGTGGTAAGTATCCTGCCCCAATGCTACTTTCTTGTTTTCTTGAGATTATTAGAACATCAGACCACATGAGCAAAAGAAGACTAAGATTAGATGAATTAGGTTTGTAATGAATAAAATGGAAAACCTTACACATATTAATGTTATTGTGGCAATTAATTAGGCAGCATAGCAAATACTTGTTGAAACTGTCTTACAAACGTCTAACATAATCATTTTAACATAAAATTAATAGATTTTTTAAATCTCATTTCTATAAACATTAGAGTGAAAAATCCTGAAACAGTTTGTGACTTCCTGAGATCTTTCTTTAAATATTCTCATTACCTCAAATTTAGTGTGTCCAAACTGAAGTCTACACTACTGTGGGGAGCCAACTGCCCACGGTGTTTTCAAGTCTCAGACTAGAGACACTGCATCCCTCTGCCTTACAGAGCACATCTGTGTCACCACCAAGGTAACAACCATGTCGCCTTCAGGGCAAAAGTCGGGCAAATTTGCTGGTTAGAAGGACACAGACCCACAGCGTGCATAGCCTCTCTCTGGAATCTCAATCACAGGACTTGGAGAACCTTTACAAACATAAAGAACATGGTGCCTATTTTGCTTTGAAAAATAAGCTAAATCCACCTGAACCCATTGTTCCTTCACTGCGTGACTCCATAGTGCCAGCCACCTTGCAGCTGCTTCCCATTCAGGAATACTGGACACTCACACCCTCTTTTATATCTCAGTCTTTTCTCCAGAGTCACTACCCATCACACTGTCCACATCACACCTGACCACAAGGCCACCCCGTCCAGGCAAGGAATTAAGACAGACTTACTTCTATTTGCCTCTTAATTTATTCCTCTTAATTTTTTTGCAAAGAATCTACTTCTCTTTATTTACCCTGCTTTTACCCTCGTTCAGGCCATTTTCCTTTTCGTCTAGATGCCTGATGTGTGTCACTGCCCCCAGTGGTACCCTGTTCGCTCTGTTTTTCATATTGCGGTCAGAATGGTCCCATTTGTCATTTCTTTGCCCAGGATAATGTCCAGATATTTTAGGGTGACAAAGTGTTTCAAAGTCACAACTTACACAGAGTCTTCCTTGAAATTTCATTTGCGATTATCTTACCTGGGTGAGAAAACAAATTTAGGCCTAGTTCTAACATAAAACACAAGAGCAAAAATCTTGGAAACAACCCAAATGCCCATCAACCAAGGACTGGATAAAAAAGATGTTTTTTTTTTAATGTAATGACATACTATTCAGCCATAAAAAAGATAAACTTCAAATTTTTATAGGTAAGTGGATGCAACTCAAACCCATATTTGATAGTGAAATAAACTAGAGCCACCTGGGTAAACAAACTATTGTCTCACTAGTGTGAGAATCTGAAAGAGTAAACAAGATCCAAAATGTACAATAGATATTGTGAATAGGGAAGAAACGGATCAAAAGTAAAAAAAAAAAAAATTACTATGGGAAAAAGGGGAAAGGAAGGAAGGAAAAAGAAAATACATATATATATATATATATATATATATATATATATATATACATAAGACAGTTGAGATAGTTACACACGTGGTTTCTCTTGCTTTATGGAGAGGAAAGTTTTGTGCTAGTGATTTTCTGGACAATGTTTCATGCTTGTAGCTTATACTCTGAGTAACTACTGTGAATATAACAGCACATGATGGATTGATTATTGTTATCTACTAACCTGTTTTGAAACTCTGTTTTATTGTTATTTGTTGCTTTTTTTTCTGTTTCAAATTTTAAAAAGACAAGAGCAAATGACAAGTTGGATACTGTGACCTAAAATGAGCACTACAGGAAATCTGACTAGAATTGCTCCCTTGCCTTTCTTCCTGACACATATGAGGATTTGGTGGTTACTATGTCAAGGGATGGACACATAAATTGGCCTGACTGTGGCAATCATTTCACAACATAAATATATATCAAAGCATTATGTTATACACCTCAAAGATAAACAGTTTTGTCAGCTAAGTCTCAGTTTACTTGGGGAAGGAAGAGATTTAAGCACAACTAAACTCAGTGACTTCCTGAGTTTGGTAACCAAACGATGAAACCAACATAGTTATTAAGTGCCATGATTACTTTATCCATTGCCATGCCTTTGATATTTATTATGATAAAGGAAATGCTCCAGCTGTGAGTAAACATTATCTTGTGACTAGACATCACATGGGTGACTAACACCTCATCCTCTTATTTGGGTTCATGGCACCCAGTTTCTTTGAAACTGCCTGATGTTAGGTATGCTTAGTGCAGCTGAATCAGGAGATGAACTTGGACACATCTCAGATGAGCTCGCAACCACCCCCCTCACCCCGATGTTTCCTCTGCCTGTGACAGGTTCCCCCCCACCAGCTCTTGTCTGATTAAGCTTCTCTTCTTCATTGTTTAGTGTAGATTTTTCTCTTCCCCAAGAAGTCTTCTATGATTTTCAGTGGAGGATCAGATGTCTTTTCTCTGTGATCCCTTAACATTTAATGCTCATTCATGAT
Organism: Hydrochoerus hydrochaeris; assembly: GCA_004027455.1. Lineage (NCBI taxonomy): Eukaryota > Metazoa > Chordata > Mammalia > Rodentia > Hydrochaeridae > Hydrochoerus > Hydrochoerus hydrochaeris. The sequence goes on along the minus strand of PVLA01000347.1, from coordinate 17,038 downwards.
TTAGAATTTAATGCACAGTATCAGAATTACCCTTACATTTATTTCCCACCTAGATTGCAACCTCCCCGAGGAGAATGCATCTAATTCATCATTGATTCCTCCATGGTAGCACTATGTGTCACACACAGTAGATACTCCAAAAAGTTGCATTGTAAAAAATAAACAGATCAGTTTCTGAAAAAAAAAGATTCTTAGTCATAAAAGAAAAGGAAGATGAGAAAGATGTTGTGGAATTCTCTCTTTCTCTCTCTCTCTCTCTCTCTCTTTCTCTCTCTCTCTCTCTCTCTCTCTGTCTCTCTCTCTCTCTTATTTGGATGCTTAATTTTACATATCAGTTTGACTGGACCAGACCAGGGAGTGCTCAAGCATTTTGTAAAACATTGTTTCTAGGTATGTTTTTGAGGTTTTTTGTGGATGACACTGATGTTTGAACTGGTAAACTAAATAAAACAGATTGACTTCTCCATTGTGGATGGGCCACATCTAACCCATCAAAAGCCACAACAGAATTCTTCCCCTCTAGCTGACAGCCTTCAAGCTGAAACATCGCTCTTCTCCAGACTTCAAACTCATGCTAGAACTCGCACCACTGACGCACAGGCATTTAGACATGGATTGGAACTCTACCTTCTCCTTGGCCTGGACTTCTCGACTTCTGAATCTATAATCATACGAACCATTTCCTTATAATAACAGAATCCCAATCTCTCTCTCTCTCTCTCTCTCTCTCTCTCCCTCACCAATATCCTATTGGTGCTCTTTCTCTGGAGAACCCTGAATAGCTACACGCTCATATGTCATATCACTGGTCTCCAACTTCCTTGGCACTAGGAACCAGTTTTGTGGGAGCCAATGAGGACAATTTTGCCAGTCAGGGGGAGAGGGGAGAATTTCATAATGATTCCAATCTGTTATGTTTATCACAGTCTTTGTTATTATTACATTGCTTTTTTTTTTTTTTTTTTTTGTACCAGGGATTGAACTCACGACCTTGCGCTTGCCAGGCAGGCGCTTATACCGCCGAGCTAAATCCCCGGCCTACCTTGCATTTTCATAAGGAGTGGGCAAGCTAGATCGCGGGAAGCGCGGTTCGCAGTAGGGCCCACACTCCTAGGAACATCTAGCTGCGGATCTGACAGAGGCAGGGCTCAGGCTGTAATGTGAGCCACAGGGAGCGGCTGAAGACAGGGCCTTAGCTTGCTTGCCTGCCACTCTGCTCCTGCTGTGCAGGCCGTTTCTGAGCACCCCTGTGCTGTCTCACTGACGTTTTCCCTAATTTTAACACCTGCTCATTCCTAGGTTTACAGTTTGAGTATTACCAGAAGATTTCACTAGAAAACAAAAATAATTTTTTTAAAAAAACAAATTTATATAACCTAGGATTAAAGAAAATGTCAACATAAACTGGATTTATTTCCAGGCAAGGAGCACTAATCTGGCGAAGATAAGGTGACAGCTGAACTGGATAAACTGTTTGTCAATTTTTAATTTTTTTAGGATCAAGTCTTTCCTTGCCTGCTGTTCTCAGCAAAGATCTAAGGAATTCCTGGCTGCTGGTTCTGAACATCAGGAACAGAAGCTACACTTTCTCCTAAGACTGAACCAAGAGCGATTACCATAGGTCCTCGAAATAGTCATAATTTTTGTAAGGTTCCTCCTAACAACGGTAAGCAACCTGCAGCCCGAAGCCAAGTCTACCACTACCTGGATTTGCGGGGACACGGACATAGTGCAGTGGCAGAGTTGGTTGGCAGAAAGATAATGACAGAGCTGTAACAGAGAACAGATGACCCACAGAACTAAATATATTGATGATCTGGCCCTTGATAGAAAATGTTTTCTGAATCCTACCCATTACACAGGTTTTTTAAAAATCATGTATTTGTATTAGTACATTTCTCATACCCATGGATCACAGCCATCGTAAGGAATTTATACCTGTACACGATGTATCTTAATTCTTTTTTTCACATCCCCTTCCACCCCTTCAGTCCTTTTCCCTTCCCCATTTATAAAAGTTTTGTTTCTAATTATTTTTTTTATTCTCTCTCTTTTTTCTTTTTCCCTCCTTCCCTTCTCCCTCCTCGCCATAGATACTGGGAAGTAGGAAAACACGTTCAAATGGGAAAGGTACAACACAGATTCTACCACAACTTCTAAGATAACATAACTTCATCTTTGATCATTCATAAACCCCAAACGCTTTCCTGCCCTTCTTCTCCTGGGGTATGAAAGCACCAAAACTGTCTGAATAGTGTGAAAAAATTGAGAGAAGTTTTCACAGTCTCTAGGAATTCAAAATTTTGCCATGAAAAAACCCACAAAGGCAACGGCTGGTCTGCTATCTAGCCTCAGCAGGGACTGAATGTGGATGAGCAAGTCTGATAAGCACAGCTGTGCAAAAGAACATGCAAAATCCCACCCCGGCAGAACCTGATAGCTTAAGTGAGTTGCCTCGTAGGTCTGTTCCGAGCTTAATGAAAAGGACAGGAAGGCAGTATGTTAGTCAAGGTTCTTCAGGGAAACAGAACCAACAGGAGAGATTTAATATAAAGAGTGAAGTTGTGTAATTGTGGAGACTGACAAATCTCAAGGTTTGCAGTCAGCCAGCTGCAGATCTAGGCAAGTTAATGGTATATTTCTAGTATAAAGTCCAAAAAGCGACAGGAAAGCCAGTGGAGTAAGTTCCAGGCTAAAAACTGGCAGGTTTGAGATCCAGGAACTCGTGTTTCAGTTCAAGTTCAAAGAAAAAAAAAAAAAAGACCAGTGTCCCAGCTCACGCAGCGGGGCTTGAGGAGCTCCTTCTTATTCAGCCTTTTTGTTCTGTTCAGAGCTTTACCTGACTATATAAAGCCCACTCGTAGAAGAGAAGGTAGCCTGCTTTATTTAAATGAGCAAAGCAGAAATTAATCTTACCCTGAAAAGCATTTTACAGACACACTCAGAATAAAGGCTGACCAGATGTCTGGGCACCCTGTGGCTCAATCAAGTTGACACATAAAATTAAGCATCACAGCAAATAGACAGGTAAGAGTCAGATTTTTTTCTGTCAAGTAGTTTAGAACTCTCACATACATACATAATATTATCTAAAGATTTTTTATGGTTGTTCCATCAATGGGTAGAACAAATAGAACTTTAAAATTATTTATAAAAATATGTAAGAGAGCAATTCCATACACTAAAAAAAATATAATTCAATGGTAGAATTAGTACTTCCTGAAGCTACAAATACAAAAATGTATAAGACAAGGGATAAATTTTATCCAGGATTTCTTGAAAGTAATGAGTAATATGTTACACTCTTTTCTTGCAGGCATCATAAAACAGAACATATCAAAAACTCTCACAAAGACGAATAGTATATTCCTTTTCTTTCAACTATCATTCCAAACATTTCTTGTCATTGTAAAGGCCTGGATACAGCTACAGTGTAGATCATCTTACTTTGTTTCTTTATTGCTAGCAGGAAAAACACATTTTAATCTTCTAAAATACCAATACCAGACCATCCATTAACTGTGTGCTCCAAATGCTCACAATCTAGTATTTTTACTAAACCTAATATTACTTCCTGTGAATACATTAGAGATAATAGTAAGATACCATGGTTGTAAAAACTAATCAAGTATGGACAATTTGCTGTAAATCTTACTATTTTATTAAAAATTCTATTATAAACCTCATACCTTATAAAAGGCAAGAGCTCATGTTTTTACAGAATTACAATGTTTTCTGCTCTACTGCTCTGAATCCAGCAGAGTAAACACAAGTTAAGAAATTCTATTTCCAGAGGCCTGCTGACTTCACTGATTATTGTTTTGTATAGACAAATAAATACCTATTAGAGCTGTGTACTACGACCAGATATCAAAGAGTTAGAGTAAGAGGTACCTAATGGAACAATAACTTTTAAAAAGATCCTTTGTCTTACTTCTGTTTACCACCAAAGCTGAATAAAAAACAAAATAACACATCTATATTTCTGGAAGACTAGCATTTTGACCTGGAATCTCAGTAGATAGTTTTGGTAGACTACTAGAAAGGGCTGTGGATAGACTTAAGTGATTTTTAAAGAACTTGTTTGGTAACACGAGTGCTGTTAAGAATCTTACCACTGCAAATATTCATTTTTAAACTCTTTTCTGGAATTTTAAATTAGAAGACCATGTATATCCTCAATTTTTTTAATATCTTGTGGTAAAACCAAAACATTTGGTCAAAGTTCCTTTTAAGCCATTTCTCAAATTTTACGTGTAAGCATAAGTTCAAAGGCCAGTTATTCCATGTGTTTCTGACTCATTAACACTTTTGCCACCAAAAACTTATAAGTCTCACTTTGGTTTTTAACCAAGATGCCTTATAAGGTTTGGTTTTCTGTTTAACACTTTGAACCACTATAATTTTGAAGAGACAAATTGCTCTAAAATCTTGCATCTCAAAATTATTAATTGGTTTCAAATGAAGTCTATGCTCAGCAAAACATTTCCAAGTTCTCTATTTTCTTTAGCACTACTGACAGATTTATGGGCCAGATATAGCTATGTATATAGCACATGGTATATGTCACCATTATGTAGGCAGTGTCTTTAAAACTGTTCTGTGGAGCACTAGTGTCTCAAGGAATATTAAGAGGTGTTCATGGCAAAACCGACAGCATAACACATAGTACCAAGAAACAACAAATGGGATCATATCAAATTCAGAGGTTGCTGCACAGTAAACAACCAAATTAAGAGCCAACTTACAGAAGGGGAGAAAATTTGCCTAGTGTTCCTCAAACAGAAGACTAATATATAAAAAAAACTCAGAAAGACCCTCTCCCCAAAAAAACTCAATCAAAAGATAGGCAACTGAAATGAATAGACTTTTCTCAGAAGAAGTACAAATGGCCAATAAATACATGAAGAAATGTCCAATATGGCTGGCCATCAGAGAGACACAAATCAAAACAACACTGCAATTCTAACTTACCTCGCAAAGAATGGCCAGCATCAAGAAATCAAATAATGGCAAATGCTCACAAGACTGAGAGGAAAAGGAACACTTGTAAATTTTTGATGGGAATGTAAAGTAGTCCAAACTCTATGGAAATAAGTATGAAGATTCCTCAAAAAGCTAAAAATAGAAATTCCATTTGATCTAGCTATTTGCTTTAAAGTTCTCCACCTGAAAGAATTAAATACATCGTATTACAGTATTATAAGTAAGTATCTATATGGATAGCAGCACAATTCATACTAACTAAATCTTGGAAGCAGATTTTAAATCCATCAACAGACAAATGGATAAAGAAAATGGTGCATGCAATGGAGTACTACTCTGTCATAAAGAAGGATAAACGAGAAAAATGGATGCACCTTGAGAGCAAAACATTAAGCAAAAAAAAAAAATCAGACACACAAGTTTAAGTGCTGTGTAGTTTCCCTCATATGAGAAACTCAAAATGTAAATAAGGAGTAAAGTAAAAAATAATAGAAAGTAGGAAGATAGATTTTGTTCAAATAGTAAGGAGACCAAGAGATGGAGCAAAGGGAAAGAAGATGAAAAAAGAATTAAATTGTGTATGTACATGTACCAATTCCCACAAGGAATGTAATCATAAAGTAATGTGACCATGTGCTAGTAAAAAATAAAAACTGGAAAGAGGTCCATGGCCGGAAAGGGGCTAGGCACGGTAGCAAAGTAAGTATGGAAAATGTGGAATCAAAATCAAACAGGCTTATTTACTGCAAGATTTCTCAGAATACCTACATGCACAATGAATACTCAAAAAACAGGCAGCAGAAGCACTGCTTCTCAAACTTAACAACGGAACTCTTTCAGTGCAGTTACTTTGTATGACATTAATACTCAATAAAACAATTGGAAAATCTGAGCTCTACGATTCCAAATACGTAAGGAAGTAAATTTATTCATTATCATCCACGTGTGTCTGCCACTTTAGTGGAACTAAAACATTTCGGGAAGATAATAGCCCAGATTTTTTTCAAATACTAATAATTAAGAAAAATTAATAAAAGCTCCAGTTTAACAAGACAGCAATAAAATGATAATATACTAGTGGCAATTTGGCAACCACACTTCAAGGACTAAGTCTAGTGAAAAGTTTTGGATGAAAACTGACAACTATTAATTTTTTGGTGAATTAAAAGTATCATACACAATTATTTCTTGATTATGACTAAAACATATTTTAATTTTAAGTAGGCTTTTCCCTAAAACTGAGCATAATTCAGACTCGCCCCTCCAAATACATGCATATATAGAACTAACATGAAGTAATTTAAATATTAGCTTAATCAAGACATAATTTTGACATCATCAAGCATGCTTCATGGCAGTGGGCCCTGTTTTGCTTATGACTAAGGAGTGATAGGAAGGACTTCAATGCATGTATTGGTATAATAGCAGGGGCCATTCTACTGTGTCTCCAAATCACATAATACAATCCACAGGCCACTGGAAATTAATTTATAATAAAATAAAATTTTATGTAATGTATGCCATCACTTGCCTTCCATTACAATAGAGCACAGTCACTATTACAAAATACACTATATCTTAAAACAACAAACTAAAGTGTGAAATATATGTAATTTTGTTAAATTCATAGATACTTTTGCAAAACACAAAAAATGATAACAGTCATCCTTAAAGAACATTAACATTAAAATTTTAATCACCTTGGCAAGGACTATCTACTTTTTTATTTTAAAATGAAAAAAGAATAAAGACGATGATACAAAATTTCAAAACCAAATAATAAGAGATTAAGAATGGTTAATACACTACATATTGTTATCTTCAAAGTAGTTGCTCAGATTACAAGATATAGGCATGAAAAAATGATCAGACAATGAAAGCACAAACCATTCTATTTGATGAACCAACAGAGATTAGTAGTATAATTATCTTGTGTGTATACAAGATAAATTTGTGTGTATACAATATATATTTACGTACACACACACATACTCGATGTTTACACATGCAAGTCTTAATTATTTCACTTATAAGTATGGTCTCAAGTTGCAGTCACTTACCTATAAAAACCTAGAGTTTCTCCTTATTTATAACTGAGTAGTACTCCATGGATAAAAATACCACAGTTTTTTTATTCGTTGTGCAATTGGTGGGCACTTGGGTTGTTTCCAAGATTTAGCTACTACAAATCATGCTGTTATAAACATGGATGCATATAAATCACTATGGTGTGGCTTTTTTCAATTCTTCTGGGAAAATACCCAGAAGGGGAATAAGTGGGTCAAATGGGACCTGAAATCCTAGTCTTTTGAGGAATCTCCACACTAATTTCTCAGTGGTTGCACTAGTCTACACTCCCACCAACAGTAGAGAAATGTTCCTATTTCCCCACAGACTCTCCAGCATTTGTTATTAGTTGATTTCTTCATGGTAGCCACTCTTTCTGGAGTGTGATGGAATCTCAGTGTTGTTTAATTTGCCTTTCTCAAATGATCGGTGATGTTCAACATTTTTTCATATACTTATTTGCCATCTGTATTTCTTCACCTGAGAAGTGTGCTTTCATCTCAGATGCCCAATTTTAGATTGGGTCTTTGAATTTGGTGTCCTGATATTTTTCAGTTGTTTATATGTTCTAGATAGAAGGACTATCTACTCTTAAAGGATTAACTGCTATAAGAATTGCTCTCCAATCATAAATACTAGAAAACTGGATAAATACAGGAAATAAAAGTTTTCAGATACTGAATAACAGGCAACATAAGACCTGTCATTCCTGAAAGGAAGAAAACAGAGTGGAGTCTGCTGACTGCTCCAACTTATCACTTGGAAGCATTTGCAAAGCTTTGGATCAGAGATGAGGGATCGAAACAGAGCCCAGAAGTCACAGTGAGATCAGATGACAGAGACAGACATCTGCAGAAGATGATGGAACTCGAATTTTTGGGAGAAATTACCATACAGGAGGCATCTGAACAGATAGAGTTCTGAAGATCAGCAGAAGATGCCTAAGCTTTGGCTGCATATTGAACTGCATATGCATGAAGTAAAACTTTTCAAGACTGTGGAAAGAAATAAAACAGTCTACCAAACAGTGCCCATAGTTCACACAGAGCTGAGAATAATTCCCACTTGCCAGAGTAAAGAGACCATGTAATATCTGAATATCAAAAGGATCTGCATGAGGCTAACTTAGCCTTAGCAAACAGCTGCTCTGGCCTGAGAAAAAAACCTAAATGTAAGATATTGAGGATCAAACTGATCTCCAGTAACTTAACTGCACACCAAAACCAAATTCAACACTTTTTGAAGGAATGTAACAAAACTCAGCACCCAACAATGTAAAATTCATAATACTCATATTTATTTTTTTGACATTTTGAGATACAGTTTCACTTTGCATTCAGTCTGACTTTGTTCACATTTTGTATCCCAGGCTGGCCAGGAACTCACAGAAACCCTCCTGCCTCAGCCTCCTGTGTGCTGGGATTATAGGCATGTGCTACCACATCTCCCCAGTCTGTAACTTTGGACAAGGAGCAGTTAATGAAACTTGAATAAAAGCAAATAAGTAGGATGACAAAATTGAAAAAATTACCATAAAAGGACATGAAAAAATTATCATAATAAGGATCAAGGATGTAGTACAAAACATGAATAAACTGAATAAAGAAATACAGATATTTCAAACTCCACAAAAAATACTAACATTAATATCTGAAATGAAGATTCAGAGAAAAGATCAACAGAAAGGGAAAAGAGCAGCAAACCTGAGTTCATTGTGATAAAAACTGTTCAAATTTGATCATAAATAGAAGATCCCCCAAAATTAAAACAATCTTAGTTACCTATATGAACATGCTATACAAAGTAATTTATACACAGTTGGACTACCAGAAGAAAAAGGGAAAGAGAGGGAACATTTCAAAAATAATCATCACGAATTTGCTAAATTTGGTAAAAAATATAAATGACAAATGCAAGAAGCAAAATAAAAATCTCGAGAACAACCTAAGAAAATCACATGTATTAAGATAATTACATAATCCTAATTTCGTAAGGACATAACAAGACACAACATAATCCAACTGCTGGAAACAAAAAATAAACAAAGTCTTAAAAGAAGTCAGAGAGAAAAGAAAGATAGATTTTGTGCAGGACAGTATAACCAAAAGGATTACGTTGTCTAATCCTAAACTAAGAAATGAGGTGGGGGTGTAGCTCAGAGGTGAGGCATTGCAGTATTGTACTGAGCCCCAGCATTGAAAAAACAAGCTAGGCAAGTCAGAGATAACAGAGCAGCACCATGAAAGTACTGGGGAAAAAATGAACCATCTAAAAAGCATTTTACAACCAGAAGTAAATCTATAAAATCATGAAAACAAAACAACAACAACAACAACAAAAACCCACTTGGAGTTAGGGAGAAAAATTTTTTTTAAAAAATGAGAGAAAAGTAAAGCTCTTTCCAGGCAAACAGGTACTGAGAGAAAATGATGCTATGAGAATGGTACTACAGTCATACCCTTAGAGGGCTCCATAATCCCAGTGGAAAATGAAAACCACAGGCCCCCAGGACCCTCATTTAAATGGGCACAGGATAACCTACATGCATCTTCCTGTATTCCTTAGGTCATAATACCAATACCACATGAATGCTGTGTAAACCATCATGATACTGAATTGTTCAGGGAATAACATGATGGGAAAGTCTTCATGTTTTCAGCACAGACGCAATTTTTCCCCCAATATTTCTGATCCATGGTTTTCTGGAACTATGGATACAGAAACCACAGAGATGGGAATGCTGACTAGACAAAAAAAATTAAGATATATTCTTCATAAAGCAAGATAAAAATTATACTGGAGGGAAATTTAACTCTATGATTCAGTCCTGGGCCTAGCGAACTCCAAGCAGCTAGCAGGGGCTGAAATTCAGTCCAGGGCCCTGAACATGCATGGGTTGAATCCCAGAACACAGGGAAGCCTTGGAACGTCGCTCCCAGGTGGTAAGACCACGCCCCACATTTGAAATCACCCAAGGGTCCATGGGAGGTCCCCACGGGCCTAACTGGGCCATGCCCAGTGAACTCCAAACAGCCAACAGGGGCTGGAATTCAGTCCGGGGCCCTGAACAGGCATGGGTTGAATCCCAGAGCACAGGGAAGCCTTGGAACATCACTCCCAGGTGATAAGAACTTGCCCCCTGTCTGAAATCAATGGAGGGCACATGGGAGTCCCCCCTGGTCTAACTGGCCCACACCCAGCAAACTCCAAGCAGCTCCCAGTTGTCTGCAGTCTGCCCCAGGAACCAAAAGGGGCCAGGTGTTTCCCAATGCTCAGGGGAAGCTCTGAAACATCGCTCGAAACCCAGAAATACAGGAAAATGACAAAACGAAAGAGCAAAATGCAATCTCAAACTTCCAGCCAACCCAAGCAAGCCTAGAAGACATGGACACAGAAGAAAACATAAGCCATACACCTGAAATTCCTGAAATGATAACAACTGAAATAAAGAAACAACTCTGGGAAGCTATAAAAGAACTCAAGTCAGAAATAGTCTCCCAAGTAAAAGAAGAAATGATAAATGTAATGAAAGAAATGCTGAACACAGCTAAAGAAGACATACATAAAAAATTAGAGGAAAAATGCAAAAAAGATGGAAACTCTGAATGAACAATAAAAGAAACAAACAGAACACATGAAGCAGATGCAAAGATATATACAGGAAATCAAAAATCTCATCGAAAGTTGGTAAAACCACCTCAATGAAAGCAAAGATAGAATTTCAGACCTCCAAGACAAGATTTCAGCTAGTGAACAGGAAAAGAAAGATCTTTTAAAAATAACAAGGAACCAGGAATTAACAATTCAACAACTGCAAGATGATGCAAAGAAAAACAACATAACATTGATAGGTATAAACAAAAAGGAAGGTGACACCACAAATGATATCAAGAAGCTATTTACAGAAGTAATAGCTGAAAATTTCCCAAACTTGAGAATGGAAACTGACACACAGATCAGTGAAGCACATAGAACTCAAAATAACCATAACCAGAATAAAACTACACACAGACATATAACAATCAACATCCCAGAAATCCAACATAAGAACAGAATATTAAAAGCTGCTAGAGAGAAGAAACAGATCACCTATAAAGGAAAGCCTATCAGAATTACAGCAGACTTCTCAACATAAACGATGAAGTCAAGAAGAGCATGGAGTGAAGTATTTCAGATCTTAAAGGAAAATGAATTCCAATCCAGACTGATGAACCCTGGAAAACTTCAAAATGGATGGAGAAATAAGATACTTCTGCAACAAAGAACAGCTGCAGAACTTCATGACCACTAAACAAATCCTGCAAAGAATACTGAAAGATATTCTAGACAGACATAGGAAAAAACCCCTAAGCAAGGCAAACAATTAATCGGAATGGAAAGGTAAAGAATCAACAGCAGAAAGATAACATGTCAAAAGTAAACCAATATATACCAATTATAACCATTAATGTATATGGCCTCAAATTACCAATTAAAAGAAATAGACTGGCAGAATGGATCAAGAAATAACATCCACCATATTCTGTATATAGGAAAGCCATCTAACCCAAAAAGAAACTCATAGATTGAAAGTCAAAAGATGAAAAACAATACTCCATGCAACAGGATCCCAAAAAAAAATCAGGGGTAGCTATTCTCTTTGCAGGCAATGTGAACTTCAAACCAAGAATGATCCAAAGAGATAAAGAAGGCCACAACATATTAGGGGAAAACTTCAAGAAGAAGAGATAACAATCTTAAATATATGTGCACCAAATTTGGGAGCACCCAGCTATATAAGACAAATACTAACAGAAATGAAAAATCAAATAAGCAATAACACAATTATAACAGGAGACCTTAACACACCATTAACATAAAGGGACAAATCAACTAGACAGAAAATCAGCAAAGAAAGAACTCAATTACACCTGTGAACAAATGGACTTAGTAGACATATACAGAGTGTTCTGCCCAACAACATCAGAATATACATTCTTCTCAGCAGCACATGGAATGTTCTCTAAAATAAAACCTATACTAGCCCACAGAACATGCTTAAGTAAATGCAAAAGAATTGAAATTATCCCATGCATATTATCAGATCATAGTGCCATAAAACTAGAAATTAATGACCAAAGAAACTACAAAAACCCCACAAATACATGGAAATTGAATAATACACTCCTGAGCAATCAGTGGGTCACAGAGGAAATTAAAGAAGAAATTAAACAATATTTACAGGCAAACAAAAATACAAATACATCTTACTGGAACCTGTGGGATGCACTTAAATCAGTCCTCAGAGGAAAATTTATTGTGGTGAACGCCCACATCAGAAAACAGAACAAACACAAATGAACAACCTGATGCTACATCTCAAACATCTAGAAAAAGAAGAGTAAGTCAAGCCAAAAGAAGGGAGGAAATTATAAAGGTCAGAGCAGAAATCAATGCAATAGAGACTAAGAAAACAATACAAAGAATCAATGAATCAAAGAGTTGGTTCTTTGAAAGAATAAACAAAATTGACAGGCCTCTAGCCAATCTTATTTAAAAAGGGAAAGAAAAAACTCAAATTCATGCAATAATGAAAAGGGTGAAATCACTACAGACCCTGTGGAAATACCAAAGATCATCAATACCTATTTTTAAAGCCTCTACTTTCATAGGCTTGATAACACAAAAGAAATGGACAGATTCCTAGAAACATACGAATTACCAAAGCTGGGTCAAGAAGATGTAAAACTGCTGAATAACCCAATTTCAATTAATTAAACTTTAATTAAATCCTTATCAACTAAGAAAAGCACAGGTCCAGATGGATTTACTACAGAATTCTACAAGAAATTCAAAGATTTAATGCCTGACACTCCTCAAATTCTTCAATGAAATTGAAAGGAAAACAATTCTCCCTAACTCATTCCTGGAAGCAAACATTACTCCAATACCAAAACCTGAGAAAGACCCAACCAAAAAAGAGGACTAAAGACCAATCTCCCTAATGAACATAGATGCAAAAATTCTCAATAAAATATTGGTAACTAGAATGCAGCAAATCATCAAGATTATACACCATGACCAAGTGGGATTCATCCTAGGAATGCAGGGATGGCTCAACATACACAAAGCAATGAATGTAATCCACAATATCAAAAAAGCCAAAAATAAGAACCACATGATCATTTCTATAGATGCATAAAAAGCTTTTGAAAGGTCCAACACCTACTCGTGATAAAAAACCTTACAGAAAATTGGAATAGATGGTCTTTACCTCACTATGATAAAAGCCATCTATGACAAACCAATAGCCAGCATCATATTAAATGGCCAAAAACTGAAAGCTTTTACCCTAAAATCAGGAATAAGACAAGGATGTCCACTATCACCACTCATATTCAATATAGTGCTGAAAATACTAGCCAGAGCAATTAGACAAGAGAGAGAAATAAAAGGAGTAAGGATAGGAAAAGAAGAAGTTAAATTATAATTATTTGCAGAAGACATGATACTCTACATAGAAGACCCCCAAAACTCCATTGAAGGACTTCTAGGAATAATAAATAAATTCAGTAATGTAGCTGGATACAAAGTCAACACTCAAAAGTCATTAGCATTCCCTTACACTAACAACAAAGCACTGAGAGAAAAATAAGAGAAGCCACACTCTTTACAATAACATCCAACAAAATGAAATACTTAGGAATTAATCTAACAAAAGAAGCAAAAGATCTATTCAGGGAAAATTATAATACACTGAGAAAAGAAATTGAAGAAGATCCCAGAAAATGGAAAGACATCCCTTGTTCGTGGATAGGAAGAACAAATATTGTGAAAATGGCCATTCTCCCAAAATTGTAATACAGATTAATACAATCCCAATCAAAATGCCACTAGCATACCTCACAGATCTAGAGAAATTACTCCTAAAATTCATCTAGAACCAGAAGAGTCCTAGAATAGCAAAGGAAATTCTAAACAGCAAAGCCAAGGCAGGAGGCATCACAATCCCTGACTTGAAGTTATACTACCATGCTAGCGTAATAAAATCAATATGGTACTGGAATAAAAACAGATATGAAGATCAATGGAATAGACTAGAAGATACAACCACAATTATGAACACACTCAACCACCTTATCTTTGATAAAGGGGCCAAACGTGTTCACTGGAAGAACGATAGTCTCTTTAATAAATGGTGCTGAAAAAACTGGCTATCCATATGCCAAAAACTAAAACTAGACCCATGCCTATCACTGTGTACTAAACTAAAGTCTAAATGGATCAAAGATCTAAATAGATCAAAGATCTAAAACAGAAGCACTAAATTTGTTGGAAGATAAAGTAGGTAGAAATCTTGAAGACACAAGGGTAGGTAGAGAATTCATGAACAAGAATCAAACCACACATGAAATAGTCCACAGAATCAATAACTGGTATCAGGTCCTATTGAAGAGTTTTTGCATGTTGAAGGCAATCTCCAAGGTAGTCAAAAGAAAGCCCACAAACTTGGAAAAAATCTTAGTGAACAGTCCCTCAGACAAAAGACTTCTGTCCAGAACATCTGAAGAATTTTAAAAAATCAGATCCCCAAAATTCAAAGACCCATTCTAAAAATGGGCATCTGAGATGAATACACAGTTCTCAGATGAAGAAATAAAAATGGCAAATAAATACATGAAAAACTGCTCATCATCATTGGTCATTAGAGAAATGCAAATTAAAACAACACTGAGGTTCCATCTCACTCCAGAAGGAATGGCCAGGATAAAGAAAACTACCAACAACAAATGCTGGAGAGGCTGTGGGGAAAAGAAACTCTTCTGCACTGTTGGTGGGAGTGTAGACTAGTCCAACCACTATGGAGGCCAGTCTGGAGATTCCTCAAAAAGCTGGGATTGGAAGTCCTATTTGACCCAGCTATCCCACTTCTGGGTATAATCCTAGAAAAACTGAAAACATCATACCACAGTGATATACGTGCACCCATGTTTATAGCAGCACAATTTGTAATAGCCAGATCATAGAAACAACCTAAATGCCCATCAACTGAGGAATAGATAAAAAAAAGATGTGGTATTTTTATACAATGGAGTACTTACTACTCTGCTATAGAGAATGATCACATTGAGATATTTATAAGTAAATGGATGCAACTCAAGGCCATATTCATAAATGAAATAAATCAAATTCATATGTGTAAATACTGTATAGTCTCCCTAGTGTAATAAATGGTAAGAGTACATAAGATACAAAAAACTCAATAAATACAGTGAAAGTACAAGAATCTGCTTAAAGGGGAAAAAAGAATATCTCAGGGAAAAATGAGGAAAAAGAAAAAGGAAGGAAAAAGAAAAAATATGTAACATTATATAAATACAGGATAGCTAAGGTGATTGTGCTACAAATTCTGTAAGTTCTTGAAACAAAATAGTTAACATTCACAGGATTGGAACAATTGTGCATATTATTGTATGGTGATCTGAGGAACTCTTGAAGATCATTATGTAAAATAACAACCCTAGTTATGCTCATATCACCTTGTTTTGAAGTCCTATATTGTCAGGGTTCTAGGCTCTTGGCTATTTTTGTTTATATGTCTTGTTCACTTCATGTTTT
Source organism: Hydrochoerus hydrochaeris (assembly GCA_004027455.1). NCBI lineage: Eukaryota > Metazoa > Chordata > Mammalia > Rodentia > Hydrochaeridae > Hydrochoerus > Hydrochoerus hydrochaeris. Next base: position 1,387 of record PVLA01000347.1, on the reverse strand, counting down.
TCTAGGAATTTGTTTTGTTTTGTCTTGTTTTGTTTTGTTTTTCCTTCTAATACAGAAAGGATAGGTATACATGTAGAGACTCATGCATGCGTAGAACTTCTAAACAGTTTATGAGGGTCAATTATATAATGCACAATGAAATGAACAGCTACTTTGAAGAAAAAGAGACACTAAGGTACCCAGTGCTGATTCTGTAGCATAATGATGTGAAATTCGGCAATACTATTATGCTTTGTTTGGAGTGATTTTAGCCTGTTTTGTTTTGTTTAATTTCATCATACCTGAAGGTATGGACAGCTATTTTGAAGATAATGAGAGATGTTATGGCAGCCATTGTTGACTTCCCTATTGTCTGGTCTTGAAGACCTAAAAAGCCTTTATCATCCTGTTCCAATTAATTTTATCCTTTTTTTATTAATTCATTGTATGTGAAGATATGGACAACTATTTGGAAGAAAACCAGAGAGAATACGATAGACAGTGAATATCTCTGGTTGTCTTGCTTTGAAATCTGTGCCTCTTGCATTTTGTTTTTGTGTGTGTGTGTGATCTGTTTTGTTCTGTTCAATTTTACCCTCTTTAAAATAAAATTTAAAAAAAACAAATTTAACTCTACAAAAGGGTGTGAAGAATACAATGGTAAATATGCAAGTAAAAAGAAATATGCAAGTAAAATATATGCAAGTAAAAGATTTCTCCAATCTTTTAATCTCCTTGAAAGACACTTGATTATTTAAGGCAAAAGCAATTACAATATCTTGCTGGGTTCTGTGATATAATATGAAATATATATTTGGTCCCTGTTCCTGTACTGGAGATGTGCCTAAAACCTTTGTAGATAAGAAATGTTAAACCAATCTTTTGCTCTAATATTTGATCTTCGACCCCGGTTGTTGTTGTTGGGTTTTTTTGTTTTTTGTTTTTTTTTCTTTTTTTAAGACAGGGTCTCATTGTGTAGCTCAAGTTGGCCTTGAACTCACTATGTAGCCTAGGCTGGGCTCAACTCTCAGTGTTCCTCCTGCTTCAGCCTTTGACCCTGGTTCTTGACACAGACCATCTTAACACCTTGGAATTTTCCAGGTGATGGTCTAATGAGATAACTCTTGGGTCCCTGGATAGGTTAGGGATGAGGGCTGGTTTGGATGTGGAATGTCATCCTCAAAGGTCATGCGTTGACAGCTTGGTTACCAGCCTATGGTACCCTGGAGAAGTGATAGAGGTTTACAAGGTGAGGTCATCAGAAGAAATGTTTATCAAGAAGATACTGGGACTCCAGCCCCCTGTTCTCTCTCTCTTTGCCTCTCTGTCTCTCTCTTTGTCTCTCTCTCTGTCTCTCTCTCTTTGCCTCTTTCTTTCTCTCTCTCTCTCTCTCTCTCTCTCTCTCTCT